>OY992538.1:83101903-83701903 GCA_963921195.1 Pegoplata infirma
AAAAATGTCTCAGAATCTGAGACTTTTTCTATAGGAAAAATGTCTCAGAATCTGAGACTTTTTCTATAGGAAAAATGTCTCAGAATCTGAGACTTTTTCTATAGGAAAAATGTCTCAGAATCTGAGACTTTTTCTATAGGAAAAATGTCTCAGAATCTGAGACTTTTTCTATAGGAAAAATGTCTCAGAATCTGAGACTTTTTCTATAGGAAAAATGTCTCAGAATCTGAGACTTTTTCTATAGGAAAAATGTCTCAGAATCTGAGACTTTTTCTATAGGAAAAATGTCTCAGAATCTGAGACTTTTTCTATAGGAAAAATGTCTCAGAATCTGAGACTTTTTCTATAGGAAAAATGTCTCAGAATCTGAGACTTTTTCTATAGGAAAAATGTCTCAGAATCTGAGACTTTTTCTATAGGAAAAATGTCTCAGTATCTGAGACTTTCTATAGGAAAAATGTCTCAGAATCTGAGAATTTCTATAGGAAAAATGTCTCAGAATCTGAGACTTTTTCTATAGGAAAAATGTCTCAGAATCTGAGACTTTTTCTAATTCCGCATCGATCTGTCATGTTGGATTTTTGAAAAAAATTTCGGATTACTTTTTATATTTTTCTAAAGTTCAGAAAATTTTTATTTTTTCAGTATTTTCCCAATAAAAAATGTATTAGGCATGGGACGAATATGCTTTATAGATTAAATTAAAGGTTTTGTAACCCCTTATCAACGACGTGGTTAGTATTTGAAAATATATTATTATTTTGGTTTTTATAACCAGACAAAAATTGAAGAATTTTCACTTTTAAAAGCCTATATCTTTAAAAGTAATGTACCAATTTCAATGAAATCATTTTTAGATTAAAGCTTATGTTTTGCTTAGTCATATTTGGTACACAAAATTTTTTTAATAAAATATTTTATTTTTTGCTTAAATTTTACCTTATGATTTTTAGAATTTTAAAATTATTTTTTAGTCTGTTTAAAAAAAAAAAAAGTTGTAACATTGTAAATTCGAAAAGAGAGTTAAACAATTTTGCAAAAATACTTTATTTACCAATAATGGTTAAGAAAATGATAAGCTTTAATCTAAAAAAAATTCATTGAAATTGGTACAGTATTTATAATGATATAGGTACTTTTTTAAGTGGACTAGTGGACATTTTTAAGTTTTCATATGTTTATAAAAACCAAAATAACAATAAATTAACAAATGCTATTAATGGCATTTATAAGGGGTTCAGATACCTTTAATTTTGTCCATACAGCTTATTCGTCCCCTACCTATTACATTTTTTAGAGCAAAAATTCTAAAAAAATTAATATTTTCTGAATTTTAAAAAAATATTCAAATAAAACAAAAACGATTTTTAAAAAATCCACCATGATGAGGAATTTTATTAGCTAAATTTCAAAAAAAGAAAAACTAAAATCGGTTAAGAATTGTGACCTGTAGGCAAAATCGGACAAAAAAAGTCCATTTTTCCCCACTGTGCGTCGAGACGTTTTCTTTAGGAGAAATTTTTAAAAATTTAAAAAAATAGGAATAAATTCTCCAAATTTAGAAATGTTTCTATAGAAAAAAAATTGTGTTATACAAGAGGTTTAGTGTAAAAAATCTATATTGATGATGCAAATCGGTCCTGAGTAGAGTTTTTGTTTTCCCGGACTTTTTCATTTCCCGGGAAAGCGGAAATTTTTTTACGAAATGCCGATTTCCCGGGAATTCCTGGGACAAAAACTCTAGTCCTTAGTTTCCATGTAAGAAAAATTTGTTGCCTAACAAAATTGTTTGCCTCCCTTGATGAAATGTTGTTTTACACTCAAAAAATATTTTTCCAATATAAAAAATATTCCTTAAAGAAAAATGCACTTAATAAAATTTTTACACGATTTATTTTTTATAACAAAAAAATTTACGCTCAAAGAAATTGTTTTAGTAATTTTTTTGAACAAATTAATCAAAAAATAAAAAAAAAGAAAATCACACTCAAAAAAAACTTATGTTCAAACTAACTTTTTTTACCACTTTTTCAACAAATTATTAAAAAAAAAGAGTTTTAACTCAATATAATATATAAGCCGAAAAACTATGCGGTATTATGATTAAAACAGCTTATTTTTTATCTAACAAACAAATGGTGAACATTAAAATTAGTTTTTTTTTATTACCAACATCTAGTTTGAAATCCACAATGTTGCAACATTTTCAAATGTTGCTTACAACTTATACACAACATGCAACTTAATCATCAAACATATTCAGCTTTAGTTTAGATGGGTTTTTAACATTTTGTACTTTAAAATTAACTTTTTAAATTCTAATGTAAGATGAGCGCTTTTAAAGCGTGTTGGGCATAGATTTTTTTCTTTGACTATTGACACAAACTATTAGTAAGTGTCACTGACAAAAAATACCACAAAGAAACAAAAAAAAATAGTTCACTTCATGGCAAACGCCCTAAAAAATTCAACGAAAAACAAACTGCAAAAAAAAAAACTGGTACAAAACAACATTTGTCACGCAAATCTATAACTTTTCAACATCGACAAAAAAAAATAGAGATTTACAAAAAATGCAAATTACTTTGCAGCATTTTTTTTAGTTTTTTTGTAAATTTTTCTTGTTCATGTATTTATGCATGCATGCATGATCTTTGGATGTGCACTGTGAAAAATTTAATTAGAACCATACAGATTTTTAGGCGATAGGAATATTTTTTGGGACTAAAATTGAAATGCTTAAAATATAGACAGTGGAATTAGTTAGTTTTTGTGACATGTTTCATAACAAAAATAATTTACAATCAAAGAAAAATCCTTGCTATAAAACTGGCAATTTATCATATTCGTTCCAAAAATCATATTGACAATTTTCTAACCTTTGTAAAGGTATGCCATATAAAATTGAGTGGAAAATATTTTAAGCAAAAAAAAATTTAGTAAAAAGAAAAAAAAAAATTAATAAAATAAATTTGAGTAAAAAAAATAAAAGGATACAAAAATATTGTGCTCGATTCCTGAAGTACTCTTTCATCATTCACCTAATTTTTAAAAATGTTATATTCTTTCGAAGTTAAAGGTTTTAAAATTTTTCTTGGTAAAATTAAAGATCTAGTTAATATCTACACACGGCGAGCCTCAGCGATGTTTAGGTCCAACTTTAGTGTCGACGAAAAGTGTAAACGCAGTTCGATTTCTACTTCATTAAATGTCACAAATCTGTTAACAGCGATATCGTACCTGCTTGCATTCGCGAGATATCGCGAAATTAGTGATTTTGTATTTTCTAAAATTTTGACAATGAAGTTTTTTGAATATCTTTTAAAACTGAGTATGCAGTTTTAATTGTATTTACAGGTCACAAAATCATGTCTTCTCAATTTCGCGAGAAATCGCAAAATTAAAAAGTTTATCTTTCGCGTAAATTTGCAGTCAAGATATTGATTTGAGCAGTTTTACCACCTTTTACTACATAAAATTAAAACTTCATACAATATATTTGTCGTTTCTTGACTTTTTTCCTTTATTTTAGACACTAAAGCTAAGTACTCTGTTTCTTACGGTGAATATTTCACTTAAACTTTAAACGCCTCAAATTGCAATAAAACATTTAAAAATCAAGAACTTTTGACAATGATAAGAAAGAAACGATCATAACAAAACTGAAATGTCACTTTTTCACGGCAATTTAAATTGTCTTGTATAATAAAAATGAGTGAAAACTTTTTTAACAATTTCCCCTTAATTCCTCGCGTTGCCAATTTTTTTTTTTTATATGGAGTTTGACAGATTTTTTCCCGTGAAACCGAACAGAGTACTTAGCTTAAGGAAAAAATTAATTAATTAATTAATATAAAAGCTTGAACAGTAATTTTGCAATTTCTCGGGAAATTGATCATCTATAATTTTTATGCTTGCAGTTTTGTCAACTTTAATAAACTCGAATTCAATCTGCATACCACATTTTTGTCGTTAATTCAAGTAAATGTTTTTACAGACCAATTCGATACCTATATTCGATACCAATACCCGTTAATACAAATTCAAATTGAAAACCAATACCAATTAAAAACCAATACCTTTATTTTTGCGATACCAATACCGATAAAAAACCAATACTGTTTCCCCACTACCAATACCAATTAAAACCCAATACTTTTATTCTTCAAAACCAATACCAATAAAAACCAATACAAATTCATTTTTTTCTACGTTCGTATAGGTTTTATTTGGTTTTTTGTATTTTTATTTTTGTTTTTTTTAATTGTGCGTTTGAAATAACACAATGTAATGAATAAATATTAGTTAAGCGAGTTTTTTAGCGATATCTCGAAGAATTGAGCAGCTAAGTATAATTTAAATGTTAACAGCCTTATCACCTTTAATCAATAGCAAATCAAACTGCATTTCGTGTTTTTAAACAATGTTAAAGAAACTTATTTTTTTAATCAAAACAAGAAATACCCCCAAAAAGATGTTTTTCGGTATTTCTCGCGAAAGTGAGCAGCTATAATTTTTTTTGTGGGCAGTTTTAATTTCTTCCAACATGCCCAAATCAAACTGCATACCACTTTTTTATTATATCTAAAGAACCTGTTTTAAAATATTAAAATAACAAAAAAATTATATAATTACGCGATATCTCGCGAAATTTAACACCTACAATTTCGATGTCAGTAGCTGTGTGACCTTTAATCAAGCACAAGTGAAGCTGCGTACCATGTTTTTACGAAATTTTAAAGAAACCTATTTAAAGATAAAAAACAAAAACAGCAAAAAATTTATTTCGCGATTTCTCGCGAACTAAAGAAGATTTTAATGTTTACTATTTTGTGACCTTTAAATAAGTACAATTAGAACTGTATATTCAGTTTTTTTAAATTATTTAAAAACTTTAATGTAAAAATTTTAAAAAATACAAAAACACTAATTTCGCGTTATCTCAGTTTTGTGACATTTAATCATTTAGAAATCGGACTGCGTTTACACTTTTCGTCGACACTAAAGTTCAACCTAAACATCGCTGAGACTCACCGTGTACAATAATTACAAGAACAAAATGTAAAATCTTAAAATTCGAAAGGATACCAAATATTTAAAAAGTAGGTGAATGTTGAAAAAAAAAATTTAGCGTCGAACCTGAATCAAATTACGTCGCGTAAGGCGTAACGCCCAATATTTCAAGTGTAACGTCCTACATTTCAAGTGTAAAGAATCATTATATTAGGAAATATTAAATGTACCAAAAGCACAATTTTTACCCCTTTTATGGAATTTTTATAAAATGGTTTTCACCGCAGGATCCTACATTCCGAATTTTCAGTTTTTAAGAAAATATAAAAAATATTAAAGTACACTTTTTACCCTCCTAAGAAAAGGAATTTTAAAAAAGTACTTGTTCCGAAATGGTTTTATTCACCTTTTTTACCCCCTTAGAAATTGAATTTTCAAAATGTACTTTTTCTAGATTTTTTCCACAAAAGGATCCTATATTCCAAATTTTAGGTGTGTAGGATTATTATTTCAGAAAATATAAGAAGTACCAAACATACACTGTTTTACCCCTTTTACGATCCTTAGAAAAAAAATTAAAAAAGGACTTTTCCAGGGGGATTACCGCGTAACTTTATTCGAAAGAAATCGTTCGAATTCGGAAATTTTCAACATGCCGTACCAGTAAATTGGTTTACTCAAAATTATATTTTTTTATATTTTTACATTATTTGAAGAAGATCTAACGGGCTCCAAAGAACTTTGGAACGAAATTTTTTTTTCTTTTTAATTATTTGCCAAAACAAAATTCTGTTCGAAAACGAATTTTGTTTTGGCAAATAATTAGAATGTTTTTTTATCAAAGGTTCCTACGTTCCAAATTTCAAGTTTCTATGAGAATTAATTCAGAAAATAAAAAAAAGTACCAAAAGCACACTTTTTTAATCCTTAGAATTAACATTGGTGAAAACCCAACCTTAGTGGATCTACAGAAAACTCTGCTAATATAACAGAGTACACCATACTTTTCCAGCTAGCAATATTTCTTGGTAATTTTTCTAAAAAACTCTGTGAAATGATTTGGACAAAAAAACTTTTAATTTACAGAGTTTGTAGTAAAACATTAGTTAAATAAAGCACCATTTAACAAAAAAATCTTAAATTTACATATATTTGTAAAATGCATTTGATGCAACCAAAATTTTACAGAAAAAAACTCTGTAAATTTACACTTAAAAAATTATGTTAGTAAAATCAACTGAAAATGTCAGTTAAAATAACTACTTTGTAAGTTGTTTTGGGGTCAACTACTTTTTCAGTTAAATCAACTAACAATGTTAGTTATTTTAACTGACTAAAAACAACTGACTTATGTAGTAAAAACTACTTACATTTGTAGTCAAAACAACTAAAATGTAGTAAAAATAAAAAAAATCAATATATAATTTTTTTTTTTTTCAAAACATTTTGCAGAAAAAAAAAATTGAAGACCAAACTTTTTCCAAGTTTTTTTTTTTTTAAAAAAGTTGTGAAAAATAAAAATAACGATTTTTTTTTTGGTAAAAAAAACTTTAAAACTTTTCAGAGATAAAATAAATAAAATTAACTACTTTAAATAACTGTTACTACATCACAGTACTTTTTTGTTAGTTGTTCAAAAAAACGACTTAAAATAACTAACAGAAATAGTTGTTTGATATTTTTCATACAAAAACAACTGACTTTGTAGTTGAAAACAACTAACTACTGTAAAATATACAAATAACTAACATGTAGTAACTTACATAATTTTCTGAGTGTACAGAGTTTAGTTAAATGCATGTTATTTTGCAATATTTTTTTAAGATTTCTGAAAAAATACAATTTCTGGTATTTGGTAACAAGACAGAATTTACTCTAAACAGCATTTTTACAAAAAATCAGTTTTTAACAATGAAATTAAGTTAACATAGTAATAAGCAAAAATACTGATAAAACTTAATTTTTTAGTTACAAAAAATACAAAGTAAAAAACTCTGTTAATTATCTGTAATGATGTAATGATGTTTTCTGCTAAATCTGTATTTAAGCAGAAAACTCTGTTAATTGTCTGTAAAATAAAGATTACAAAGTTAAAAGTAATATAACAGACAAAACTTTGTTTTTTGTCACAACAAAATACAAAGTATTTTTTTTAAATCTGCATTTTGACAGAAAACTCTTTCAAATGTCTGTTGAATTGAGATGACAGTCATTATTTTGAGTGTAGGAATTCTCGTAAAATAGGAGGTAGCAAAAAATCTACTAAAAACACGAAACCTCCTGTTTTATCGCGTTAAAAAAATTGTAAATTAACAATTTTATTGGTAAAAACTTGTTAAATTACAAAATTATTCGTAAAAAGCTTGTAAAATTACAAGGATTTTTTTTCAAATAGGAGGTAGCAAAAAAAAAAAGTTACAAACTTTTCTTGTCGTTTTACAAGTTTTTTTTTAATTTAGATTATAAAATCATCATATAGTTTATTAAGAAGAAATGGCGGAAAAATCTAAGAAACGCTTTTTCGCCATTTTTTTACCAATCTCCCCAATATGGCCGATAAGCCGATACACCACAACCTTAGAATTGTCTCTTTTAAATATATTTTAAGTTTCAGGCAAATCGGTTCATAAGGTTTGAAATACTTCCCTTGTAAGTTCCTGAAACATTTTTTTGAGTTTTTGTGTAAAGAATGATGATAAAACATGATTTTAGAAAAAAATAAATGTTTTTATTTTGACCAATCTTGAAAAGTTTTTTGAAAATTTTCTGAGTTTCAAAGATTTTTTTGAAAATTCCCGAACACCAATTTTTTTTAGGACACACACAAAATCTGAAAATAAACGCACTTACTCCAATTTCTTTAAGTGTATATTAGTTAATATCTTACCAATAACGATTTGCCAAATAATAACGACTATGTGTTTTTATTTAAGATTTGTTAGTTAGTTATTTCTTCTAAATTCTATGCGTGTTGGTATTTTAATTAATATTTATACAAGTTTTTTTTTATTTTTTCAATTTTAAAATCCTTTAAATATATTGACGTTGTTGGCTGCAGAAAGTTCATATAACTCTTTAATTTGATGAGCCAATTCACGATCGACAACTTCACCACCTCTGGTCATGGTATCGTTGATAATTTCTTCATCTGTAAGTTGTTGCATAAACATTTCTTGCGATGTAAGTGCTTTGGGTTGCACCAAAGTCATCAAGAATGATGCACATACACCAATACTGAAGGGTAAGAATTTAATGTATTCTTGAAGTAAAGAATCATAGCTGGAAGAAGAAGAACAAAGATTTTAATAACGTTAATGGTAAAAAAAAATCTACATAATCTGAGAATTTTTCTATAAAAATGTCTGAGACTCTTTCTATATGAAAAATGTCTCAGAATCTGAGACTTTTTCTATAAGAAAAATGTTTCAGAATCTAAGACTTTTTCTATAAGAAAAATGTCTCAGAGTCTGCGACTTTTTCTATAAGAAAAATGTTCCAGAGTCTGCGACTTTTTCTATTAGAAAAATGTCTCAGATCTGAGACTTTTTCAACAAGAAAATTGTTTTAGAATCTGAGACTTTTTCGATAAGAAAAATGTCTTCGAAACTGAGACTTTTTCTATAAGAAAAATGTCTCAGAATCTAAGATTTTTTCTATAAGAAAAATGACTCAGAATCTGAGACTTTTTCTATAAGAAAAATGTTTCAGAATCTGAGACTTTTTCTATAAGAAAAATGTCTCAGAATCTAAGACTTTTTCTATAAGAAAAATGTCAGAATCTGAGACTTTTTCCATAAGAAAAATGTCTCAGAATCTGAGACTTTTTCTATATGAAAAATGTCTCAGAATCTGAGACTTTTTCTATATGAAAAATGTCTCAGAATCTGAGACTTTTTCTATAAGAAAAATGTCTCAGAATCTGAGACTTTTTCTATAAGAAAAATGTCTCAGAATCTGGGACTTTTTCTATAAGAAAAATGTCTCAGAATCTGGGACTTTTTCTATAAGAAAAATGTCTCAGAATCTGAGACTTTTTCTGTAAGAAAAATGTCTCAGAATCTGAGACTTTTTCTGTAAGAAAAATGTCTCAGAATCTGAGACTTTTTCTATAAGAAAAATGTCTCAGAATCTGAGACTTTTTCTATAAGAAAAATGTCTCAGAATCTGAGACTTTTTCTATAAGAAAAATGTCTCAGAATCTGAGACTTTTTCTATAAGAAAAATGTCTCAGAATCTGAGACTTTTTCTATAAGAAAAATGTCTCAGAATCTGAGACTTTTTCTATAAGAAAAATGTCTCAGAATCTGAGACTTTTTCTATAAGAAAAATGTCTCAGAATCTGAGACTTTTTCTATAAGAAAAATGTCTCAGAATCTGAGACTTTTTCTATAAGAAAAATGTCTCAGAATCTGAGACTTTTTCTATAAGAAAAATGTCTCAGAATCTGAGACTTTTTCTATAAGAAAAATGTCTCAGAATCTGAGACTTTTTCTATAAGAAAAATGTCTCAGAATCTGAGACTTTTTCTATAAGAAAAATGTCTCAGAATCTGAGACTTTTTCTATAAGAAAAATGTCTCAGAATCTGAGACTTTTTCTATAAGAAAAATGTCTCAGAATCTGAGACTTTTTCTATAAGAAAAATGTCTCAGAATCTGAGACTTTTTCTATAAGAAAAATGTCTCAGAATCTGAGACTTTTTCTATAAGAAAAATGTCTCAGAATCTGAGACTTTTTCTATAAGAAAAATGTCTCAGAATCTGAGACTTTTTCTATAAGAAAAATGTCTCAGAATCTGAGACTTTTTCTATAAGAAAAATGTCTCAGAATCTGAGACTTTTTTTATAGGAAAAATATTTCAGAATCTGAGACTTTTATTATAGGAAAAATGTCTCAGAATCTGAGACTTTTTCTATAAGAAAAATGTCTCAGAATCTGAGACTTTTTCTATAAGAAAAATGTCTCAGAATCTGAGACTTTTTCTATAAGAAAAATGTCTCAGAATCTGAGACTTTTTCTATAAGAAAAATGTCTCAGAATCTGAGACTTTTTCTATAAGAAAAATGTCTCAGAATCTGAGACTTTTTCTATAAGAAAAATGTCTCAGAATCTGAGACTTTTTCTATAAGAAAAATGTCTCAGAATCTGAGACTTTTTCTATAAGAAAAATGTCTCAGAATCTGAGACTTTTTCTATAAGAAAAATGTCTCAGAATCTGAGACTTTTTCTATAAGAAAAATGTCTCAGAATCTGAGACTTTTTCTATAAGAAAAATGTCTCAGAATCTGAGACTTTTTCTATAAGAAAAATGTCTCAGAATCTGAGACTTTTTCTATAAGAAAAATGTCTCAGAATCTGAGACTTTTTCTATAAGAAAAATGTCTCAGAATCTGAGACTTTTTTTATAGGAAAAATATTTCAGAATCTGAGACTTTTTTTATAGAAAAGAAATCAGAATTGTGTATGGTATTTTTGGATTCCGCCAAGTCGAATTCAATTTGTTTACTTGTTGTTACTTTTAACCATTCTATACTTTAAACCAGTGATGTCCAAAAAGTTTTTGCATTAGTATTAGTGAGCACGAGAGATACTGCACTGAGCAAAAATAATTGACCGAATTATAAAAGATGTTGTTAAAATCAGACTAATAATTGAAATATTATTAATGATTAAAATATATATTTGTATTTATTTTTATACAAATTTAAAGATATTTTTAGAAACATATTTTTTAGATCTTCGAAAATGTAATTTACTTCTAATTTATCATTAATAGAAGATCATATTTAAGACATATAAAATTTTTAGACCTTTAAAGAATTACTTTCTAATTGTGAATAAATTCACATTATTTTTAATTACATTTTTAATTAATGAATTAATTTATGTTTGAATTATTTTTTTAATTAAATTTAAATTATTAAAAAAAAAAATAATTAATTAATTTTGTGAATAATTCAATTATAATTAATGAATTAATTCTTTATAAATAAATTCAATTAATAAAAAAATCAATTTAATTAATAATAAGAAGGTATTATGTACAATATTCAATTATATTGATCGTGTGTGGGTAAGATTGACCATTGTACAATCGTCAATATTACCCACACACCATCAATATAATTGAATATTGTACATAATATTGCGTCGTCTGTAGGTACCTAGAGGCATTGTATATTAAAAAAAAAGAATTTTATAACAGATTACTGCTTGAAGGGTATCATTTGTTTCTGTCAGTGCATATAAAAAAACATAAGCGATGATCAGCTTAGCATGTGCGTTCTTCGGTGTCTCATCGACGACTAAATGAATGAGTATAAGAATATGTGTGAAGAGCGTAATACACAATTGTGTAAAGAAATGGGCATCATTGCTTTAAACTTACCCCAAATACTCGGGAAAATCATCTTTAATATATTTTTCATATGTTTCTTTTAATTGTCCACAATAGGTTTCAAAAATTTGTTTAAAATTTGTATAACGTACTCTGGCAAATGAGGATAATGATAAAAATGTTGTCAAATCCACCATGGGTGATGATACTCTCAGAGTTTGTAAATCAAACATCATTACATCAGTAGGGTTACCAGCTGCATCATATTTATAAGCCACATTATTACGCAAATAATCACCATGACACAAGGTAATTAATGGTTCTCTTGGTTGTACTCGTTCTCTTCCATATTTGTAATTATCACCGACTAATTTTTCCAAATTTTGTAGAAATTCTTCTTTTACTATTGTTTCATATTTTCGGGTAGTGTTTAGGGCCCTTTGATAACCTTCCCTTAATATTATGGCCCATTCGGGATGTATTTCATCGGTAGCAAAACGGGATTCTTTAAGATCTTGTGTTAGTTTTAAAAATAATTCGGAATTTGTGTTACGTAAGGCAAAGCCAAGTCCATGAAATTGTGCTAAATATTTTACACCCAGTATAATATGTTCCAAAGATAAATTAACTTGATCTTTGGTTACTGCCCATTGGTTTGTGGCAAAATCTTCAGTTACAACGGTTGCAAAATTTCTCTGTAAATCGGCATAGTAGTATTTAGCTAGATTTAGGTTAGTTTTACTAAATTCTTCTAGGGCGGGCATTATGTTTTCATAGGCTAAAATTTCATTGTTAAATAAAGCATTAAAATTTATATTATCGAACATTTCAGGAGGCACTTCTGGAGTTTTCTGAAAAGAAAGGGGGAAAAAAAGATTTATTTGGATATTACATTTTGTCTTTAATAATTTGAAGTTATTAACTCAATTTGTTTTTGTTTTCTTAAAGTATGCATTAAAAATTTTGCAAACCCGAGTAAAAAAAAGCTTTTTAGATCTAATTTGATCTCAAAATTGGCTGTATCAAGTTGGATCAGTTATTGATCTAATTGTATTATTTGAGATACACAAATATAAAAAATGATACAATTAGATACGAATTTTGGTCACATTCAATTAAATCCACTTGATATAATTTTATATAAATTAATATAGATTTATATAATTACATAGTCATATATATTTATGTATAACCTCAGATAAGAAAATGGATTCGAAATAAATATTAGATAAAGTTTGATCTGAACATATAAAAAGTCATACATAATTTAATATGATTGAATCAAATTATATATCATTATATCAAAACTTTTTTTACTAGGGAAATAAAAAAAATCCCTCTGAGACAATTGCCTTCACTTTTTTGACCTCCACTGTACATTAGGGTTATAACTTTTTGCATTTTTTGCAAATATCGAAAAGCTCATTTCATAGCCGTATAGACCATGAAAAAATATTAAGAAATTATATAGTTAAAAAAGTTCACGCACCAAATGCGATGAAGTTTTGAATATTAGTTTTTCTTTAAAGTATAAAATAATTTAATTTAATTGCAAAGTATTTAGGATTTCCTTATAATTTATTTAAAATAAAAAAAATCTCAGCAATTGAATGGAGGGCGCGAAAAAATCACAATATTATGACGCTATTTCGCGGATTCTTTAAATAAGCAAAATTTTAGTGACAATTGACAGCTGCTATGATACAGTAATTCAGCAACTAAAGATTATAATTGCGGTATTTTGGTGTTATTTCGCGGATGTTAAAAATTTTTTTAAATTTTTCTAAGTTTTTTCCAAGGACAAATTTTTTATGAGAATATTTTCTAAGTTTTTTCAAGAACAACTATTTTTTATTATTTTTATTTTTTTACTTTTTATTAAAAACTAAAAATACATCCGGTTTATAAAATTGTATAAATTTTAATATAATTGGAAATCATTTTATATCATTGGATTAGACCAAAACTCGTATCGAAGTCGATATAAAGCGATAAAAACTGATATTATTATATAATATTCGATCAAATCTTATGAAACCATTTTTCGTATAAGATTATATCAAAATAGACACGAACCCATATTAAATTATATATTGCGTCATATCATTTTTTTACTCGGGATAGTGGCATCCCGACTAAAAATAAATATACAGGTCCATATATAATTTGAAATTGAGCCATATATAATTTAATATGGCCCAACACGTATTTGGATAAAATAAGATGATGAAATTGGTGGATCAAAATAGCTCAAAATTTGTTATATTAGATTGAATATGATCGTTTTTGATCCGAATATTGGGTTTATCTAATTTGATATAATTGTATATAATTTTATATCCTAAGATAAAATATGTAGAATTTTGCAAAAAATATTTTTTTTTTATCTCATAATTTTCAAATTTATCCCAATTTTTTTTCGGGAAATGCAAAAAAAATGTGTCCGGGACTTAAAAAAAAAAATCGAAATTTAAAAAAAAAAAATCCTTAAACTTTGTTAATAAATTTTTACTTCAAAACGCAAAAAATGTACCAAAAATGTTTTTTATCCAGGACTTCGAAAATTCTACAAAACTTTTTCAGGACTTCTAAAATTTTTCAAAAATTTGGCTAAATTTTTTTTTTGTTTAAATCATTTTTAATGAAATTCGTAACTCCAAAACGCAAAAATTATTTGTGTCTGGAAATTTTAAAAAATTTTCTCGGGACTTAGAAAACTTTTTTCCCCCGATTCGGGACACTAAAGAAGTGGCCACTTAAAATCGGGACGTATTAAAGCGACCATAAATTTTAAATGAAACAACATATATTAACATTTTATACATTAAATTACGGGTAATTTATTAACCTTTAAAAAAAATATAATTGGAAGTTTATGGGTCCTTATTTAGTATAAATTTTCTGGCTTCTCTTTTAATGCCTCCTATCAACTTCTGCACAACTTTTCTTTCCACTCTCAAGCTAATTTATTCCACTTTGTTCTCAACAAAATATGGTTATTTACTGTTCCTGCACACTTTTTCAATTTGCGTTTAAAAATTGCCCAATATTTCTTGATTGGACGAAGATTTGAGCAATTTGGTGGATTGATGTGTGTTCATCATCCATAACAATGCAGCCCTTAAAATTGGTAAAATCCTGAGCACACAGCAATCTGCTACACTTTTTTGCTACTGGTTCTTTCTTTTCTGTTCTATTTGGATATTAATTAGCACGGTAGGACTTTAATCCAACATTTTTACGAATTCGACGTACAATACTTCTGCTAGTTTGACTTTTTTGGCACGATTATTGTTTGAAAAGCCTGGGTTTTTTTTTTTTTTTTGAGAGACCTTAGACCTTCTGCTTTAATTTTTTGTCTCGAGTTCCTGTTTTTTCACAATTTTGATCTTTATTTCAGTGGATAATTTATTATTGTACATTTTTTAAAACTTTACACACTGTAGATGTAGCCGTTTTAAGTGATTTTGCTATATTTGAACCCGCCAAAGTCGGATTTTCTAGATATTTGTGCACAATTTTATTCATAGCTTCTTTTTCCATTGTGTCTACACTTTTTAAAATTAAACTTAATGACTCGCAATTAATTGTAGATTAACGGTAGATTTGTTGTTAAAAACGTATGTTAAGGTTTTTTTATTTTGATAACAGGGGGCGTTGTTACGATTACTACAGTGCGTACCGATTTGAAGTGGCCACTTCTTTATATATATTAGGTCAGACATGGAGCTGTATATCATATATTTATTCATCTAATCTTGTATGAGGTCATTCATGGAGTCATATAAAATATTATATGCAATATCTAATTTCACAAAGCTTTATATATTGTATGTGGAGCAACACATGATTCGATATCCTTTTATATGACACCATATTAAATTTTTGGTGTAAAACTTAATACAAGATACATTTACATATAATTATGTAAAGTACTGTGTATGGCCATATATAAATATACTAAATAATATGTTACCATATCTAAACTTTTTTAGTCGGGATAATATTAAATTTAAAAAAAAAATAAATAAAAAAAAAATCTTTTGGGAGTTTTAGAAATTGCATTTGGTGCCTGAACTTTTTTCACCAAAATAACCTAAAAAAATAATTTTTATTATCTGTGCAGCATTGCCCATAGCGTGGAGGGATGAGATTTTGTTTGTAAAAAAAGTTATAACCCTACTGTACATTCCCAAGTTGCACTTGTAGAAATATTTTCATTTTGATCTTTTTCACCCCCATTTCATGCATCATCTCCACAGACAAGTTACTTTTATTTATAGAATTATGTAAAAAAAACGTATGACTTTTTTTAATAAAATAATTAAATAATGTGCATTTTTTATGATTTGCAAACAAAATAATATTATCGGTGAAAATTGTAGATTAAGCAAAATTTGCTATATCATTGTATTTTATACAATATAAAAACGTCCACTTGATAGCTACTTTAGTTATAGATGCACTCAAAGAATTTCAAAAGATAAAATGAATAGAATATGATAATAAACTATTGAAAAAAGTTATATTTGGACTTGCCGACGCCGTCTGGCTGTTAAAATGGTGATCACGGTCAAAATATTACACAGATTTCACTGTAACTTAACATATTTGGGTCATTATTAGTGAAATCAATCATGAATATTTTTGACCCCCTTCGATATTGATGAAATTTGGTTAAGTTCTTACACTACGTTAAAAACTAACAAATACAAATTTTTACGAAGGGTCAAAATTTCCCCCAAAATCTCCCAGTCGCGACACTTTACACCGTAAAAACTTAATATCGTTGGTTCTATTATAGCTAGAAAGCCCATTTTTGGTTTGTTTTGAAACTCATAATATGCTCTACACTCAAAAAAAAAAAAAACTGTAATGTTACCAAAAAAAGCTTGTAAACCTAAAAGAAAATTTGCTGATTTTGAACCCACAATTTTTTTGCTAAAGTTAGCAAAAATGTTTTGCCAATAATTAGTTAACTGAATTTTTATACCCTACACCACACTGTGGTACAGGGTATAATGAGTTTGTGCTGATGTTTGTAACTACCCGAAATATTGGTCCTAGACCCACCTTTAAGTATACCGATCGACTCAGAATCACTTTTTGAGTCGATTTAGCGATGTCCGTCCATCCGTCCGTCTGTCTGTCCGTCCGTCCGTCCGTCTGTCTGTCTGTCTGTCTGTCTGTCCATGTAAACGGTGTAAACACGATACAGGTCGCAATTTTTAATCAATTGACTTGAAATTTAAAACTTAAGTCTCTCTTGGCCCAAGGACGAAGCCTATTGAAATTGGAAAAAATCGGTCCATATTTAGACCTAGCCCCCATACAAAGGTCCTCTTTAGTTTTGGCTCAAATGACTCTAATAACCGTATTATAGAAGGTATCGCTTTGAAATTTGGATGGTAAACATGTTTTGTCTTCACATATCATCATCCCGAATTTCAAAGAAATCGGACCAGTTCTTCTTGTAGCCCCCATACAAACCACCTTCCCGATTTTCACATAAATCTCTCAAATTTCATGAAAATATAAAATATTTAATTAAAATTTTGTTTGTGTATGTTAAACGCGTACTTAAATAACCTTATCAAACCTGATAATCATCGGACCAGTTTTGGACTCAGGCCCCTTGTGAAAATTTCGCCCGATATTCAGTTAAAGCGGTTTATTGTCAACAAATAGAAGCCTATTTCACTCAAATTTGATTTGTGAGTGTTTTCTTCACTTATTAAAGGTTTTACAACATATAGATCTAATCGATCCATGGGACCCATTTTCCGGGAAACCTTGGTGTAGGGTATTATATGGTCGGTCTTGACCGACTATAATTTTCTTACTTGTTTTTTTTAACTTAGTTCACACACATTTGAGGACCCCATTGGGTTCGGACCCAATAGGTCCAGACCCCGATGGGCATAGACCTAGTTGGGTTCCTTAAAAATCGTAATAGTTTTTGATCCAAAATTTGTGTCCGTTTCGCTCTATCTTGCTTAGTTTTTGAGATACGTGATTTTAGGGGACCACTGGGGTCTTGAGAATTAAAAAACTCGATAACTTCAAAAAAATATCATAAGAGCTTTTGTAGCTACAGAGCCCATTTTTTATTGTTTTAAAGCTTATAATACGCTCTACAAGATATACCAAAACCAAAAAATTTCCAAAAAAAAGGAATTGGTGCCCCCCTTATTTGAAGGTCGTGGCAAAGGGTGGAGGAAATGGGGGGAAAGTATCCCCCGATTTTTTTTACTTGATATTCTCAAAGTGCAAGTCCTAATGAACATACTCTACAATTTTTATGTTGGGACAACAATGGGATCGACCAAAATCAAAATTTTTCAAAATTTTCCCCCAAAATCAACAAATCGCGACATTCTTGCGCCTCCCATTGGAGTCCCAAGATAAAAATTTCAGGATATGCTCTCTAGAACTTACTCTTTAAAAAAAAAAAAAAGGTAAAAAAAATTGGGGGATACTATCCCCCGATTTCCCCCACCCCTTGCCACGATCTTTTAATACAAGAGGCACCCCTATTTTTTTTATTTTTTTTGTGATAGTAATATTGTAGACCATATTAAGAGCTTTAAAACAAACCAAAAATGGACTCTGTAGCTACAAAACAGTCCACGATATTAAATTTGTAATGTGCAAGAGTGTCGCGATTTGGAGATTTTGGGGGAAATTGTGAAAAATTTTGATTTTGGTCGATCTGATTGTTGTCCCAACATAAAAATTTTAGGATATGTTCATTAGGACTTGCACTTTGAGAATACCAAGTAAAAAAAAAAATCGGGGGATACTTTCCCCCCATTTCCTCCACCCTTTGCCACGACCTTTAAATAAGGGGGCACCCTTCCTTTTTTTCTAAAATTTTTTGGTTAGGATAGGTATTGTAGAGCGTACTATAAGCTTTAAAACAAACAAAAACGGACTCTGTAGCTACAATAGCACATATGATATTAAATTTTTAAGGTTCAAGAGTGTTGCGATTTGGAGATTTTGGGGAAAATTGTGAAAAATTTTGATTTTGAGCGATCCCATTGTTGTCCCAACTTAAAAATTTTAGAATATATTCTTTAGGACTTTCTCTATAAGATTATCAAGTAAAAAAAAATCGGGATAGCATCCTCCCCATTTTCTCCTCCGTATATCACGATCTTAAAATAAGGGAGGTAACCCTTATTTTTTTCGAAAATTTTTTGGTTATGGTAGGTCTTGTAGAGCATATTATGAGCTTCAAAACAAACCAAAAATGGGCTTTCTAGCTATAATACTTAGAACAAACGATATTAAGTTTTTACGGTGCAAAGTGTCGCGACTGGGTGATTTTGGGGGAAATTTTGACCCTCCGTGTTTTCGCCCACTGTTTACTTAGAGGGCTGAAAGTAAGTGTGCATTAGTTTATCACTTAGTGTTACAACTAAACCAAATTTCATCAAAATCGGAGGGGGTCACGAAAATTTTTAGCTATTTTTGATTGATTTCAATAAGACTGACCCATTTACTTGTTGTTGCTTTAAAAAGTTGGGTGTTCAAAAGTTATAAACGAAAATGTAAGAAAAAATTTGGTTTATTCTACATAACATACATAAAAATTTAAATTGCTTTAATTCGGCTGCAGAATTGGATACTAGGGTGGCTTTTCTCTCTGATCAAATTCCAATACCCGCCAAAAGTGTCGGTCCCCTAAGGGTAACTCACATGCAAAATATCACTCCAATCGTTTATCTTCTGTCTACACTTTGAGCCTCAAAATTGGGGTTTATGCAAAAAAGGACTTAAAAAAAAAAAAAGTTTTTTTACTAAAATAATTATAAAATTATTTTTCTATAATATTTGATCGTAAATACTTAAATATGAAATTTAAAGATTTTACGGTATCATTAACCCGTTCAAACTTGATACCAAAAAAATGGCATGGCTTTGGGGGCGTTCTCAAAACACCTTTTTCCAAAATTTGAAAATTTTATTAAAAAAATTTAAAAAAAATATATAATTTTTTCTTATTAAATTCATTAAGAACACCTTGGAGAAGAAAAATGTGAAATATGGCGTTAGGCCACTTTTCGGGAATTACGGGGGGAAGTTAGCGGATTTCAAGGAAATGTTGGTTTTATCAATAATTTGGATTAATATATTCTTATAAATTTAATTTTTGGGCAAATTAAATGTTTTTTGGTATCGTGGCATTCTATTAGATAACTTTAAAACTGTCGTAAAATCTTACCGATCGTCTTTAACCCACATTGGCTGGGGGTCAAAAATGACCCCGCAGAAAATTTGAAGTTTAGAGTTTAAATTTTTTGCTATAAACAAGTATAAGAGTCCCCGCACAACAATGTCGGAGCGGTTGACGTTTTCGGTCATGAGAGAGTATAGGCGCAAAACAAAGACGTCAACGGAAAATTCTGTCACCTGTTGATTTTTACACTATTTTTTCACTTTTTCAACATTTTTGTATTAAAGTTTATAGTATTTTTAAATATCAATATGATTTTTTCATATTGATTCATTTTTTTCCTGTTTTTTTTTACATTTTAACATTTTTTTTTTTAGAGATCATATTTTTTGTTTACTTTACACTCAAAATAATACATAAGTAGATTTACTAATTTTTTTTGCTAATGCTTGTAAGCTAAAAAGAAAAGGATGTGACGCTTAAAATGTTTCAGAAGCTTCAACGGCAAATGGGACGGAGTATCACTGGCGCTTTGAGAACAACATCTGCCGACTCTATCGACACTTTATTGCACTTATTACCAATTGATCTCTTTGCTAAGGGCGAGGCTTACAAGGCTTGCCTCAGACTCAAAGAGTCAAATTGGTTCAAGTATCGCAACTTTGGACACAGTAACATTGCTAATATGGACCGTATTGACTCTGATTACACAGTGCCCAAACTAGTTTTCGACCGGAAATATGAAGTCAGATTTCCGGATCGAGAATTCTGGTCGATCTGGCAGGGCCCTCCTGCGAACTCAATAAATATCTTTACTGATGGATCGAAGCAATCGCATGGTGTGGGAGCTGGTTTCACAATATTGGAACTAGACCAACACTTATCTTTTAAATTACCCGCAGACTCGAGTATCTTTCAGGCTGAGATAGCAGCTATATCAAAAGCTGTGGAATTTATGGCAAAGGAAAAAGGTGCAACCCTTAATTTCTACGTGGATAGTCAAGCTGCTCTAAAAGCACTCTTGAGCTACCAAATTAAATCGAAAACGGTTTTAAAGTGTTACGAGAATTTAAAACAACTTTGCTTGAATAATGAAGTTACCTTATTATGGGTACCAGGGCACGAAGGAATAGAAGGAAACGAGAAAGCAGATGAACTCGCGAAACTTGGAGCAGATGGCATAGGTACCACCATAATGCTTTCACCGCCACTCCAGCATTACAAACTAAAACGAAATACCCTTACTGTCGCCAAGGCAAATCGAAGATGGAAGGAACTTAGGACAAGTCGTATAAGCAGAATTTTATGGCCACGCTATGATTTAGGAAGAACAAAATTCTTACTAACACTTACGAGAATAGAATGTCGTATGTTGACAGGTCTAATAACGGGACACTGTCTTGTCGGAAAACATGCCAAGAACATGAATCTTATTACGGACGCAAGCTGTAAAAGGTGCGAGACACCAGACGTCGAGGAGACCATTGAACACATCCTGTGTCACTGCCCGGCTTTGGCACGAACTCGACTATCAATTATGGGAAGTTCACAGTTCGAGACTTTGGAGGAAATTACGAGGATAGACCTGAAGAGTTTGAAACAGTTCGCGATGAAGGTCAATGTATTTATTTTACATCGATAAGCGGAAAGAGTTTTGTGGTATCGCTATGGACCAACTGGTCTATGCGGAGTGCCCATCTGGCACCGCCACCCTAACCTAACCTAACCTAGTAAGCTAACCTTTAGCAAATTTTTAGTTGAGATTAGCATGTTAGCAAAAATATCTTGTAAACTTCATTTAGCGCATTAGCAATTTTAAACAAAATTTTAACTATTTTTTTTGCTAAATTTAAAATTTTTACAAGCTTTTTTGCTAATATTAGCAAAAATTAATTGTAACTTTTTTTTTTTAAGAAAACTTAAAATGGCGCTATCTCGGAAACTAAGCCAAATAGAGCAAATTGGCCATTTTTGGTTCTCGAGCTCTCCATAGTATCGCCGGCCCTCTTAACATGTGTGGACCCTAATGGGTCCTAACTTTGGATCCAAAAAAGTTAGCATTCCCAAAATTTTTAAAATTCTCATATCTCGATAATATTGCCGACACAACAAAAAGTCCAAAAGCATTTTTGTAGCTCTCAAAAAGTAGAAGAAGACCTTAAATCTCTCCGAGTAATATTTTTGAAGTTATCGAGTTTTTTAATTCTCAAAACCCCAGTGGTCCTCTAAAAGCACGTATCTCAAAAACTAAGCAAGATAGAGCGAAACGGACAAAAATTTTGGATCAAAAACTATGATTTTTTCTAAGGAACCCAACTAGGTCTACCCCATCGGGGTCTGGACCTATCGGGTCCGACCCCAATGGGGTCCTCAAATGTGTATGAACTAACAAGGGAAGTATCTCAACCCTTATGAACCGATTTGACTGAAACTTAAAATATATATAAAAGAGACGATTTTAAGGTTGGGGTGTCTCGGCTTATCGGCCATATCAGTGTTTCAAAATTTCGTTGTCCCCTTATGAAACAATATGGACCTCCGGGGAAATTTCAATAACTCATGAACTAACAGAAATATCCTCTTGTGCAAAAATACGTGTCTACTTAAATTTAATAAAGATTATTTCGTATTCATATGGACATCGTAGGTCTATGTCTTCATATAAACACCCCCTAAAATTTACACATTTTCATGAAAAAAGTATTTAACGAAACAAAACTTTTACAAGATTATGGAACCGTTGGATAGGTATTAAAACACACTTTCTTCACATATGCAAACATCATATAGTTTCTTAGAAAGAAATGGCTGAAAAATCCAAAAAACGATTTTTTCGCCATTTTTTGACCCATGTTTTGAACCCCTAAATCCCCTATATGGCCGATAAGCCGAGACACCCCTACCTTAGAATTGTCTCTTTAATATATATTTTACGTTTCATGCCAATCGGTTCATAAGGGTTGAGATACTTCCCTTGTAAGTTGAAATAAAAAAAAATCAGTAAACTAATTTTTAGCAAAACATTTTTGCTAACTTTACCAAAAAAATTGTGGGTTCAAAATCAACAAATTTTCTTGTAGGTTTACAAGCTTTTTTTGCTAACATTACATTTTTTTTAAGTGTATTTCGGTAAGGAAAAACTGTTAATTTGCCCAAAAATTCATCTTATAAGATCTTATTAATCCAAATTAGAGATGGACGCGTGAGTGATTTTTGACTAACACTCAATCACGACAGGCATTTTTTAATCACGCACACTCATTCACGAGCATTTTTTTTCTACTCACACTCACTTACAATCACGTGAGTAAATTTAATACCACTCACGTGCACTAACACGAGCTTCACTCACTCTCACGATGACTCACACACACGAAACTTTTATTTATAAAAAAAGATTTCAAAAACTAAAATTTAAAAAATTTTAACCTACACTTAAAGTTCCGCGAAATTTAAAAAAATTTTTTTCGCTTTTTTCGTACGATTTTGTTGATTTTTTTGGTACGAAAGGAAATATGAAGAGAAAATAAATGACGCAAACTCACGCAAAAAATCGACTCACGCACACTTTTTCACGAAATTTTTACCGCACTCACAATCACGTGAATTCAGTCACACTCACGCGTGAATCACGCTCTAATATGTTTATGTGCCCATTAAGAACTCATTAAGCATGTTAAACGAAAAGTAATAAAACCTAAGAGGATCAAAATGAAACAAAACTGGAAACGAAATGAAATGGAGCAGGGAACGAAATAAAATGGACCAGGGAACGAAAAGTAACAAAATTTTTTTTAATCAAAAGTTGTTAATTTTTTAATTTAATACTACTAATATTATGGTAAATGGGTTCAAAATATGTTCAAAAAAATTTTTCACCGAAACGAACATGATTTCGGTTTAAATTATTCTTAACATTTTTTTTCGTTTTTGTGAAAGAAAAACGGAGTTTCAAAAATAAAAATCGTCAAACCGCATGAAAATCAACACAAAAGATCACCAGTCGTCATTTTGTAAAATTTCATGAAAAAAATCGTCACTTCTGGCTGCACTGATTCCAAATTTTAACTTTTAATGAACATTTTTTTCACGAGTTCGAAAAAGTATCAAAGTAAACATATTGAACCTCTTAGAATCAAAACTTCAAAAAAAGTTCTTTTGTCAGAACTTGTTTTCACTGGATTGTTTTACATTCTGAATTTTAAGTTCCTTTAATTATTATTTCATTATATAGGGTGTTTTTTTTAGAGGTTCACAACTTTGAATTGGTAATACTGCTTTATTTGACAACCGATCTAACTGCTGATAGTTGTGTTTTGTTAAGTATGGTTTGACATTTTATCATGCAAACACTTACATAAGAGCAACGCTTCCAAATTGTAGAAATTTTTTATCAAAAAAATGCTTCTTTTCGTCGAACTTAAATTTTGTTCAAAGATCCTATTAATTGGTTACCAATATCGTTTGATTTAACCCCATTGGATTATTTTCTGTGGGGCTATGTAAAGTAACTTGTCTTTTCCGATAAATTAGAGACAATTAAACACCTGGAAATAAACCTTCGACGAGTTATTGGAGAAATTCGAAAAACGGCCTCAAATTCTGTGAAAATTGTGTGAAAATGGAGGTTCAGATTACTCCATGTACGAGCCATTTTTGGTATCGATATGGCTCCAAATCATTTTTAAACATTAATGTCATAAAATTATCTATCCAATAAAGTCAGTTTGATTGATCTTAAAAATATTTTTCCTTACTTTATTTTAATTTGAAGTTCGGTAACAGTAAAAAAAAAACCCTATACAACAATAAGTTGATTCTCAAAGTTGTTGGAAAACAAATTTTTTCTGGGAACTTAATTATTATATTTACAATTTCAAGCAGTTGTTTTTATTTAAAGGTTGTTTTGTAAACAAAATATATTAAAAAATAAATTTAATTTATAAAAAATAAATAAAATTGCTTGTTGATTTGTTGTTTATTTGCTTGGTACTTAATGTAAATAAATATTTTTTATATAAAGATTGCGGAGACTTAGTTAGTTAGCATTAGTATTCTGCAAAGCGAAGTTAAAATACTTTCATATTTAAAAACAAAAAATTTAAAAATAAAAAGGATGAAGTCTATAAAAAAAGTTTTTCTTTTGATCTGTATGATGGTAATGGTAATATCTGTCATTGCTGCTCCACTTGCTGATAATCAAGAAGAATCTTCAAGTGATTCAAATATTGGTGGACAGCAAGAAAATGTGCAAGACGGTATTGCACCTAGAAGAGGATGTTTGGAACCATGGTGTTGGTGGAAATATTAAATGTTTGCCAAATCCTTAAATATAAAAAGCAAGAAAATAAAATATTTGTGTTTTTAATTTTCTCCTAGCCAAATCCATGATACCTGGATACATTTGTATTAAAACATTTTGAATACAAAAAATTGAAAATTTCAGAACGGGTTCTGAAAATTTTCCCAAAAAAAATTTTAATCGATAGCCCATACAAAACTATACAAGACTGAACATTTTTGAGATTGTGGTACATTCAGTTTTAATTTGATAAATATTTAAACAAGGCAACTTGACACAAATTTGCCCATTTTTCTTATATTTGACCACGCCTCCTAAGCCCAGTTTTTAAAAAATTGAAAAACAAAAAAACGCAATTTTCTTAGTTCCATATAGGGCACACAACCTATTCAGAAATTCACGGGACACATGTTTTCCTCTAACGGACATTTGGTGTGGAATGTTTCATATGTACATTAGGCTTATAACTTTTGTTTGACAAAAAAAGCTCATCCACCCACGCTATGGGCAATATTGTACAGATAATAAAAATCATTATCTGTACAAAATCAAAAGAGCTGTAAATTTGGTAAATGAGTGTATTACTTAAGTGCAAAGAAGTATTTTACATTTTGGAGATTATAAAAGATTAGGCACAGAAGAATTTAACACTCTCTCGTGTTTTTGCATATTTGCTAAGTAAATGGAACATTGTTTTATCAGAAGTTTAGAGTTGGTGAAAAAGCAGTTTTGATGAAGAAAAACAAATTTTAATAAAAAAAAAAAAAATTTAATATAAAAAAATTCATGAAAAACAAAATTGTTAAAAAAAAAATTATGAAATTTTTTTTTTTAATGTATATGAAATTTTGTAATTTTAATAATTTTTTATGTTTTTTAATACAAAATGCAAAAAAAAAAAATTTTTGTTAAAAAAATGTGTAAACAGTTTCTTTTTAAAAAAATAAATTGATAAGTTTTGAGTAAACTTTTACTTAAGGATTGCAAAATTGAGTAATTTTTTACTTAAAAGTATTAAAAATATACATAATTTTTTTTTCTGTGTATGTTCTCTGAGTGTATATCTTATCACATTTACATTATAAAATTGATTGTTCAATAAAGATTTCAGAAAATTGTTATTCATATTATATAATATTTGTTTTTATTATCTAAAACTGTTTTCTGGTTTTTAAAAATAAATGAGGCTTATATACACAGAAAAAAATAAATAAAATAAATTTAAGTAAATTTTTAATAGTATTGAGTAAAAAATTACTCTATTTTGCATAAAAAAATTAAAAAATAAAATTTGGACCCCAACGCGTTGCAACGGCCCGAAATTTTTTTTAAGTCGATTTATCCCATCAAAATGAAATTTTTAGTCGTTAATGGGCTATTATGTGACCCCAATTTTTTGTAAGTACGTGTAGGTTGATAAAATACACCAGAATCAATCAAAATACCGATTTTTAATTTTTTGCATTTTAGCTAACGATATAAAAAAACTATAAACTACTAAATAAGAATTCAAAAAACTAACAGTATTTGAAAAAAAAATAAAAAACTCCATTAAATTTTTTACTTAAATTCTAATTAATTTTTATTAAAAAAGAGAAATTTATTTATTCGATCTTTAAAATATTATATTTTGAGTAGATTAATTCTAGCTCGAGGTCATTATCTGGAATACATTGATATTCTCATAGAATAATATTCAAGAAAATTATTTATTTTCTGTTTTAAATTTTTTAATGTTAGTCAGTTTTGCAAGATTTTTACAAGACTAACAGGTGTTTCAGAATTTGTCAGATTTCATTGTCAATATTATTTAGCTATTTAGCAATATAAATACTACAAGTAGCAAAGGGAATTTAAATGAAAAATCATTAATGTTCAAACTAAAATTATTAATACATATTCAACTCCACCCTCATTGAGAATTAGAAGAAGAAAGTTATACAACCTCTTAGATCACGATCGTCGAACAATTAAAAATGTTTTAAAAAATTTTGAGTAAATTTTCTATTACGCCAATAAAAATTCAAAATTTTTGTTTTAAAATTTTTTTTCTGTGAAAATGAGACCTCAGGCTAAGATAAGTGATTGAAATGTACATAAATTGAAACAAGCTAAATTACACTGTGCAACACGATTTAGTATCTTGAATGGGACCAAAAAAAATGATACTAACAGTAGAGCAAAACTCCCGAGTTCTTTTTTAATGGCCCACTGAAGTTTTTAAATTTTTTTCAAAGGAGTTTTGAGTTTCTAAGGTACACTCAAAAAAATAAAAAACTGTAATGTTACCAAAAAAAGCTTGTAAACCTACAAGAAAATTAGGTGATTTTGAACCGGAGAGGAGAGCTTTTAGTTATTTTGTGGTCTTGTTCTACGTGTTGAGAGCTACAAAAGTGCTTTTGGACTCTTTGTTGTGTCGGCAATATTTTTAAACATTTTTAATTTATATTTGCTAATATTAGCAAAAAAGCTTGTAAAAATTTGGTCAACTCAATTTTAAATTTAGCAAAAAAAATTAGTTCAAATTTTGTTTGAAATTGCTAATGCGCTAAATGAAGTTTACATGATATTTTTGCTAACATGCAAATCTCAACTTAAAATTTGCTAAATGTTAGCTTAGCAAAAAAAACAAGTGAGAGTATTAAATTCGGCTGTGCCGTATCTTTTATACCCTCCAAAATAGAGTTTGCAAATAATCGAGATATTTCATAATCGCGATTACGATTAAAAAAATAGCCGTTAATCGCGATTATCGATTAATCGAGTTTCTTAAATAAATATAATTGCAATAGTTTATTTAAAAAACTCTTTTAAAAATTACATTTCAGAATTTACGAAAATACAAAAATAAATATTTTATGCAATAAAATTATCTTTCCACACCAAATGTGCTGCGAAAAAAAATATGTCTCTAAGAAAATTACGTTTTTGGTTTTTAAATTTTTAAAAAACTGGGCTAATGAGGCGTGGTTAATTAAATATTGGAAAAATTGTCAAAATAGAGTCGAGATTATAAAATTTACAAAATGCACCACAATCGCAAAAATTAACATTCATGTATATTTTTTATGGGCTATCTACTAATTTTATTTTTGGAAAATTTTCAGAAACCGTTCTGAAAGTTTTAATTTTTTAAAAAAGTCAATTTATCAAAAATCCGATGTTTGTCTATTCACACAAAAAAATTCAGGAGGGCATTTTTCGTATTTTTCGAGACGATAGCATTTGAATATTAGATTTCACAAAAATTCTGTAATTTTCTTGTATGTATTTTATTGTGTCACATCGTCCGCGCAGACAACGATAATCCTATCAACATGATAATGAACCGTAACCCTGTAGGAAGAAGACAAAAAGGCAGACCGAAGTTAAGGTGGATAGATAATGTGGAAGAAGACTTTAGGTCTATTAACATGAGAAGATGGAGACTAAAGGCGATTGAAAGAGACGATTTTAAGAGGCTGCTTGAGGAAGCCAAGACCCACCCTGGGTTGTAGGGCTTATGATGATGATGATGATTTTATTGTGTCAACACCGCGTATGAGTAACAAAAATTCATTGGTTTCGCAAATAGTTGTTACTCATACGCGGTGTTGACACAATAAAATACAAGAGAATTTTTCTGAAATCCAATATTCGATTGCGATACTAAGAAATTTAAATGTTACTTTAAATTTAAATTACTTTTATAAGAAACAAGTGAGAGTGTTAAATTCGGCTGTGCCGAATCTATTATACCCTCCAAAATGTAAAAAAAAAAATAAAAAAAAAAAATTTGTCAGAGGCGTTTCTTTTTTTTTTTTGGTGGGGGGGGGGGGTTGTTAGGGTCAGTAAGGGACGTTGAGAGCACCATCCCGTCGCGATAAATATACCAAATGTTTCATTTAATTAACAAAAATACAAAAAAAAACATGTAAAAAAGTGTATTTTTTTAGAGGTTGGTTTAGTTCTTCAAGGGGGAACTTTTTTCCCCCTGGTCCGATTTGGCCAATTTCCGAACTTAACCTGCCTAGGAACATAAGACATATTTGTGCCAAACTTGAAGGGTCTAGCTTTTTTATTTTGGACTGCATCGTGTTAACTACAGACGGACTGACGGACGGACGGACGGAGAGACGGACGGACGGACGGACATCGCTAAAATGTCTTAGAATCGATCACTGATCAATAATATATATACTTTATGGGGTCCCCGACCGATATTTCGATGCGTTACACACGGAATGACAAAGTGAGTATACCCCCATACTGTAGTTGGAGGGTATAAAAAGGAAAGAGAAAATGCAAATAAGTTTAATGAATCGTAGGCCAATATAATATATTTTAAAATCGTTATAAAAACAGTGTATTTCATAGAAAATGATTAATCGTAATCGCATGATTTTTTTTGTCGATTACGATTAATTTGTGCGATTAATCGCGATTACGATTACGATTTTAATCGTTTTGCAAACTCTACTCCAAAATGTAAAAAATAAATAAAAAATTGTCAGGGGTGTTTTTTTGGGGGGGGGGGGGATGATGGGGGTCAGTGGGGGACGTTAAGAGGACCTTCCCATTCCGATAAATATACCAAATGTTTCATTTATTTAACAAAAAATACAAAAAACATGTAAAAAAAGTGTATTTTTTCAGAGGTTGGTTAAGTTCTTCAAGGGGGGAACTTTTTTCCATTTTGCCCATTTACGAACTTAACCTGCCTACACTCAAAAAAATACGTTAGTAGATTTACTCATTTTTTTTTTGCTAATGCTAGTTAGCTAACTTTTAGCTAATTTTTAGTTGATATTAGCATGTTAGCAAAAAATTCTTGTAAACTTCATTTAGCACATTAGCAATTTTAAACAAACGTTGAACTAATTTCTTTTGCTAAGATTTGAAATTGAGTTGACAACATTTTTACAAGATTTTTTGCTAACATTAGCAAAAATATATGGTAAATTTTTTTTTATTTTCAGAAAACTTAAAATGGCTCTATCTCGGAAATTAAGCTAGATAGAGCAAAATGGATATGAATCTCCATACTTTCGCGGGTCCTCTTCACATGTGTGGACCCTAATGGGCCCTAACTTTGGATCCAAAAAAGTTAGCATTCCCGAAAATTTTAAAATGCTCATATCTCGGTAAATATTGCCGACACAACAAAAAGTCCAAAAGCATTTTTGTAGCTCTCAATACGTAGAACAAGTCAAAATAGTCAAAAGCTCTCCGAGTAATATTTTTGAAGCTATCGAGTTTTTTAATTCTCAAGACCCCAGTGGTCCCCTATAATCACGTATCTCAAAAACTAAGCAAGGTAGAGCGAAACGGACACAAATTTTGGATCAAAAACTATGACGATTTTTAAGGAACCCAACTAGGTCTAGGCCCATCGGGGTCTGGACCTATCGGGTCCGAACCCAATGGGGTCCTCAAATGTGTCAAAAAAAAAAAAAAATTTAGTCAACTAATTATTGGCAAAACATTTTTGCTAACTTTAGCAAAAAAATTGTGGGTTAAAAATCAGCAAATTTTCTTGTAGGTTTACAAGCTTTTTTTGCTAACATTACAGTTTTTTTTTTTTTGAGTGTAGGACCATAAGACATATTAATGCCAAATTGCAGGAGGCTAGTTATTTTATTTTGGACTGCATCGTGCCATCTACAGACAGACAGACGGACGGACGGACATTCACAGAATGTCTTAGAATCGATCATGGATCAATAATATAAACACTTTATGGGGTCCCCGACCGATACTTCGATGCGTTACAAACGGAATGACAAAGTAAGTATACCCACATACTGTGGTTGGAGGGTTTAAAAATTAGTAAATTTACTAATGTATTATTTTAAGTGTAAATACTGTTAATACATGTCTTCAATAAAATTTAATGGCGGTTCTTTTCTTGGAATATATTACCCCCTATCGCCAATTTTTAGGGGTCGATATTGTTCTTTTTCAAATATCCTCATGTTCTACAAAAATTTTCAGCATCAAATTTTACTAGGGGTTGTCAAAGATCAAAAGTTCGTGCGAAAATTGAAAAAAGTAGCTACACTCACAAAAAAAAAACTGTAAAGTTAGCAAAAAAAGCTTGTAAACCTACAAGAAAATTTGCTGATTTTGAACCCACAATTTTTTTGGTAAAGTTAGCAAAAACGTTTTGCTAAAAATTAGTTAACTGAAATAATTTTTATTTCAACTTACAATTAGTTCATACACATTTGAGGACCCCATTGGGTTCGGACCCAATAGGTCCAGACCCCGATGGGCCTAGACCTGGTTGGGTTCCTTAAAAATCGTCATAGTTTTTGATCCAAAATTTGTCTCCGTTTCGCTCTACCTTGCTTAGTTTTTGAGATACGTGATTTTAGGGGATCACTGGGGTCTTGAGAATTAAAAAACTCGATAACTTCAAAAATATTACTCGGAGAGCTTTTGGTTATTTTGCGGTCTTGTTCTACGTGTTGAGAGCTACAAAAATTCTTTTGGACTTTTTGTTGTGTCGGCAATATTTACCGAGATATAAGCATTTTAAAATTTTCGGGAATGCTAACTTTTTTTTCCCATTAGGGTCCACACATGTGAAGAGGACCCGCGAAAGTATGGAGATTCTAAGAACCAAAAATGCCCTCCATTTTGCTCTATCTAGCTTAGTTTCCGAGATAGCGCCATTTTAAGTTTTCTGAAAATAAAAAAAAAATTACCATTTATTTTTGCTAATGTTAGCAAAAAATCTTGTAATAATGTTGTCAACTCAATTTCAAATTTAGCAAAAGAAATTAGTTCAAAGTTTGTTTAAAATTGCTAATGTGCTAAATGAAGTTTACAAGAATTTTTTGCTAACATGCTAATCTCAACTAAAAATTTGCTAAAAGTTATCTAACTAGCATTATCAAAAAAAATTAGTAAATCTACTAACGTATTTTTTTGAGTGTAAGTTTTCAAAACCCTTCGGGAGTTTTGTTTTTCTATTGGTATACTTTGTTTTTTTTTGGTCCCGTTCAAGATACACTCGAAGACCCCAAATTTGTTGCACAGTGTTATTTGTAAACATGATTAAAATAATTTTAAAAAAAACATCCGTATAATTCTACACCATTTACAGATGTAATTCGAAAAAGATCAATTGTAATTCGAAGATTCTATTTGTAATTCGAAGATTCCATTTGTAATTCGAAGATTCCATTTGTAATTCGAAGAATCCATTTGTAATTCGAAGATTCCATTTGTAATTCGAATACTCCAATTGTAATTCGAAGATTCCATTTGTAATTCGAAGATTCCAATTGTAATTCGAAAAAGATCAATTGTAATTCGAAAAAGATCAATTGTAATTCGAAAAAGATCAATTGTAATTCGTAAAAGATCAATTGTAATTCGTAAAAGATCAATTGTAATTCGAAGATTCCAATTGTAATTCGAAAAATATCAATGGAAATACAGTTGATATTTTTCGAATTACAATTGGAAGCTTCACCTAAAATTCACGTGTTGAAAACCCTTAAACCTGTCTTAAAAACATTGGTAAGTCACAAAAATATTTTACAACGTATTTTTGGCACTCAAAAATATTTTTATACCAAAACAAAAAAAAAATACACTCGAAAAAAATTTTACACTCAAAAAAAATTTTACACTCAAAAAAAAGAATTAGTAAATTATTTTTTTTTTTTTTCAAAAATTACTAAAAAAATTTTTTTTTAAACAAAATAAAATATTTCTAATCAAAACTGTTATTTTTTTCACGTTAGAAAATTTATTATCACTTGAAATGGGCATTGTGGAGGGTATTCATAGATTCGGCCAAGTCGAATTTAACTTTTCTACTTGTTTTTAATTCTTACCGTTTTTAAAACAATTAACTAAATTATTAAAAAACAAATGTATTGAAATTCATGAAATTTTTCGAATAAAAATCGAATCGAATCCTGTACCAAAACTCGATTTATATTACCTTGCATGCCACATAGAAAAACACGCTTTATATCGACATTATATCGAACTCGATATCGATGAAATTCTTAGAGAAAATGGTTCTTTTTCGAATCGATATCGACTCATTTTGCATACTGGGTAATTATACTTAATATCAGTTTTTAAAAACACTGCTCCTACCTTAACAAATAAGTTGATTTTATTTTTAGCACCTTTAAATTCATATTCGAGTTTAACCCGATAACAAGTGGTCAACATAAATGCCTCTTTAGTGCCAATAATTTGTATTTCAATATTATGAATTTGAAACTTTTCCATATCGTCTTCATTAAAATTTTCAATTAATTTTTTATTTTTTAATATATTTGGTATAATCTTTGATTTTAACCATTCAATTTCAACTTTATTAGATGACGACATGTTATTTTATTTTTTTTTTCTTTAATTATAAATTCAAAAACAACAACAAAAAAATAAAAATAAATTACACGGCCGGCTTTTGAAACACAACTGAATGAAAAAAATTTAGAATTGTTCAGCGTAAATGTTGGATATTGTTTGGTTTTGATCTTTCTGTATTTTTATATTAAGAGATAATAATAATCTAAAAATAAGAGAGATGGAGAGAGAGAGTAAACATTTCTAATTGCTGATAATAATGACCATGGGGAAGGTATTCCAACTGTAATCAGATATTTAAAATACCCACGCAGAAATTGCCAGCGGTACAAAAAATAAAGTACTGCCAAAGCAATTATATTTTGTAAAATGAAGCGCTTTTCCAACGTTTCAAATTACAACCTTAAAAGTGATTTGGCATTACTTTTGTACAATTTTTGTAAGAATATTTTTTTTTATATTTTTACTATTTATTAAATTCTTTCATTACAATTATTTGTGTTTCATTATTTGAAGACAATGTCTGATAGTTAAAAAAATCGGTAATTTTATTAATAATATTTCCCTTTAAAAATTAATTGTGGCATTTGTTAACCGAAAGCTTTAAAAAATAATTATTCGGGACTAGCTACTGTACATCTTTCACACGAAAAGAAACCAACATTACTTTTGCAACATTTAATATAAGCTAGGGCTGGCATATCGCAGTAAAAAGCCAACACATTAAATTGAAAAGGTTTCCCATTCAATGGTATAACTTAAAAAAAAATTTAAATATATTTCAAGTTCATAGATTAATACCTTCCTAAAGAAAACATTGGATTCCACCACAAATTCTCTAGAATTTTTTTTAAGTGCTGGGAAACCACCCCAATTTATGTTTTTGAAGCGCTGCCACAACAATATATATTTGGTTTTAAGGTACTTTGCCAGAGCTTTGAGAACCTACTTCACTATATTGCAACGGTGTTATAAATCTCGTACTTACGCAGTACTTATATAAGAAAGCTGACAGTACTTGTACTACCGTGCAAAGTACTTTAGCTGTACTGGCCCGTTTGTATTTTTCTGCCTGGGTAGATATTTTATATTTTGAAAAATTATCACAATCAATTGGAATTTAAGATTCCATTTTGATATAAACAAGTAAAAAAGTTAAATTCGGCCTTGCCGAATGTAGTGATACCCTCCACAATTTCAAAAAGATTATTCCAAAAAACTTTTTTTAAAAGGAAATTACTTAAAAAAAAAAAAAATTTTTTTTGAAAAAAAATTTCCGCGAAAAAAAAATCCGCGATTTTTTTCTTTTTTTATCAAAAAAATATGTTCGTACTTGTTTAAATTAATTTGTATTTTTAGGTTATTAAAGCAATTTGTATTTTTAGGTTATGTTGAATGTACTAAAATTTTGGAACCGATATCGCTCAAATGCAACACCAAACTTCTCAGCAGAACTTCCAATAAATATGTTAAGTTTCAGTCATATCCGTGTAGTATTTTGATCGTGATCACCATTTCCACAGACAGTCAGACAGACGGACATCGCTAGAATGTCTTAAAATCGATCGGGGATCATGAATATATATACTTTATGGGGTCCCAGACCGATATTTCGATGAGTTACAAACTGAATGACAAACTTATATATACCCTCTATCACTAAGTGGAGGGTATAAAAAGTAAAAATGGAGTCATGTGTTTTTCAAATTTTTTTCAAAGAGGTCTTTTGGTCCTTTCGCAGTACTTTTTACAAGTCAACTTTTAATCAACATGAAATTTACATTAGTTTTATATTTATGTGAAGTTTTTTTCATTATACTCCTGCGAAACAACCACATGTGTTTGTTTCTTGGGCCTCTTCAAACATTTTTTTAACACATGACCAGTGATGCAATTTTAGCACTTTTGGTGCTATCTCAAGCACTTTTTTGGACTTAGCATCAGAATTTTTTTAAACTCTTTAACATTTTTTTTTAACATCTCAATTTTTGTTAAAATCTCTTTGTAAAATTCACACCCATATGTATTCAAATCTTTTTAAAAGAACCATCACTTTCCAACAACATAAATTTTATAATTAAGAAGAGCTGTGAAAGACCGAAAGCAAATTTTTAAAAACCCATTTCGCTTACACTATTAATAATTTAATGCCCTACTTTCAGGGCCCTAAACATTTCTCTTAATTGGTTGTGGGCCTTCAGTTAGCCATAATATATTGTTTTGAAGAGTTCGGCATTTTTAGCAATTACTCGTGGTGTTCATTTCGCCTTGCAGCAAACGTTAAATTTTCTATAGATATTGATTGACATTGTTGTACTCCGGAATATTTCAATAATTTCAAAGTAATTAGTTTATATTTTCATAATTCGTTTTGTTGATACAACTTGTTAAACAAATTTGGGAGTTATTTCATAATGAAATAACTCCCAAACTTATTTCAAAATAAAATAACTCCCAAATAGTGTGGAAGTTTTGGGCCTTATTTCATATTTTTCTTGGGACTTATTGCATGGGGCCCAATTGAAATTCAGAAATCCTAAGAAATTAAGAGAATATAAATTGAAATGCAAAAATTAGGAAAATATAAATTGAAATTTAGAAACCCCAGTTAAAAATCAGAAAATGCAATTGAAATTCTGAAATTAAAATTGAAACTTAGAAAACCCAGTCGAAATTCAGAAAATTGAAAAAAAAATAATAATTTAAATTTAAAAAACCCAATTGAAGAACAGAAAACCTTTTTGAAATTCAGAAAAACCAATCAAAATTAAGAAGACCATTGGAAATTCAGAAATCCAAATTGTAATTATGAAGTGATTAATTGAAATTCAAAAATTATCAATGAAATTCAGAAACCGTAATGAAATTAAGAAAACTCAATTGAAATTTATAACAAATAAATTAAAATTTAGAAAACCGAAATAAAAGAAAAAATTAAAAAAAAAAAACAAGTGAGTGGGCTTAATTCGGCTGTACCAACATGTCAAATATAAAAAAATCCAGGATCGAGTTTTGGGGGGGGGGGGGTGGTTTTGAGGGGGCTGAGGGGATATCTTTCCCTCTAACGATAAATTGTTACTAATTCATTTATTATGCATTTTGCACTACACTCAAAAAAAAAAAAAACTGTAAAGTTAGCAAAAAAAAAGCTTGTAAACCTACAAGAAAATTTGCTGATTTTGAACCCACATTTTTTTTGGTAAATTTAGCAAAAACGTTTTGCTAAAAATTAGTTAACTGAAATAATTTTTATTTCAACTTAGTTCATACACATTTTAGGACCCCATTGGGTTCGGACCCAATAGGTCCAGACCCCGATGGGCCTAGACCTAGTTGGGTTCCTTAAAAATCGTCATAGTTTTTGATCCAAAATTTGTGTCCGTTTCGCTTTACCTTGCTTAGTTTTTGAGATACGTGATTTTAGGGGATCACTGGGGTCTTGAGAATTAAAAAACTCGATAACTTCAAAAATATTACTCGGAGAGCTTTTGGTTATTTTGCGGTCTTGTTCTACGTATTGAGAGCTACACAAATTCTTTTGGACTTTTTGTTGTGTCGGCAATATTTACCGAGATATGAGCATTTTAAAATTTTCGGGAATGCTAACTTTTTTGGATCCAAAGTTAGGTCCCATTAGGGTCCACACATGTGAAGAGGACCCGCGAAAGTATAGAGATTCTAAGAACCAAAAATGTCCTCCATTTTGCTCTTTCTGGCTTAGTTTCCGAGATAGCGCCATTTTAAGTTTTCTGAAAATAAAAAAAAAAATTACCATTTATTTTTGCTAATGTTAGCAAAAAATTTTGTAAAAATGTTGTCAACTCAATTTAAAATTTAGCAAAAGAAATTAGTTCAAAGTTTGTTTAAAATTGCTAATGTGCTAAATGAAGTTTACAATAATTTTTTGCTAACATGCTAATCTTAACTAAAAATTTGCTAAAAGTTAGCTAACTAGCATTAGCCAAAAAAAATTAGTAAATCTACTAAAGAATTTTTTTGAGTGTACAGTAATACAATTTTATCATCATTTTAATGATTTTTTTTACATCAACGCCCACGAAAGGGGGCGGCCCACAAAAAAAAATTAACGTTTTCTAACCACCTGGGTCCAACTACACCATTTACAGATGTAATTCGAAAAAGATCAATTGTAATTCGAAGATTCTATTTGTAATTCGAAGATTCCATTTGTAATTCGAAGATTCCATTTGTAATTCGAAGATTCCATTTGTAATTCGAATACTCCAATTGTAATTCGAAGATTCCATTTGTAATTCGAAGATTCCAATTGTAATTCGAAAAAGATCAATTGTAATTCGAAAAAGATCAATTGTAATTCGAAAAGATCAATTGTAATTCGAAAAAGATCAATTGTAATTCGTAAAAGATCAATTGTAATTCGTAAAAGATCAATTGTAATTCGAAGATTCCAATTGATCTTTTACGAATTACAATTGATCTTTTACGAATTACAATTGATCTTTTTCGAATTACAATTGATCTTTTTCGAATTACAATTGATCTTTTTCGAATTACAATTGATCTTTTTCGAATTACAATTGGAATCTTCGAATTACAAATGGAATCTTCGAATTACAGTTGGAGTATTCGAATTACAAATGGAATCTTCGAATTACAAATGGAATCTTTGAATTACAAATGGAATCTTCGAATTACAAATAGAATCTTCGAATTACAATTGATCTTTTTCGAATTACATCTGTAAATGGTGTAGAAAAAAAATTTTATGGCGGAATTTTTTTTTCCATTTTTTTTGCTATTAATTTATGAAAATGAGTAAAATACGATACATTACAGACACAAAATTTTTCGAAAAAAAATTTTTTCCCGGATTTTTTTTCCGTGGAAAATTTTTTTTCGCGGAAAATTTTTCTAAATTTATATTTAAAAACTATCCCAAAAGCATAAAAAAGTATTTTTTGTAGTATTTAGGTATAACAATTTTAAATCGCGAATATCGCGAATACGAGCGCTAACTTCGAAAAACGGCTAGCACCATTGAATTCAGCGTACCCAAATTAGCTTTACCAATTTTTGCGACTAGCATAGTGTTATTTTTTATTCGACAAAATATTAAAAGAAGGGTACTCTGTGTTCTATAGTATTTTCCAAGACATTGTGCTCGATTCGTGAGTACTTTTTCACCATTCACCTACTTTTTATAAATTTGATATCCTTTAGAATTTTAAGATTCTAAAATTATTTTCTTGTACTTATTGAAGATATTACCTAAAACTTTAATTTTTACAAGAAAAAATTTTAAAATCTTTAAATTCAAAAGAATATCAAATTTTTAAAAATTTGGTGAATGGTGAAAAAGTACACCCGAATCGAGCACATTATGATTTTTTTTTTTAGACATTAGAGATTATAAAAAGTAAAGAGCTTAAGTTAATTTATAAAATTTCAAGTTCAAAGCTAATAATAAATTTGTGGCACAGAAATGTACCGACAAGAGTTTGATCATTTTGAAAACTACTCGCTCATATGCAAGTATTTACAAACTAATTGTAAGTACAGTGGACCGAAATCTCAAAATTCTTGAACAGGGCAATACTGTTATACCTATTAACCCACTTTCAGGGAAAATGAGTATTTATATAATAAAATCAGACTCAACGTTTCGAAAAAAAAACATTACATATATTTGAACTTTGACCTTAAACTCCAAAATCAAAGTTATCCAAATCAGCTGATCAATTCTAGCTCTACATAACTTATACTTTGTTGCTTATTCAGTATTTTGATTTATTATATTTTCAACATACTACATGCCAAGAAAAAAATTTGTCATTGTTAGACCACACATTTAAAAACATATTTTAGATTCATTTTTTAATAAATAAATAATTTTTTTTATATTGTTACCCAAATGTGCAATATTTTGCATGACTATATTGTCAATGGTAGGTGGTGTCAACATTTAAAAAAAAAATATAAATGTATGTATATAAAATTTAAATTCTAAAAAAAAATAATTGCTTTGCCAACAATAGTTTTATTTTATTATACGGTAAAATCTCGATTATTTGAAGTTTATGTCGTTAATATGTTTAACTTTAAACATGACCTAATAATAGTTGTGAAACAAAAAATTTAACCCTAACCTCCCTCCTTTCCCTATATTTTTCTTTGTGAAATTTTTTTTTTAACATTTTAAATGATATTTGGGTCATTATTAGTGAAATCAACCATGAATATTTTTGACCCCCACCGATATTGATGATATTTCGTTTAGTTCTTACACTACATAAAAAACTAAGAAATGCAAATTTTCAGCCCTCTAAGTCAACAGGGGCCAAAAATACGAAGGGTCAAAATTTCCCCCAAAATCTCCCAGTCGCGACACTTTACACCGTAAAAACTTAATATCGTTGGTTCTATTATAGCTATAAAGCCCATTTTTGGTTTGTTTTGAAGCTCATAATATGCTCTACAACAGCGGTTACCAACCTATGGTACGCGTACCCCTAGGGGGTACGCGAAACTGCCCACGGGGGTACGCGAAATTTTAGTTTTTTTTTTACTTACTTTTAAATTATATCAATGTGCTACACCAAAAAAAAAAAAAAATGCGAAAGTTCTCTTATAAAAAGTCGAAATTTCGGTCTAAGACCCCAGAAAGTATATATAATTAATCTGTGATCGATTTTAAGATATTTATAGAATGTCTAGACTCCTGACGTTTGGCACGAATATGTTTCAAGGTCATAGGCAGCTTAAGTTCGTAAAAGGGCAAAATTGGACCAGGGGGAAAAAAGTTTTTTCTTGAAGAACTTAACCAACCTCCGAAAAACTCTATTTTTTATAGGATTTTTGTTTTTATTTTTGGTAAGCAAATAAAACAATTTGATGTTGAAAAAAGTTGAAGGTCATGCTGGGGAAAAAAAACTCGTTTTGTTTCGCTCCCTTTTGTGGGCGTGGTTATTAAAAACTTATTTAAATAATGATAAAATTGTATTACTTAAGAGCTAATAATAATTGAGTTTCGCGGATTTTAAGGAATTTTAATTTTATAGCAATATTTTTTAATGTCTCTCGATGAACTTTGGGAAAAATGAAAGTGATATTTTTTTGAAAAAAATCAGCTTTACCACAAGAAAATAAAATAAATTTGAAATGAGCTTTTAGTTTTATTTCCATACAAATTGTTTTTGTTTTTAAAATCGACTTTCAAAAAATGTATTGAAAATTTGAAATTTAAAATAAAACTTTTGTTAAAATAGACTTTTTGTTTTCTTGTGGTAAGGGCCATTGTGTTTTTTTAACTTAAAGGAACAAAAACTTGGTGCGCGTTTTTAAGCTGATAACGGAAAAAAGAATAAAAAAATTTTAGGAGGGTACTTTTAGTCCTCTACAAGCGGTTTTAGTTCGCGGTTTTTGGAAAAATTGTTTTTTTTTAATTTTGTTTAAATTTTACGTATTCTTAAGTTGCTGCAACAAAGTAGGACTTTATTTTATATAAACTGGACCTTCTGATTCCGAAAGTGCAATCCAAATTTTTCTATCATGTCACGTTTTCGAGATATTCTTGTTTGAAAATTTTAGAATGATTAATAAAGAATATAAGTGCGTAAAAGTTGATTTTAAGTTTTTCAAACGCCAATATTCAAAAACAGTACGCGTTTGAAAACTCTGGATGCCAGATTTGGAATCACGAGGTCTTGTTTATACTAAATGTAGTCCTTTTTTGTGTGAGCAACTTAAGAATACGTTACAGGGGAGACCGAATAAGTGCCAAATTGACAAATTTTTCAATATTCAAATGCGAATATCTTTAAAATCTTACGTGATAGAAAAATTTGGAAGGCAGATTTGGAATAAGGAGTTCAACATTTTTTTTACTTGATGTATTTTTATTCATGAGAGTGCGAATTTCTATGTATTTGTTCAACAGTCTCATAATAAGCTTTTTTTAGTTTTCATTAATTTTGAATTTTTGTTTTTTTTTTTTGTTTTAAAGTACTACAATTAATTAAACTTTACATTATAATTTGTTTTAAATTTCTAACCATATTATATGTTTAATGAAAAAACAAGAAACTCGTTAAGGGGTACGCGGCTGATAAAATTTAAAATTAGTGGTACGCGCCAAAAAGGTTGGTAAACGCTGCTCTACAAGACCTACCATAACCAAAAAATTTTCGAAAAAAAGGGTTACCTCCCTTATTTTAAGGTCGTGATATAGGGAGGAGAAAATGGGGAGGATGGTATCCCCCGATTTTTTTTACTTGATAATCTTATAGAGAAAGTCCTAAAGAATATATTCTAAAATTTTTAAGTTGGGACAACAATGGGATCGCTCAAAATCAAAAATTTTCACAATTTCCTCTAAAATCTCCAAATCGCAGCACTCTTGAACAACAAACAAACCAAAGATGGGCTTTCTAGCTACACTAAGAAAATTATGTCATTAACTGTTTGTAGGTTATTTTAAAAATTAATCAGTAAAGTTATTTTAAAAGAAAAATCATTTATTTTAGTATGGATTTCTTGTTTTTAACTGTTTCTGTAGTTTAAAAAAAAAGAATTTACTGTCTTAAAACTGAATTTTCTGTTACATTCAATTTCGGTAGTAAAAAATTTCTTCTATAGTTTTACTGTTTTTCAATACAAAATAAGTGAATATTCACTAGTTTTTTAATGTTTTGGATAGTCATTAAATTAACATTAAAAATTGACTGTAATATGTTTTTATTTTAAATGAAAAAATAGTGGAATGGTTTTTAAATAAAATTTCATTTGTTTTAAGTGAATATTCACTGGAATTTACCTACATAATTTTTTGAGTGTATAATAGAACCAACGATATTAAGTTTTTACGGTGCAAATTGTCGTGACTGGGAGATTTTAGGGGGAATTTTGACCCTCCGTATTTTAACCCGCTGTTTACTTAGAGGGCTGAAAATAAGTGTGCCTCAGTTTATCACTTAGTGTTACAACTAAACCAAATTTCATCAAAATCGGATGGGGTCACGAAAATTTTTAGCTATTTTTGATTGATTTCACTAAGAATGACCCATTTTCGATATAGTTAAAAAAAATATAGCTCTGAATGCTTTTGGGTGGTCAGCACAAATGTTTCTCGGATCAAGCCCTCACAGAGAAAAATAAATTTCCAGCTGAATTTTTCAGTTGTAGCAACTCAAAATTCGGTTACTGCTACTAAATTTCGCTTTGGCAGACGATTTTTTAGTTGTTTCAATTAAAAGACTGTTGTATTAACAAAATTTAGTTGTAACTACACTCTAAAAAACGCATGTAAACTTACTATTATAATTTGGGTAAATTTTTGTTGAATAGCACGCATTATGTGTTAATATAAACACTAAATGCGTATAATAAATTCAAACCAATTAAACACAGCAAATTAAAAATATTATCCGTTAATTCAAATATTTTACACACAAATGCGTAAATAAAATTGTCGAACAACATACACATGTTAAATAACTAAAACGCCAGATAAAAGTATAAGCTTCCGTAGCGTAGTGGTTAAGAAGTGTACTTTCAAATCAGAAGGCGGCGAGTTCGATGCTGGCTGGCGCCGTATGTTTTTTTTTTTTTTTTGTTATATTTTATTCACCTCCTTTTTATTTAAATTAACCACATTTGGTCAATTTATTCAATTTACACATTCATAGTAAAATTACCCAATTTAAAGTAGGAGTCCAGTTTCCTACTATAAATTGGGTAAATTTAAACAAATTTGGATTAGAGTGTAGCGATATTTAGTTGTTTTAACCTTAATACAAATGCATCAACCGAATTTTTGTTGCAACAAATGAATTTCAGTTGGAAAATAGCAAATTGGTTTTCTATTTGCAACACTATTGCTGCATTTATTTCTGCTTTTAATATGCTATTTTTGATGTAACTCGAAAACTGTAGGTCGGCAAACTTTTTGGTATTCACTGCGAATGTTCCTCGGATTAAGCCTAACATGATTGTAACTTTTTGTCATATCGGCGGTATTTATCGATCATTAAGCACTTTCCATGTTTTTAAGCCAAGAACTGATACTATTAACATTAAGTGCTAATTTTTATGTACCCTAGTGAAAAAGTTTGATATAATAATATATTATTTGACACAAACATATTAAAATATATATGAATTTTTATATGTTTAGATCTAATTATATCTAAGATTTAATGAGATTGTACATTAAATCTACATTTATTTATATAAAATAAGATCAACTGGATTTATTTGGATGTGAATTTACCCAACTGATACATAGTATTTACCCAACTGATACGTAGTATTGTGTGATTGGAAGTTTTTCAGATTTACCCACTTTATTTTAGAAAACTGAAATAATTTTTTTTTGAGTGGGATTAGACCGATCTTATTTTTAAAATCGTAGTATTGTCACGTTAATAGATATTTATTTAATTTCTTTGAAATTTTTTTTTTTTAGAATCAGAGAATTTTTCTTTAAATAAAAACGGTGACAGGACATAATCCCCACGGACATTTTCCCCATAACGGAAATGGGGATTATGACCCAATGCATTACGGACATAATCCCCATATTAGTTGTGGGGACTATGACCATTTCAAAAACGGTCATAATCCCAATGGCGATTATGTCCCTTCCCTGTTGGGATAACGACCGAAAGTTTTTCGGTCATAACCCCCATTCATATTATGGGGAATAAGTCCAAAACAATTTCGGTCATAATCCCTTTATTTTGCAGAGAGGGTGGGTTTAATGCATGGAGTTTTTAATCGCTAAGCCCGGCCAAAGGCCGGCTACGCAGAAAAACTTTTAAGACAAAAAAAAAATTTCACATAATTATTGGGATTATGACCTATTAGTATAGTAGACATAATCCCTGTAATGGGGATTATGTCCAATTTTTACGTGGTCATTGTCCCCATAAAATTATGTCCATTTTTTATTGGGATTATGTCCAAATTTTTTTCGGTCATAGTCCCCACTACCGTTATGGGGATTATGACCGAATTGGTTTTGGCCATTCATATTCCCCATAACGGAAATGGGGATTATGTCCGTGGGGATTATGTCATGTCACCAAAAAAAACAATGGTAAATTCCATCATAAGAGCGGAATATGTAAAAGTCAATGTTGATATGGCTTAGACCGATCTAGTTTTTAAAAGCGTAGTCCTTTAATAGATATTTCGTCGATGCGCCAACCAAAACTGGTATGTGTTTTTCAAAATCTTCAAAAAGAGGCTTACAAATCAGTTTTTTTTTTACCTTTCGCGGTGCTTAAAAAGAATATTTCTTTCATAAATATTATATAATAAATAATATTGCAAATTTTCTATTTACATTAATTTAAATTTGTGTCTCTCTGTTATTAAAGACTCTCTGTTATTAAAGACTCAAGAAACGTTTAAATACACATAACAGTTCTGGTTGGCGTACCGACGATTTATTTAATTACAATAGACAAAATAGAATCGGAGAATTTTTCTATAAAAAACAATGGTTAGGATTATAATAATTTCTCTTCAGGAAAAGTGGTTCATCATCTAAATTTTTTTTATTAAAAAAATATCCAACAATCTGTGAATTTTTCTAAAACAAATGCCTCAAAATCTTTTATAGAAAAACATTTAAGAGTTTTCTATACAAAAAATGTCTTACAATCTATAAGTTTTTTTTAATGAAAAATAGTCTCCGCATTATTCTATAGCTAAATCTTTTTGAATAAGAATTTTAGAATCTGACAATTTTTATTTAGAATAAAATTCTCATAATCCACAAATTTTCTATCGAAAAATGTCTCAGAATCTTGAGATTTTTCAAAAAATGTCTGCATTTTTCTATAGCAAAATATTTTAGAATCTAAATCTAAACAATTTCCTTAGAAACAATTTCTCAGAATTTACGAATTTTCTATCGAAAAATGTCTCAGAATCTTAAAATTTTTGTCTCTAAATTTGAAAAAGAAAATTAAAAACCTGAGTAAAAAGTACTACTATTTATTTTATAGAAAAGCTCTGAAATTTCAAGACATTTTTTCTATATAAAAATTCCCAAAATCTGAAATATTTCTAGAAATTTTTGTATCGAAAAAATTTTAGATTCTGAAAAATTTTTCCTATAAAAAAAGTTCATAGTTCTTGAAACATTTTTTTTAAATTCTCAGAATCCGTTGTTGTATGTTAAATTAAAAAAAAAATCCAAATCGAAAGAGGGCCCAGATGCCGGGCAAGTATGTATCCAGCCATACTAGCCTTCATTCGAAAAAAAAAAATTTTTAAAACAAGTGAGAGTGTTAAATTCGGCTGTACCGAATCTTTTATACCCTCCAAAATGTAAAAAAAAATAAAAAAAAAAAATTGTCAGGGGCGTTTGTTTTTTGAGGGGGGGGGGGGGATGATGGGGGTCAGTGTGGGACGTTGAGAGCACCTTCCCATCCAGATAAATATAACAAATGTTTCATTTATTTAACAAAAATACAAAAAAGGTTGGTTCAGTTCTTCAAGGGGGAACTTTTTTCCCCCCGAGCTGATTTTGCCCATTTACGAACTGCCTAGGACCATAAGACATATTCATGCCAAATTGCAGGAGGCTACACTCACATAAAAAATCGGTTAGATTGAGGTTGCCACAACCTCAACACGGTTGTCGTAACCGGCTTACGGTTGCTACAACTGAGTTACGGTTGTCACAACTGTATACGGTTGCAGCAACCGTAAATTGAGGTTGTTAAAACTTTTTTTAAAAATGTGTGTGCCAGTTGCCAGAAACTCAAACAAAACGTTGCTACAACTAACTGCCAACCCCGGTTGAGACAACCGCAAGTTGAAGTTGTTATAACTTTTTATTTAATTTGTGACTGCCTTTGAAATGTCAAACAAAAAAATTATTCAATAAAAAAAATCTAATAAAAAAATATAAAAATTGTTTAAAAAAGATGTCAATAAATAAATAAAAAAAAAATAAATAAAATCAATAAATAAAATTAAATTGACGAAAGCTCCTGCATATTTACGTACATATGTAAGTATAATTATAAATCTAAAAAAACAATTCTTCTAATGCAAATTTATCTTGTAGATTTTCCAACTTGGTCAACATCATTGCATCTATTCTACAAAGATTTGAAGAAATTGCCTCTTATTAGAAGCTTTTATTTTATTTAAGACATCTTTAAAATCGCAATATGAATCAGGTATCCTCCGCAGCTCTTCTCTAGAAAAAAGTCTAACAAAATGAGATTTATTTCTGCTCATAATCTGAGACTTTCTGTAGTAAAATGTCTCAATATCTGGTATTTTTTTTTGAAGGAAAATGTCTCACAGTCTGAGACTCTTTTTTTTTTCTTTTGGGAAAAATGTCTCAGAATATCAGACATTTCTAAAGGAAAAACCTTTTAAGATTTGAGCCTTCTATATGAAAAATCTCTCAGAATCTAAAACTTTCTATCGGAAATATATCTCCGAATCTGAGAACTTTTCTAAAGGAAAACTGTCTTAGAATCTGAGAATTTTTCTATAGGAAAACTGTCTCAGAATCTGAAACTTTTTCTATAGAAAAACTGTCTCAGAATCTGAGCCTTTTTCTATAGAAAAACTGTCTCAGAATCTGAGACTTTTTCTATAGAAAAACTGTCTCAGAATCTGAGACTTTTTCTGTAGAAAAACTGTCTCAGAACCTGAGACTTTTTCTGTAGAAAAACTGTCTCAGAATCTGAGACTTTTTCTGTAGAAAAACTGTCTCAGAATCTGAGACTTTTTCTGTAGAAAAACTGTCTCAGAATCTGAGACTTTTTCTGTAGAAAAACTGTCTCAGAATTTGAGACTTTTTCTATAGAAAAACTGTCTCAGAATCTAAGACTTTCTATAGAAAAACTGTCTCAGAATCTGAGACTTTTTCTATAGAAAAACTGTCTCAGAATCTGAGACTCTTTCTATAGAAAAACTATCTCAGAATCTGAGACTTTTTCTATAGAAAAACTGTCTCAGAATCTGAGACTTTTTCTATAGAAAAACTGTCTCAGAATCTGAGACTTTTCTATAGAAAAACTGTCTCAGAATTTGAGACTTTTTCTATAGAAAAACTGTCTCAGAATCTGAGACTTTTTCTATAGAAAAACTGTCTCAGAATCTGAGACTTTATCTATAGAAAAACTGTCTCAGAATCTGAGACTTTTTCTATAGAAAAACTGTCTCAGAATCTGAGACTTTTTCTATAGAAAAACTGTCTCAGAATCTGAGACTTTTTCTATAGAAAAACTGTCTCAGAATCTGAGACTTTTTCTATAGAAAAACTGTCTCAGAATCTGAGACTTTTTCTATAGAAAAACTGTCTCAGAATCTGAGACTTTTTCTATAGAAAAACTGTCTCAGAATCTGAGACTTTTTCTATAGAAAAACTGTCTCAGAATCTGAGACTTTTTCTATAGAAAAACTGTCTCAGAATCTGAGACTTTTTCTATAGAAAAACTGTCTCAGAATCTGAGACTTTTTCTATAGAAAAACTGTCTCAGAATCTGAGACTTTTTCTATAGAAAAACTGTCTCAGAATCTGAGACTTTTTCTATAGAAAAACTGTCTCAGAATCTGAGACTTTTTCTATAGAAAAACTGTCTCAGAATCTGAGACTTTTTCTATAGAAAAACTGTCTCAGAATCTGAGACTTTTTCTATAGAAAAACTGTCTCAGAATCTGAGACTTTTTCTATAGAAAAACTGTCTCAGAATCTGAGACTTTTTCTATAGAAAAACTGTCTCAGAATCTGAGACTTTTTCTATAGAAAAACTGTCTCAGAATCTGAGACTTTTTCTATAGAAAAACTGTCTCAGAATCTGAGACTTTTTCTATAGAAAAACTGTCTCAGAATCTGAGACTTTTTCTATAGAAAAACTGTCTCAGAATCTGAGACTTTTTCTATAGAAAAACTGTCTCAGAATCTGAGACTTTTTCTATAGAAAAACTGTCTCAGAATCTGAGACTTTTTCTATAGAAAAACTGTCTCAGAATCTGAGACTTTTTCTATAGAAAAACTGTCTCAGAATCTGAGACTTTTTCTATAGAAAAACTGTCTCAGAATCTGAGACTTTTTCTATAGAAAAACTGTCTCAGAATCTGAGACTTTTTCTATAGAAAAACTGTCTCAGAATCTGAGACTTTTTCTATAGAAAAACTGTCTCAGAATCTGAGACTTTTTCTATAGAAAAACTGTCTCAGAATCTGAGACTTTTTCTATAGAAAAACTGTCTCAGAATCTGAGACTTTTTCTATAGAAAAACTGTCTCAGAATCTGAGACTTTTTCTATAGAAAAACTGTCTCAGAATCTGAGACTTTTTCTATAGAAAAACTGTCTCAGAATCTGAGACTTTTTCTATAGAAAAACTGTCTCAGAATCTGAGACTTTTTCTATAGAAAAACTGTCTCAGAATCTGAGACTTTTTCTATAGAAAAACTGTCTCAGAATCTGAGACTTTTTCTATAGAAAAACTGTCTCAGAATCTGAGACTTTTTCTATAGAAAAACTGTCTCAGAATCTGAGACTTTTTCTATAGAAAAACTGTCTCAGAATCTGAGACTTTTTCTATAGAAAAACTGTCTCAGAATCTGAGACTTTTTCTATAGAAAAACTGTCTCAGAATCTGAGACTTTTTCTATAGAAAAACTGTCTCAGAATCTGAGACTTTTTCTATAGAAAAACTGTCTCAGAATCTGAGACTTTTTCTATAGAAAAACTGTCTCAGAATCTGAGACTTTTTCTATAGAAAAACTGTCTCAGAATCTGAGACTTTTTCTATAGAAAAACTGTCTCAGAATCTGAGACTTTTTCTATAGAAAAACTGTCTCAGAATCTGAGACTTTTTCTATAGAAAAACTGTCTCAGAATCTGAGACTTTTTCTATAGAAAAACTATCTCAGAATCTGAGACTTTTTCTATAGAAAAAATATCTAAGAATCTGAGACTTTTCCTATTGAAAAAATGTCTCAGAATCTGAAATATATAGGAAAAAGTGTAAGATTCTTTAAAATTTTTCCTATACAAAAAGTCTCAGATCCTAAGACAGTTTTCCTGTAGAAAAAGTTTCAGATTCTGCAACATTCTCCTATAGAAATAGTCTCAGATTTTGAGGAGAATAATTCGTTGTATGGGATCTTGATCATACGTATTAATACAACTTTAAAATGTAACATTAATTAAATATTTTTAGTATTTAGACGTTTAAATTATTATATTTTTTTACAAACAATAAAAAAAAAACAAATAAAATTTAAAAAAAATGTGTTTTTTTAAGTTGGGATTTCCTGGTAATTTGGTATAATATTGAAAATTTATTAAACACAGCTACGGTTGGGACAACCGGCAATACGGTTGCCATAACCGGCAAATGCCGTTATTTGAGGTTGATGCAACCGGCATTTGACGGTTGCCACAACTGTAAATTGTCGGTTGCTACAACCGTATATTTACCGGTTGCGGCAACTTCAATCTGAGGTTGGAACCTTTTACGGTTGAGACAACCGTATTTTGCTGTGAGTGTAGCTCTTTTATTTTGGACTGTATCGTGCCATCTACAGTACAGACGGACGGACGGACATTCACAGAATGTCTTAGAATCGATCATGGATCATTAATATATATACTTTATGGGGTCCCCGACCGATATTTCGATGCGTTACAAACGGAATGACAAAGCGAGTATACCCCCATACTGTGGTTGGAGGGTATAAAAACTAAGTGTTTGTTTCTAAGTGTTTGGGTTATTATTAGTGAAATCAGTCATGAATATTTTTGACCCCCTCCGATATTGATGAAATTTAGTTTAGTTCTTACACTACGTAAAAAACTAACACATGCAAATTTTCAGCCCTCTAAGTCAACAGGGGCCGAAAATACGGAGGGTCAAAATTTCCCCCAAAATCTCCCAGTCGCGACACTTTACACCGTAAAAACTTAATATTGTTGGTTCTATTATAGCTAGAAAGCCCATTTTTGGTTTGTTTTGAAGCTCATAATATGCTCTACAAGACCCACCATAACAAAAAAATTTTCGAAAAAAATAAGGGTTACCTCCCTTATTTTAAGGTCGTGATAAAGGGAGGAGAAAATGGGGAGGATGGTATCCTACGATTTTTTTTTTTTTACTTGATAATCTTATAGAGAATGTCCTAAAGAATATATTTTAAAAATTTTATGTTGGGACAGCAATGGGATCGCTCAAAATCAAAATTTCCACAATTTTTCCCAAAATCTCCAAATCGCAACATTCTTGAACCTTAAAAATTTAATATTTTTTTTTAAAGCTTATAATACGCTCTACAAGACCTACAGTAACCAACAAATTTTCCAAAAAAGGAAAGGGTGACCCCCCTGTTTAAAGGTCGTGGCAAAGGGTGGAGGAAATGGGGGGATAGTAACCCCCGATTTTTTTTTTACTTGGTATTCTCAAAGTGCAAGTCCTAATAAACATATCCTAAAATTTTTATGTTGGGACAACAATGGGATCGACCAAAATCAAAATTTTTCACAATTTCCTCCGAAATCTACAAATCGCGACACTCTTGCACATTACAAATTTAATATCGTGGGCTGTATTGTAGCTACAGAGCCCATTTTTGGCTTGTTTTAAAGCTCTTAATATGTCCTACAATATTTTTATCAAAAAAATAAAAAAATGAGGGGTGCCTCTTGTATTAAAAGATCGGGGCAAGGGGTGAGGGAAATTTTTGTTTATCTTGATTTGTTTAAAGAGTAAGTTCTAGAGAGCATATCCTGAAATTTTTATCTTGGGACAACAACGGGAGGCGCAAGACTATCGCGATTTGTTGATTTTGGGGAAAATTTTGAAAAATTTTGATTTTGGTCGATCCCATTGTTGTCCCAACATAAAAATTGTAGGATATGTTGCACTTAAAGAATACCAAGTAAAAAAAATTGGGGGATACTTCCCCCCATTTCCTCCACCCTTTGCCACGACCTTTAAATAAGGGGAGCACCCCTTCCTTTTTTTGGAAAATTGGTTAGTTATGGTAGGTCTTGTAGAGCGTATTATAAGCTTTAAAACAAAAAAATGGCCTTTGTAGCTACAAAAGCACGTATGATATTAAATTTTTAAGGTTCAGGAGTGTTGTGATTTGGAGATTTTGGGGGAAATTGTGAAAAAAATGTGATTTTGAGCGATCCCATTGCTGTCCCAACATAAAAATTTTTGAATATTTTCTTTAGGACTTTCTCTATAATATTCTAAAGTAAAAAAAAATCGGGGGATACCATCCTCCCCATTTTCTCCTCCCTATATCACGACCTTAAAATAAGGGAGGTAACCCTTATTTTTTTCGAAAATTATTTGGTTATAGTAGCGGTTGTAGAGCATAATATGAGCTTTAAAACAAATCAAAAATGGACTTTCTATCTATAATAGAACCAACGATATTAAGTTTTTAAGTTTTGTGCAAAGTGTTGCGACTGAGAGATTTTGGGGGAAATTTTGACCCTTCGTATATTCGGCCCCTGTTAACTTAGAGGGCTGAAAATAAGTGTGCGTCAGTTTATCACTTAGTGTAACAACTAAACCAAATTTCATCAAAATCGGAGGGGGTCAAGTACATTTTTAGCTATTTTTGATTGATTTCACTAAGAATGACCCGTTTGGCATGTGTTGCTACATATTAAGGTCCTTGACAGCTTTTCTAAATATTTCGTTTAAAATTTTAAATAAATGTTAAAGGTTTGAAAGGACAATATTCACATCGTTTTTTGCATATATGACAAAATAAAAAATGAAAAAAATTATCGGAGATCCTCCCCTTTCATCGGTCATCAGGAGCGACGTCCTAGGACTAGTACAAATATTAAAAAAATATTTTACAAAAATGTTATCCTCAAAAACTTTGAAGTCCTTGTAAAAGGAAACAGGGCCACCAAATGAAAAACTGTAAATGCAGTTTAACTACATATCGCTCATTTACTTGTATAGTGTCATAACTCAAAATGTTTGATTTTGCAGAAAACCTGTTAAAAGTTTACAATTGAAACTTGGTTTACGTTGCAAAAGGACCGTGAGTAGAAAATGTTATAATGGCGTGTTCTCTTCTCAAACTGTGAGTTTAAAAGATATTAATACGAATTTTTGACACAATGTAAAGCACGATATAACAAATAATTCTGTATTGTTTACCCAAAAACGACATATTTTGAGTTATGACACTATACAAGTAAATGAGCGATATGATCTATATATTCAGACGTATATCATCAGGTTTATGTTCAACGGTTTTATTTTTTATTTTGTCGGTCAGTGTAATAATTGTATCTGATCAGATCTGTTAGATTCGAGATTTGTTTCTAATTTTGAGACTGCAATAAAATCGGAACAGATTTTGTATTGGGGACATATCTCATATCTTATTCCCTCAGTAATCTTTTATCGGCATTGTACTGTTAACAATAAATCTGAAATTTGGTTTGGTCATATTTTAAAAAAAATATGACAACAATAAAATAATAGAGCAGTGTGTGTGTGGCACTGTTGCATGCATATCAAATAAAATATTCTAAAAACTCCCAAAATAAATATTTACAACAATTTATGTCAATCAAATAAATATAACAATAAGGCTGCGTTTTTGAAATATCGCTTTAACTTAGTTTAACCGGGAGTTTTATTAAACTTTATAAAAATAAAACCAAGTTTAACCAAGCATTCTGTTTTTCAGTTCAAGTTTAGCAAATGTCGATTAACGCGGTATTGCCATACCAAATGCCACATTTCCAATTAGAATAGTTGCCATCATCGCACATTTTTTCGATTAAAATACCACAACATGGCAATACTAACCAGTATATTTGAAAATCAGAGGTGTTTTTTTGACATTTTTGTACCTTAGTTTAACTCTCCATCATTGGTGAGTTAAACTTAAAATAAACCACATCTCAAAAACAGAATTTGTGGTTTTAACTCAGTTTAAACCTAAAACCAATAAATTTTACAACTCAAAAACTCAGCCTAAGTAAATTGAAAGGAAATTTGTTTTTGATTGTGAGTCATTGAATTAACAATCCATAGTAAATTATTTAACTAAAAAAAAAATTAAATTGTTCTTGTGTATGAAAAAATTACATAAAACAATTTGATGTAAATGAAATTTTATTAACGGAAATATTTTATTAAAAAATTTAATATTAATAGACATAAGTGGAGATTTACATATTTAATTTACACATATGAATATGAATAATATTAAATGTGTGTATATGAGTCAGCCTGTGTAAAGCAACGCCAAAACTAGCATGGTTTGTGTCTATGCTAAGTAAGACGATATTAATATTTAACCCAAATGTGATCATCTGAATGTTAAAAAATTTACACTTTAAAAATTATATCATCAGCTGTTTGTAGTTTGTTTAATAGTATCTCATTAGTTATAAGTAGGGTTGCCATCCGTCCTCTTTTCCCCGGACACCGTCCTCTTTTTTAGGGCGTCCGGGGCAGTCCTACTTCTTTTTTAGAAAGTGTCCGGGGTTGTCCTACTTTTTTCACTTTACCCGATAACATTTTTTTTATTACTTTTAAACTTTTGAATTATTTTCATCGCCATATTTTCGTTTATCAGCAGTAATGTCAACTTTTTGAGAACAAAACGCACAAAAATTAAAAAAAAAACGCTTCAAATTAATTATATTTCGAGTAAAAATTCACTCTAGGTAGTGCGAAAATAACTACGTTAGCATCAATTCTTATCAGCTGTTGTGTGTCTTAAAGTTTGCTCTCCGAAAAAAGATTTGTATATCAAAAATTTCCATTACAAATTAAAAAAAAATAATAATTTTAAGAAAATTCCTTTGAATTTCCAAAAATTCCATTTGTATTTCAGAAATTTCCAATTGTATTTGAAAAGTTTCCAGTTGTATTTTAAAAATTTATAAATGCTTTTAAGAAAAATCCGTTTCAGAAATTTCCAATTAAATTTAAAAAATGTCCATTTATATTTCAAAAATGTCTAAATGCTTTTCAGAATATTCCAATTAAATATATTTCAAAAATTTCTATTTCTATTCAAAATCTTTTAAATGCTTTGCAGAAAATTTTGATATACAAATAAAATTTTTTTAAAAGCATTTAGATAATTATATTTTGAGTAGATTTTTTTTCTAGCTCGAGGTCATTAAAACTATGATAATCTCATATAATAATTTTCAAGAAAAAATCTTTTTGTTTAAATTTATTTATGTTGGTCATTTTTTGCAAAACTTAATCGACACGTGTTTCGGGATTTGTCTAATCCCATTGTCAAGATTATTTAGCAAAAAATAAAAACCCTGTACTACAAGTAGCAAAGGGTCTTTAATGACAATCGTTTATGATCAAACTAAAATAAAAATACATATTCAACTCTATTTCCATTGGGAATTAGAAGACGAAAATTGTACCATCGTAGTAAGGTCACGATCATCATCCCGAAATACGTGTCGACAAAGTCTTGCAAAAAATTACTAACATAATAAATTTAAAACAAAAATAATTTTCTTGAAAATTATTATATGAGAATATCATAGTTTTAATTAGTCAAGGAAATAATGACCTCGAGCTAGAAAAAAACCTACTCAAAATATAATATTTTAAAGGTCGAGTACAACAATTTTTATTTTTTAATAAAAATTAATCAGAATTTGAACATTTAGATAATTTTTAAATAAAAATGGACATTTCTGAAATACAATTGAATTATCTAAAATTCCAATTGAATTTATTTAAATTCAAAAGTAATTTTCTTAAAATCATTGAGAAAATTTTGAAATGGAAATGTTTAAGATACAAATGGAATTTTCTGAAAACCATTTAGAAAATTTTGAATTACAAAAAGAAAATTCTGATATACAATTAAAATTTTTGAATTATAATTCGACATTTTTTTAAATTAACCAAATATTTTTGAATTAAAAATGAATATTTCTCATATATAATTGGAAATATAGTTAAACATTTTTTAAAATTTAAAATTTTTGAAATATAATTGGTACTTTCTGAAATAAAATTGGAAGATTTTCTTTTATGTATTTTTGTGATTTTTTTAGTGGAAATGAAAATTGTTTCCTTAAAAAAATGCATTTATTTTGCATATTGTGTCGCACAGTTTACTTTTTTTAAATTAATTTATTAAAAAAAATTGTCCTCTTTTTTGGGTCAAATGTCCTCCTTTTTTGAGGTTGGCGTCCTCTTTTTCTCAAAATGGAAATGGCAACCCTAGTTATAAGAAAACTTTTATAACGTTTTTTGAAAAGAATATTAAAAAAAAAAAAAAAAATTTAAAAAAAAAAAAAAAAAAATTAAAAAATCAATTATTACAAAAACCAAAAAATTTTTTTTTTTTACAAAAACCAAAAATAAGAAAATATATTAATTTAATTTTTAACATAATATGAAAATTTAATATAATCATGTAAAGACTACAATATGGACCTAGTGTCTCCGGTAGTCTTTTTAACCCTGTTGTCATTCTAGGTTGATTGACAATTATAAGAAGAAGAAGAATAGTATCTCATTTACTTCCCAGTATGCAAAATGACTCGAAATCGTATCGAAATAATATCATTTTTTCGTAAAATTAACTCGATATCGAATTCGATATAGTATCGAAAAAAGTAGTGTTTTCCTTACTAATATGTAAAGTGATATAGAATCGAAACTCTGATGAATTACTGATGTGAAATCAAATCGAAAAGTTGGACTTATTTAGAGTCTAAAAACATGCTATATCGACAGTATATCGTTACGAAATGTAGCCAAAAAGGGATACATGTTTCGACTTTATATAGATTTGCAGAGTGTGGATGTTCCTTAGCTTCTATGCTACTTACCACATAATTCCACCCATTTTTATTCCACAAAGAACAACACACATTGTTTTTTTTAAATATTTATTGAATAACAAAATTATAAAAAACAAATGTAAGTAGATATGATATATAAAACTAAAGTAAAATATGTAATAAAACTAAAGTAAAATATGTAATAAATTAAAATAGTTATATGATAAAATAATTTTTTTTGTGTTTCTTTTTATTTGATTTTTTTTCATTTTCTAATGTCCTTTTTGGTTTTTTGCGTTTATTACTGGTTTCTCCAATTTCTACCTCGGCTCTTTCTTCTATATTAATTTGTTCTTCTGTATTAATTTGTTCTTCTATATTAATTTCATCTTGCTCGTTTTGTTGATTGGAAGATTTTGTTTGATGGTATTTACTTAGTTTTTTGATTCTATCACCTGCACATTGGATGTGTTTCATTGAAATCTGCTCAAACTCATAATCAGAAACATTTTTGAAACGAGATCTAAAAGCATCTGTTAGAAATATGTAATAAAAATTAGCAACATATTATTTACAAATTTAAAATACAACATACTTTTCAGCGCAGTTGCCGTGTTATTTTTGTTGTATTCGATTACATTTGTTGTAGTTTTAAAGCACTCCACTAGGAAGTGGTAATGACTTTTTTTGCAGGGTATTTAATGTATTACAAAATGCACTAGACAACGTAAAAAACAGTAACAGTTTTTCGGTTTGTTATACTAAAATACCTAAACAAAGATTTAACAAAAATTAGGCTTGTTATTACATCGAAATAGATTCATTGTTTCGATAGATTTTTAAAGACTTTAAATATTTAAAAAAAATCGACTTGATGTTGTATTGAAATAGATTCATTGTTTCGATTGAATTTTAAAACTTGAAATACTTTAAAAAATCGACTTGATATCGTATTGAAAAGGATTCATTTTTTCGTAGGAGATTCGAGAAAAGTTCGAAATAAAGAACTAACTCGAAACATTGCATACTGGGTTGTTTTTTAAAGAAAAAAACATTTTTCTTTTGACAAATATTGAGGGTTGTTTCAGAAAAAACATTAGGGTCTTAACAGAATAAAATTACAAAAAATAAATATTACTTCTTTAAATTTCTCATGATGTTTTTCACGAATACCCTGCCAACCACAATGTGAAGAATATACTCACTTTAACATTTCGTGTGAAACCCATCGAGATATAAATATATTACTAGCAGAAGAGCCCGTCATTTCCCGGGTCGACTCAGCATGAATATCTAAAATGTTTCAACCTAGCGCCACCCAGGCGCGGATCCAGCTCTTGGGTTTGGTGGGGGGAAAATTTTTTTTTGGTCAAAAATTTTTTTTTGCAGGGAATTTTATGATTCTGAGACGTTATCTCAATAGAAAACTTCTGAGGTTCTGAGGCATGTTGATACAGAAAAGCTTTTAAAATTTAAAGAAAATAATGACCTCGAGCTATAATAAACCTACTAAAATATAATATTTTAAAGAATGTAAATAATGTAACGATTTTTATTCTTGAATAGAAATTAATCAGAATTTATACAAAAATTTTTAAATTCTGATACACCTTCATATAGAAAATTCTCATATTTACGCAATTCTCACACCAAAAATTTCTATATTTAGAAAAAATGTTCGTAAAGAAAAATTTTTCAGATTTAGTGAGTTTTTTCCCATTGAAAACTTCTTAGGTTCTGAAATATTTAAAATTTTTTCTATTTTATTTTTCTACAGAAATGGTTTAAGATACCGAAAAGATCTTTCTACACCAACATTTTAAGGATTGAAAAAAATACTCCGTAGAAAGTACATTTTTCTATTAAAAAAGTTTTGTTTTCTGAGAAACTTTTCCCTAGAAAAAGACTAAGACAGTCAAGCATTTTCTGAGAAATAAGAGAGTCTAAGAAATTCTTTCCAAAAAAAAATGTTTTAGTTTCTGAGTCATTTTTCCCTAGAAAAAGTCTCAGAATCTGAGTCTCCGAAATTTTTCATACAAAAAAAATTGGATTCTGAGCAGTTTTTCTTATAAAAAAAATCGGAATCTAAGACCTTTTTTTAGATTCTGTGATATTTTTTCTAAAATTTTTAAAAATTTTTTTTTGTAAAATTCTCAGAGTCTAATGCAATTTTTATAGAAAAAGACTTGGATTCTGAGTTATTTTTCCTATCGAAAAAGTCATAGATTTTAGAATATTGTTTTAATATTAAAACTCGAAAATTCTGATATAGTTTTAATATCGAAAAAATCGGTAATTTTTCTAGGATTCTAGGACTTTTTTTCCTATAGAAGGTCTTAGCTTTTCCTTTTAAAAAGTCTAAGATTCTGCGACATCTTTTTAATAAAAATAATCTCAGATTCTGAGACATTTTTTGTAAGGAAAATACTAAGATTACGAGACATTTTTCCAATAAATGTTCCAGATTCTGTATAATTTTTCCTATAGAAAAAGTCTAAGATTCTATTGCATTTTTTGTATAAAAAATTCTCATATTTTCCCTGAAGAAAATTTTCTTATTTCTCCAATAGAAAATTTTCATTTTACTTTTTTTTCTATAAAAAAATTTAAGATTTGAAAACAAATTTTTTTAAAATAAACTTTTGAGATTCTTAAAAATTCTAGAAAAAATTCTCACTCATGATTTCATTTCCTCTTTTCTTTTTATCCAGAAGAATTGTCAAATTTTCAATATTGAAAACTCTCAGATTAAACTGTTAGATTTTTCATATAAAACTTGTCAAAATTATAAGATTTTTCCTATAAAAAAGTTCTAAGAAAAATTCTCAACTTTTTCTATAAATTCCCAAATTATTCATTTAGAAAAATTTTTCGTCTAGAAAAATTCCAAAATATTTTGTCTAGAAAAATGTTTGTATTTTTTATAGAGAAAAATTTAATTTTTTATCATACTGAAAAGTTCGAACATTCAGAAACATTTCAAGGATTTTTAGAAATTTCCTATAGAAAAATTCACCGATTTTTCCTATAGAAAACTTTTAAGGATTTTCATATAGAAAAATTCTCAATTTTTTCTCTAAAAAATTCTTTAATTTTTTCATATAGAAAAATGTTAACATTCCGCAACATTTTTCCACTAGAAAAATTTTACGATTTTATAAAATTTTTTATAGAAAATTTTTTCAGATCCTTGGACATTTTCAATCGAAATTTTTTTTCAGATTATTTCCTTTTCACTCTCTTTTTTCCCTCTTCTTTTCTTTTCTTCTCTTTCTTTTCTTTTCTTTTTTTTCTTTTTTTTCGTTATTTTCTTTCTTTCGAATTCGGTATGGGGGGGGGGGGGGGGAATTTCCTTTCCCCCCGTGGGTCCGCGCCTGGCGCCACCTATCGGGTAGATTTGTAAATACACGACTTTCTCATGACAAAATCTTCAGAAATACCGTAAACTTTCGCTGAAACGAATAAGTGTTTTATTAACATCACCCCAGCGCCTAAATTTCAACCTTTTTTGTGTTAGAAATTTGTTTTTTTAATTTGTGGCAAATCCTACCAGAAATCAAAAAGATATATCACGGCATTAAACTTAAAAGAAACCTTCCTCCAGACTAAACTCGTATATTGTTCAATTTCGGTGTCTATCTAAGAAATTCTTATGATGTACTTTCGTCCGTCTGTGGCAAACTCGTTGCAGTGCAAATTAAAAGAGCAAGTTGAACGCAAATATAATTAACGCACAGAAAAAAATATGGGGGAAAAATTTTGATAAATCGCATGTTTAAATTTAAAAAAAAAAATTGTGTTATTTTTAATTGACGTAATTAAAAATTTATTCAAAAGTTTTTTTTTTTAAATTTAAGTAAATAATTTGATAAAAATTTATTTTTTTTATTCTCTTAGTTTTTAGAATTCTCATTTAGTTTATAGTTTTATGTATATAATTTATATGAAATTGTCTATGTCTTTGAGACATAAATATATATGGTATCTTTGGTATATCTTATTTATATTTTTGTGAAACATTAGACTGTCCCTGATGAAGATATTCAAAGAATATCGAAATATTGGAAATATTTAAATAAATAAAAAAACATTTAAAACTAATGACCTCGAGCTTGAGTATTTATTTATTTGAGATTTGGTAAAAGTTTGAAAAAAAAGTTTTTTTTTTTGTAAAAAAAAAAATTTTAAACTTTTTTAAATGGGTTCCGAACCCTGTTAACTCGGGACCCCGTTCGGTCGTTTAAGGTTCGCCATAGATTTTGACCCAAAACTTTTGTCCGTTTCGCTCTATTTTGCTTAGTTTTTCAGATATGGTAATAAGGGGCCTGCACTGAAAAAAAAGACATAACTAAATTTAAGGAAAAAATGTCTTTGAAAATTTATCTCGAATTTTCCTTAAATTTAGTAAAATTTAACTAAAAAATGAGAAATTTTCCTAACTATGAGGAAAAAAATTTAGTTCATTTACTTATAAGTAGTTCAAACTTTTATTTAAATGGAATTTTTAAATATTAGGAAAAAAATTCTTACTGCCAAAGAAATTTTCCACAAATCTAAGAAACGTAAAAATATTTTTAAGACATATTTCTTAAAAAACAATTTTTTTCAAGTTTAGTTAAAATTTACTAAAAAAAACATCATCGTTTTTCTCTTCTTTGAATTGAGGAAGTGTATTTCTTAAAATTTAGTTAATAACTTATGAAAATTTAGTAAATAACTTCTTAAAATTTAGATAAAAATTCAAAATGGCGATATCTCGAAAACTAAGCGAGATAGAGCGAAACGGACGAAATTTTCAAAAGAAATACAACAAAGAAAAATATGGAATAGCCTAGCTCTGCATATCTGTCGGGGTCTCAAGACCGTAAATTTAGATCTAAAATTTGAAATTCCCGAGATTTTATATATGGACATATCTCGGTAAATATTGCCAACACGAGAAAAGGTCCAACGCCGTTTTTGTAGCTCTTGACTCGTAGAACACTTCCGCAAAATACCCAAAAGCCCTCCGATTAATAGTTTTTGAGATATCCAGTTTTTAAGATTCTCAAGACCCTTTCAGACCCCTTATTACCGTATCTCAAAAACTAAGCAAGTTAGAGCGAAACGGACACAAGTTTTGGTTCAAAATCTATAGGGACCCTTAAAGGACCCAACGGGGTCTCGGGTTAAATGGGGTCCGAACCCATGGGTCCAGGGTCTAGATCCAATCTATTTTTAAAATGTGAAGTATAATTTTTCTCATTTTCTAGTTAAAATTGGCTTAAAATTAAGTAACTTTGTTTTCCTTATTTTTGGGAAAATTATGAACTTAAACCAAGAAAAAAAAATCTTTGGAGCCAAATCATTCCCTCTTTTTCTCAAAATTGAGTTAATTTTCCCAGATTTTAGTTCACTTTTTTTTTGAGTGTGATAGGGTCTTGAGAATTTTAAAAACTGGATAACTCAAAAACTATAAGTCGCATGGCTTTTATGTATTTTGCGAAAGTGTTCCACGAGTCAAGAGCTACAAAAACGCAGTTGAGCTTTTTTCGTGTTGCCAGTATTTACCGAGATATGTGCATATGGGGCATTCTAGGCCAAATCACTCACTTTTAGACACGACCCCTTTCGATTTATTTTATTTTTGAATATATTTTAGTACTTATTAAATGCAACTCAGACACCAATTTTCAGCCTTTTATTCCAAGATGGTGTTGAGTAATCAATTTTTCAAAATGGCGATTTTTTCAAAAAAAATTAAAAAATTTAAATTTTCAATTAATTTTATCCAGTAAAAAATATGGATATCTTAAAAAAAGTTGGACAACGTTTTGTTGGTAATTAAATGCAGTTTTAGAAAAAAATATTAAAAAAATTATTCGAAGTAAATATCCCTTATTTTTTAACGTTTAAAAATTAAAATCGACTTTTTGAAAAAGTCCGAATCCATCGATTTTTTTTAAAACGTCTAGAAGTTCTACTCTAAATTACGCAACTTTTAAGCCATAATTCGAGATGTGATCGAAATTTGTTCTATTTTTTTTAAATTTTGAAAATTGCACCTTTAATTTTTTGACTCTGATTTATTTTATTTTTTTTTCAAAAAAATTAAATTTGCAGATATTGACTGTAACTTACCCTAGATATATTCATTTCGAAGTAAAAATACGCCTCACAAAAATTGAAAACGATCGGACATGGGTAAGTCGTTCCGTATGGGCCTTGAAGTTTAGAAAACGGATTACAAGGAAAAATATAATTTTTTTTCTGTGTTCTCAATTTTTTTGGTATTTTAAGTTAAGTTTAAATTCAAGTGGTTACAGAATTATAATACGGAGTAAAATGCCTCTCTAATAAGGTACTAAAAACTAAAATCGGTTGAAAATCAGCCAAGTTATTACAACTTCCTCAGGCATCTAACGTATGGCAGACCACTTGATTAAGCAATACAATCCGATTTTTGAAATTCATTGAAATTTTCTACTGTAATAACATTTTTTTATTCTTCAAGTTCAGATGTAATTAGATGACAAGTATTTTTCATATTGTGTTTTGCTAACATGTTTTAAATTAATGCTAAAAATGCCCGCATTTTCAACACCATTTTGAAATCACAATTTAAAAAAAAAATTTTTTTTTGTTTTAAAATTTGAAAAAGACAAAAAAATATTACACTGAAACATAAATAATGAAAAAATTTTATTACAGTAGAAAATTTCAATAAATTTTAAAAAAGGGACTCATATTCTTTAATCAAGTGGCTAGATGCCTGGGGAAGTTGTAATAACTTGGCTGATTTTCAACCGATTTTAGTTTTTAGTACCTTATTAGAAAGGCATTTTACTCCACATCATAATTCTTTAATCACTTGAATTAAAACTTAACTTAAAATACCAAAAGAATTGCGAAAACAGAAAAAAAATCATATTTTTCCTTGTAATCCGTTTTTTAAATTTCAGGGACCATGCTAAACGCCTTACCCATTTCCGATCGTCCTAAATTTTTGTGAGACGTATTTTTGCCTCGAAATGAATATATCTAGGGTAGGTTAGGGCCAATATCTACCAAATTATTTTTTTTTTGGAGCACAATATAAGATAAACCAGAGCCAAAAAATAAAAATTAAAAAAAAAAAATAGAAAGAATTGTGATCACATCTCAAATTATGGCTTAAAAGTTGCGTAATTTAGAGTAGAATTTTTATAGTTTTTTATAAAACAATCGAAGGGTTCGGACTTTTTCAAAAAGTCGATTTTAATTTTTAAAAAAAACTACATTTAAGTACCAACAAAACGTTGTCCAACTTTTTTTAAAATATCTTTATTTTTTTTTTGTTGATTTTTCTGTTAGTACAAATCTAGCACGGGCTCAAATTCTATTTGTTATAAGGGTTTGAGTTGAAAAATGTAGAAGAAAAATTTAATTTCTAAAAGCTATAGACATTTCTTGTATTCCTATACCGGTTGCGGACAGTTCAAGTTAACTGTCTTCATCAGTAGGATTTAAATGCCAGTTTGTTTTTGTTAATAGTAATTGTTTTTCTAATATGTGAATTTTATTAATATCAATGCCCAGTCCAGAATCGAACCATGAATATTTTCATACCATTAACAATACTGGTGGGATGACACTCTAGACATCACCGCCAAAGCATTGATTAGATATGTGTTGGATAAATATTCGTTTTCTATTCATTACTGCTTGCATTGCATATTAATAGTTTTTTCTACAGAGAGATTGACAATTATAATAACAACAGTTCAGCCGCTAGCAATTCAAACTTCACCACATCCATTTATTCAACTCTTGTCTCTTTAATGGTCAAAATTAATTAAAAATCTAAATTTTTTAATTTTTTTTAGAAAATCGCTATTTTGAAAAATTGATTACTCAACACCATCTTGAAATAAAAGGCTGAAAATTGGTGTCTAAATTGCATTTAATAAGTACTAAAACATATCCAAAAATAAAATAAATCGAAAGGGGTCGGGTATAAAAGTGAGTGATTTGGCTTGGAATGCCCCATATATAAAATGTCGGTAATTTCAAATTTTAAATGCGAAATTAGGGTCTTGAGATCCCGACAGATATTCAGAGCTAGGCTATTCCAAATTTTTAAAAGAAAGACTATATTCTTTTGAAAATTTCATACGTCTCGCTCTATCTCGCTTAGTTTTCGAGATATCACCATTTTGAATTTTAAACTAAATTCTGAGACGTTATTTACTAAATTCTAAGAAATTATTAATTAATCAATTCTAAGAAGAGCAATACAATGATTTGTTTCTAGTACATTTTAACTAAACTTGAACTTAATTGTTTTTTGAGAAATATGTCTTAAAAATAAAGATTAGTTTCTTAGATTTGTAGAAAATTTCTTTAGCAGTAAGATTTTTTTTTTTCCTTATATTAAAAAACTCAATTTAAAGAAAACTTTGAACTATTTATAAGTAAATGAACTAAACTTTTTTTCTCATGGTTAAGAAAATTTTTAATTTTTTAGTTAAATTTAACTAAATTTTAGGAAAATTCATAGTAAATTTTCAAAGACATTTTTTCCTAAATTTTAGTTATGTCTTTTACAATATTACAATATGCGCTAGAGTTAATATTGCAAAGGGTATGAAGGGTACTCATATTTCAATCTTCTCCAGGCAAGCACTTCAAGTGCTGTCTTCTTGGGAATTTAAATCCAAAATGACACTGGAATGTTTTGATACCCTTCAGCGGCTGGCCAAGAGAAAGAAAATTACTCTATTTTGGATATTCGCACTAAAATACGGATTTTTAACTCAAATGTTAAAGCAGTGTTGTTATACGCATGTAATACCTGGAAGGTAACAGTTCAGTTAACCAGTCGCCTACAAATATTTGTTAATCGTTGCCTGAGGCGTATTCTTCGCATATTTTGACCAAGAACCATTTCTAACGAAGAATAACTGCGAAGAACGAATCAAGTAGAAATTGCCATCGAAATCAGACGTAGAAAGTGGAATTGGATTGGTCATACGTTAAGAAGGGATGATAACAACATAGCGAAGCATGCCTTACGATGGAACCCTTTTGATAGCGTGAACCGTGGAGTCGGTAGACCTCGCATAACCTGGCGAAGATCAACAGAAGATGAAATGAGGTCTTTAAATGTGAGCTGGGGTCAACTTAGAACCCTTGCACGAAACCGTTTTCGTTGGAAGTCAGCTGTAGTGTAATAGGAGTTAAAGGAAATCATATATATATATATATTGGATCCCTGGTCATAGAGGTTTTGAGGGTAATGAGATAGCGAATGATCTTGCTAGAAATGCCTCCGCTACTCCTACGACCGGACCCGAACCCTATTGTGGGGTAAACTGGTCCACCTTCTAGAACATGATTAAGGGTTTGGAAAGAGCCGACTTCTTAAACTTGTGGGGAAATTCAGGAGGTCTACGACAATCCAAAGCTCTAATCGCTCCATTTTCATATGGAAGTATACTTAATCACACCAAAAGTGACATTAGGTTACTGACAGGTTTTCTCACCGGGCATTATAAGGTAAATTATCACTTGCATAATTTAAACCTTTGTGCATCGTCTTTGTGTCGACTTTGTCTTGAGGAAGTGGAAACAACGCAACACAAATTATGTGAATGCATCGCAATATGTAGGATCAGAAGACGGTTCTTAGACAGGGAATTGCTTAATTCTGAGTATATAAGGCCAGCTTCTCCATCCTCTGTTATAATGTTCATTAGGAACATTGAACAGAGTTTGAATTAGATTAATGGATCTAGGCACAAAAGACCCATAAGGTCGCAGTGCCAGCCGTTAGGGCATTATAAGGTAAATTATCACTTGCATAATTTAAACCTTTGTGCATCGTCTTTGTGTCGACTTTGTCTTGAGGAAGTGGAAACAACGCAACACAAATTATGTGAATGCATCGCAATATGTAGGATCAGAAGACGGTTCTTAGACAGGGAATTGCTTAATTCTGAGTATATAAGGCCAGCTTCTCCATCCTCTGTTATAATGTTCATTAGGAACATTGAACAGAGTTTGAATTAGATTAATGGATCTAGGCACAAAAGACCCATAAGGGTCGCAGGGCCAGCCGTTAGGGCTAGATCACCCCTTGAATAATAATATGTCTTTTTTTCAGTGTATAGGAAAAATATTTAGTTTTTATATGACAAATCACTCAATCTCTGGCACTTTTTTTATATGTGAGACTATTTATTAAGAAAAAATTTGTCAGCTTTTGCAAGTTTCCTATACAAAAATTGTTCTAAAAACTTGAAAGATTTTCTACGGAAATTTGACACTAATTTTGACATTATTTGTCTCTATTAAGTACAAAAATATTTAAATGTTTAATTAATATTTTCTTGTTATAACATTTTAATATTCTTTTACAACATGTTACTTACCAGTTAACTAATTATTAACATAAATTTAATTTTCTTTACAGCAACCCTCATCAATTAATTGAACATTAAAATTAATTACAATTCAAAATGTTGCAGCATCAGTTGTTTTGATAATTAATGGTTACATTAAATGGGGCTACCCAATATATGGCCGGTATTAAAATTTCAAATATTTATCCAATCAACCTTCTATTCAATCTTGGAAATTATTTAAACATCAAAAAGTGTGGTTCACCCACACACAGCCACCCTCACGCCCCCCAAAGATAAGTGTTTTAGCAACTGGGATTATAAAATAAATTGAAATTACCAAAATACGAGCAACAATAAACAATAAATATAAGACTATTAGATTGTTAATATCCTTTACAAATCCTTGTGGAAGTATATTTATGTCTATGTGTGTGTGTCTGTGTAGCAGTGTCTTTGTATACGTATTTATAATTGTAGCACACACTCACATACGTACCAGTCGCACAACATCATTACAGTTTTGTATAGTAGGTACACAGAAAAAAAAAATTAATTAAAAAATTCGTTGATTTAATTAAAAAATTAATTAAATCCGGAACAATTACTAAAATGCGCAGATAAATTAAAAATATTTGTGTGTCATTAATTAAAAATAAATGGCTATTTAGTTAATTAAAAACTTAATACTATAAATTAAAAAATTTATTTAAAATTAAAAAATTTAATTAAAATTAAAAAATTTAATTAAAATTAAAAAAAATAATTTAAAAAAATATAATTAAAATTTTAGTTATATAAATTAAAAATTTAATTAAAAAAAATTTTGAAACAAATAAAAATTTTAATTGTATAAATTAAAGAAAAAACATTTAAAAAAATAAATAATAAAAAAGCAAAAAACATTTAAAAAAATAAATTAATTTAAAAAATTAAAAAAATTGATTAAACAATTAATTATATTAATTTAAAATTTAATTGATATGAAATTAAAAAACAATTAAAATTTTAATAAAAATAAAATTAAAGATATTATTTTCTGTGTATGTAGTTTGGAAAATTTTCGAAATATTGTCGTAAACTTAATGAAATGAATTTTATTGAATTAAATCGATATTGATATTACCTCGGCACATATGCATACACAAGTACATAGTCTTCTTTATAACTCTCAGTATTCATTTAAATTACTTATAACAACAATTCCTATAACGACTTAAAGATATCAACAGTAGAAATTTTCCAAAAAATCGAATTTACCAGCTGTGCCCTTTTGTATTCTATGCATATTAGCGTGTCCCGAAATATTTTTTTTTCGAATTTTTTAAGAATTTAACAATGCTTATTAAAAAGCAGATTACGATGGAAAAAATTTAAAAAAAAAATTAAAATAAAAAATTAAAAAACCTTGAATCCGTATTGCAAGATTCTGATTATTTTTTATTAAAAAATAAAAATTAATAATTTTTTCAACTTGAACCCTTATAACAAATACATTTAGAGCTTGAGCTCGATCTGTACTTACAAAAAGACTAATAAAATTACTGACAAAATATGTCGCCACTAGACACGTCTCCAAAACAGAAAATGCAAATTCCTTTTGTGTGTTCAATTCAAGATCATGTTGGTAACCCTTGCGAAATAATGTAAGAGACAAAAAAGCTGAGAGAAAGTATGAAACGAGGTTGAGATTGCTAGAAATAAAAAATAATTTCCATTAACAAGACAAACCGACATTTAAAATCCTACTGATGATACCACTAATTGAAGTGTTTGAAACCGTTATGGGAATACCAAAAATATCTGATTGTTTTATTCGACCTCGAGCTAGAATAAACCAACTCAAAATATTGGTGCTCAAAGATTTTAATTTTTGTTTCTAAATTTTTCTTAGACACCCCAAATACACAATTAGACATCCCAAATACATAATTAACAAAAACAAGTGAGAGTGTTAAATTCGGCTGTGCGTTAGAAATACAAGCAAATAACAAAATTGTTTTGAAATTTAAAGTTCAAATGCGATTTTCTCGAAAAAAAAGATGAACGTGTTTCTGATTTTTTTTGTGTGGATGGACAAACATCTAAACTTTAAAAAAAAAATAAATAAAAAAGAAAAAAAAAAGTGGCCGGATTTTTGATAAATTGACTTTTTTAAAAAATGGAAAATTTCAGAACGGGTTCTGAAAATTTTCCAAAAAAAAAAATTTTAATCGATAGCCCATACAAAACTATATAAGAACGTAAATTTTTGACATTGTGGTGCATTCCGTTTTAATGTGATAAATATTTAATCAAGGCAACTCGCCACAAATTTGACCATTTTTTCAATATTTGACCACGCCACCTAAGCCCAGTTTTCGAAAATTTGAAAAACCAAAAACGCAATTTTCTTAGTTACATATAGGGCTATCCAAACAACCTATTCAGAAATTTACGGGACACATGTTTTTTTTCGCTGGACATTTGGTGTGGAATGCCTCATATTCCAGATAAACTTCGGAAGTTCTTTTATTTTGGACTGTATCGTGTCCTCAAGAGACGGAGAGACGGACGGACATAACTAGAAGGTGTTAGAATCGATCACTGATCAATAATATATGGGGCATTCCAAGCCAAATCACTCACTTTTAGACCCCACCCCTTTTGATTTATTTTATTTTTGGATATGTTTTAGTACTTATTATTTTCAGCCTTTTATTTCAAGACGGTGTTGAGTAATCAATTTTTCAAAATGGCGATTTTCTCAAAAAAATTAAAAAATTGAAATTTTTAATTAATTTTACCCATTAAAAGATATAGATATTTTAAAAAAAGTTGGACAACATTTTGTTTGTGTTTAAACTACCCACGCAGAAATTGCCAGCGGTACAAAAAATAAAGTACTGCAAAAACACTTATTTTTTGTAAACTGAAGCGCTTTGCCAACGTTTCAAATTACAACCTTAAAAGTGCTTTGGCATTACTTTTGTACAATTTTTGTTAGAATATTTTTGTTTATATTTTTACTATTTATTAAATTCTTTTATTTCAATTATTTGTGTAACAGTGCAATAGCAATTGTTTCATCATAACAATATTTTTATCTTAATTTTAAACATTTTACAATCCGATTTCTTTTGAAGACAATATTGGGTAGTTAAAAAATCGGTAATTTTATTAATAATATTTCCCTTTATAATTAATTGTGGCATTTGTTAACCGAAAGCTTTAAAAAATAATTATTCGAGACTCGCTACTGTACATCTTTCACACGAAAAGAAACCAACATAACTTTTGCAACATTTAATGTAAGCTAGGGCTGGCATATCGCAGCAAAAAGCCAACAAATTAAATGGAAAAGGTTTCCCATTCAATGGTATAACTTAAAAAAAAAATATATCCCAGCAAAACTCAGATTACCAAATAAGGTATAAAATAAGGTATAGGATCTCTTATTTTATACATTGCAGCATTGATGATTTTAACAGGCGATGAGACTCAAAGTAATGCATCCACATTATCACAAAGAATACCAGTAAGGTATAAAATAAGTCATAAATTTATAACGAAGAATACGAGTAAGGTGTAAAATATATGATATTTTATAGGTTACGAGAAATGAAATAATATAGCATACCAGAAGATAATATATAAGGTGTTACGAAAAGTGAAAAAGTAATTTTGTATTAAAGTTACTCACGTGATTGCAAGTGAGTGTAAGTAGAAAAAATATGCTCGTGAGTGTGTGTCGTTAGAAATTTCCTGTCGTGAGCCCATCTCTAGTTTAAACTTATGCATTTTTTTATAAAATAATTATTTTTTGTGTTATTGTAATGCATTATGCATCCAATTATAAATAATACATTATTTAAAACTTTCAAATAATACATAATGTAACCAAATATAAGTCATCCATGATTTAATGTTTAGAAATAATAAATATGAAATACATTTTTTCCAATAATCATGCATTACGTAGCAAATTATTAGTAATGCATTATTTTTCACTTGAAAATAATACGTTGTGGAACAAATGTTTGGTAAGACATCATAAAATAATGCTACAAATAAGTTATATGCATTACCTGGTAATGTGTTATATAATCACTACCCATTACCAAAGTTTAGCTGGGATATTTCAAGTTCATAGATTAATACCTTCTCTAAAGAAAACATTGGATTCCACCACAAATTCTTCTAAAACTCTCTAGATTTTTTTTTAAATGCTGGGAAACCACCCCAATTTTTGTTTTTGAAGCGCTGCCACAGCAATATATTTTTGGTTTTAAGGTACTTTGTCAGAGCTTTGAGAACCTACGGCACTATATTGCAACGGTGTTATATATCTCGTACTTACGCAGTACTTATATAAGAAAGCTGCCAGTACTTGTACTACCGTGCAAAGTACTTTAGCTGTACTGGCCCGTTTGTATTTTTCTGCCTGGGTAGTTTTAGAAAAAAAATATGAACAAATTATTCCAAGTAATTATCACTTATTTTTTGACGTTTACAAATTAAAATCGACTTTTTGAAAAAGTCCGAAACCTTCGATTTTTTTGTAAAAAAATATAAAAATTCTACTCTAAATTACGCAACTTTTAAGCCATAATTCGATATGTGATAACTAGGGATGAGATTTCCATGCAAATGCATGTTTTTTGTCGATAGTCTAAAAACGATATCGACCAATTATCTTTCCGAATCAAGAAATTTGCATTAAAATGGCATCGATTTGTTTTTGCATATTTTTGCATATTTTAGTGAAAATGCATATTTTTGCATATTTTGATTTTAAATGCATATTTTGGGCATATTTTTAACTTTTAAGTGCATATTTTTGCATATTTTGGCATAAATTAGCAAAAACACAAATTGAAATTTATTTGTTTCAAAAACTATTTTAAATTTTAAAAATTTATTTTGAAAATAAAAAAAAATATTTTTTTTCTTTTTAATTTTTTTTATAGGTTGTCTTAATTTCAAAAAAATCTTGCTTTTATAAATCTTTGAACGTTACTATTTAAACCCGACGTTATTTTTTGCTTTCTAAGAAGTTTTTCCAGTGAAAACAAAATTTTTATTGTACACATTTTATTTTTAAGTGCATATTTTTAGGTTTTTTAGTGCATATTTTGACTTTTTTAGCGCATATTACAAGCAGAGCTACCAACTGTTTTTGCTGCAAAATCGTTAAATTTTAATTCAGTGTTGCCATTATGTTACATTTCGGGTATTTGCTGGTGCTTTTTTGGTTTTGCCGTTTTTTAAATACGCGTTTTTAAAGATAAGGTATTTACGGTGTTTTTTCCATTTTTTTAATTTGTGATTTTTATATTATCAATAGATTTTGCTGAAATTTGAAAGTTAAGCCAAAGACCTAATGAAATTGGGAAAATTTGATCCATGTTTGGACCATGGCCTCATACAAACAACCCCTTTAAATTTGAATTAAGTGACTCTTACAATTGATTTAAATTGTGCCGACGAGGAACTTTCGGTTGTGGCGACTCGCCCCATTTGCTTGCCGACGGCGGCGTTTGCTCTCAATCGTCGGCTAATTTAAATTTTTGGTTATGGAGTTGTATTTTTGTAATGACGCAATCAAAATATGTATTTTTGATAGAGTTAAATAAAGAAAATTGGGGTTTATTTTCGTAAAAATTTCAATACAATTTATTGTTTTTACAAAACCAATTTACACAGAATTTTGAACAATGCTATGCGTTGTGATCGAATGTGATTTCATCTTAGGTGTGAATTAGGTATAAGTTCATGTAGTGTGAACGTGGTCTTACTCTATACAGGATTAATGATTTTTTGGAATAAGACTCAAAATAATGCATGAACCTTCGTAATGCATGAAAATTAAAAAAAAAATTAAGGCCTATGGTAAGCGGTAGGGAACAACTAGTACATATTTTTCCATTTTTTGTGGCTATGCATTACATGGTAATGCATACCGTTACTCCCAGTAGATTTAGTCGCCGATATTTAGTTAAAAGAAGCATATTTCTCTCAAAATTGTTTTATATGTGTTTTTTCCAGTAATTAAAGATCTTAAAAAAAATATCCAATCGGTCCATGTTTGGACTTTCCTACTTGTATTTGTGTAAAAACTTTTTGGTACATATTTTCTAAATTTTTTTACAACTAGTACGTATTTTTTTAAATATTTAATGACTGTTGTTTTTTTAAACAATTTTGTTTACTGTCAAAATAAAGTAAAATGCATAAAAATTAAACTGATAAAATACCCAAACATTTCATTAAAACAGTTCTGTGGCTTGATAATTGAATGTAATAAAAAAAAGTTTGTTTTAAATTTAATGTTAACCATTATCTTAATATTATTTGAGTAATATGAATGTAATATTATTTTTACTTTTGATTGTATCAGCTAATTTATTTAATTTATAATAAAAACAAATATTTTTATTTTTTTTTTGCTTTTTATCCTTTTTACCTTAAAAAGCACATTTTCCATTTTTTTTTTAATTTTCTCTTTTTTCTTGGCGCTGATTTTTGTTTGGTAAATTTTTACCCTTTTCCTACGATTTTTGCGTTTTTTTTATATTGATAATGGCAACACTGTTTTTAATAGCGACCAAATGTTCCTTCACAATTCAGCAGCAAGCAGCAGACAGCAAAAATTAAGAGTACACTATTTAATTATAATTTCACTAAAATGCCGTATTTTTTATTTCTTAACATTGCAAAATCGCACATCAAGTTGCAAATACAATAAGTACAGCTTTTATAAATTTATAATTTATAATTAAACAGGTACTTTATATTTTTTGCCGTCTGCTGCTTGCTGCTGCAGTGTGTGCGAACACTACGTTTGCTCGCATTAACTGCAGTGCTACCAACTGTTTTTTCTGTTTGTTTAGTGCGAAAAAGAATTAGAAAAAGTAACAACGCGATACCCAGTCACGGAGTGTTTGTAAAAAAATATATGTTAAATTTATTTAATTAAATTGTGTTAAAGTAATTAAATATAAATGTTCTTTATTTATTTAAATATGCACATTAAATAAAATGATATTAATAATAAAACTACATCAGTTTTTTTGTTAAATCGTTTTTTATTTCAATGATTGTGTAAGAAAGAAATTCAAGCTGAAGAATAATATTATGGATACCAAAGAGTATAAAGAAAGAGATGGCAGTGGAGACTTATTCAATTTTTGGAGAAATCTCAAATCTCGGACCAACATTTTTTGTCACAAAATGTTCTAAAATGCGACAGTATTAGTGATTCATATCAATTCATATTAGATTTTCTTATTATTCCAATTTAAATATGTGATAGTGTTAGTGAAATTTTTGTATACAAATAGAAAATGTTGGTCCAATTTTTGAGCCCACAAAAAAGCCAAGTGAACAACTTTATAACTTTTAGCTGCTGCATACCCTTTGATGGATACACACACGTATACAAAAAAAATGTATGTATAAAAAAAGCACCCTCTGTAGTAAAATGTTTGTACATACATTTGAACATGTATTGAGAAAATATTATTTCTTTTTTATATTTTTAGCAATCGTTTACGTGGTACAATCAACGCTACATTTTTTTAAACAGCTTAAGAAGACATGTAATTAAGTATATCTTATAACCGAAGTGAAATAAAAAATCATTTATATATAATTTTTTTCTGATTTTTATTTACTAAAATTGATATAGGTAGTAGTTTTATTAACTAAAATTAGCAATTTTATTTACTAAAATTAGTAATTTTTTTTACTAAATAGGGCAAAAATTTGAAATATTTATGATTTTTTTAGTAATTATATTTACTAAATTTGTAGTAAATTGCAGTAATATTTACTGTTTTTTTAGTATTTTTCATGTACTACATATCAGTAACAAATTTTAGTATTGATTACCAATTCCTGCACTAGGTCCTTTTGGACTAAAACGTTTTTTTTGAATGTAGTGATAACAATTCTTTCTTTTTTTTAATTTTTAAAATTGCACCTTTAATTTTTGGCTCTGATTTATTTTATATGGTGCTCCAAAAAAAAAATAAATAGGTAGATATTGACCCTAACTTACTCTAGATATATTCATTTCGAGGTAAAAATACGTCTCACAAAAATTTAGGACGATCGAAAAAGGGTAAGGCGTTTAGCATGGTCCTTGAAGTTTAAAAAACAGATTACAAGGAAAAATATGATTTTTTTTCTGTTTTCGCAATTTTTTTGGTATTTTAAGTTAAGTTTTAATTCAAGTGATTAGAGAATTATGATGTGGAGTAAAATGCCTTTCTAAAGAGGTACTAAAAACTAAAATCGGTTGAAAATCAGCCAAATTATTACAACTTCCCCAGGCATCTAGCGTGTGTCATTCCACTTGATTAAAGAATGCGAGTCCCTTTTTATAAATTTATTGAAATTTTCTACTGTAATAACATTTTTTCATTATTCATGTTTCAGTGTAATTTTTTTTTTGGTTTTTCCAAATTTTAAACAAAAAATTTTTTTTTTTTTAAAAATAGAGATTTCAAAAGGGTGTTGAAAATGCAGGCATTTTTAGCATTAATTTAAAACATGTTAGCTAAACACAATATGAAAAGTACTTGTCATCTAATTACATTTGAACTTGAAGAATAAAAAATTTTATTACAGTAGAAAATTTCAATGAATTTCAAAAATTGCTTAATCAAGTGGTCTGCCATACGTTAGATGTCTGGGGAAGTTTTAATAACTTGGTTGATTTTCAACCGATTTTAGTTTTTGGTACCTTATTAGAGAGGCATTTTACTCCGTATTATAATTCTGTAACCACTTGAATTTAAACTTAACTTAAAATACCAAAAAAAAATGGAAAAACAGAAAATAATTCATATATTTCCTTGTAAGCCGTTTTCTAAATTTCTAGGCCCATGCGGAACGCCTTAACCATGTCCGATCGTTCTTAATTTTTATGAGGCCTCAAAATGAATATATCTATATTTACGTCAAAATGAATATATCTAGGGTAAGTTACGGTTAGTATCTACCGATTTAATTTTTTTTGGAGCGCCATATAAAATAAATCAGAGTCAAAAAATAAAAGGTGCAATTTTCAAAATTTAAAAAAATATAGAACAAGTTGCGATCACAACTCGAATTATGGCTTAAAAGTTGCGTAATTCAGAGTAAAACTTTTAGACGTTTTAAAAAAAAATCGAAGGTTTCGGACTTTTTCAAAAAGTCGATTTTAATTTTTAAACGTTAAAAAATAAGTGATAATTACTTCGAATAATTTTTTTAATATTTTTTTCTAAAACTACATTTAAATACCAACAAAACGTTGTCCAACTTTTTTTAAGATATCTATATTTTTAACTGGTCAAAATTAATTGAAAATTTTAATTTGTTCATTTTTTTTAAAAAATCGCCATTTTGAAAAATTGATTACTCAACACCATCTTGGACTAAAAGGCTGAAAATTGGTTTAATAACATTACAAAATGGTAGAATACAATTACTAAAATAAATTTGTAAAATTACCAATAAAACTGTAGTTCTCGTTTGAGCAAAGTACAAGATTTTTTGTTAAAAAACAAGAAAAATTGTTAAATATTGGTAGAACGGGATTACAAGGCATTTTAGCAGGCGTTTTACCAGATTTTTTTTTTTGAGTGTAAGAATGAAAGGAACTTTTTTTTAGTTTTATGGAAAATATGGGTAATTGTTATTTTTATTTTAGTTTTCTGTTAAAAAATATGTAATTGGTATTAAATTATCTTTCAAAAAAGCTAAACGAAATTAGAATCGGGAAAAAAATAATCATTAAAGCCAAAATTTTAAAATTTATAAAATTTTTATGCAAAAAAAATAAAAAAAAAATTTTTTTTACTTTATGACAGATATGGTAGTCAAGATTTTTTTTATTTGGTGGGTAAATAAATGTAAATTTTTTTTTTTTTTTTATAAAAATTAAAATCTTGTTTAAACCCCTCGGAAAATCGTAAATTTAAAGCAACCTCTAAATATTTTCCGATTTGTCTGAAATTTGAAACACATATTCATTTTGTCGATTGCAATTGGGGCAGCATTGTGAAGTATAAGATTTTAATGTTTTGGCATTTTGAGCCAGTCTGTTGGTTTAGTTCTTCAAGAGAGAACTTTTCTCCGTGGTCCGATATTCCCCATCTCTAAAAACAAATGTTTTTTGTTTACATACCAATTTTTTATACCCTACACCACACTGTGGTACAGGGTATAATGAGTTTGTGCTGATGTTTGTAACTATACGAAATATTGGTTCTAGACCCATATATAAGTATACCGATCGACTCAGAATCACTTTTTGAGTCGATTTAGCGATGTCCGTCCGTCTGTCCGTCCGTCTGTCTGTCCATGTAAACGGTGTAAACACGATACAGGTCGCAATTTTAAATCAATTGACTTGCAATTTGAAACTTAAGCCTCCCTTGGGCCAAGGACGAAGCCTATTGAAATTGGAAAAAATCGGTCCATATTTAGACCTAGCCCCCATACAAAGGTCCTGTTTAGTTTTGGGTCAAATGGCTCTAATAACCGTATTATAATAGGTATCTTTTCGAAATTGGGCAAGTAAACTTGTTTTGTCTCTACCAATCTCCATTCCGAATTTTAAAGAAATCGGACCAGTTGTTCTTGTAGCCCCCATACTAACCACTTTCCCGATTTTCACATAAATTTCTCAAATTTCATGAAAATAGAAAATATTTAATTACAATTTTTTTTTGTGTATGTTAAACGCGTACTTTAATAACCTTATAAAATCTTATTATCATCGGACCAGTTTTGGACTTAGGCCCCATGTAAAAATTTCGGCCGATATTCAGTTAAAGCGGTTTATTGTCAACAAATAGAAGCCTATTTCACTCAAATTTGATTTGTGAGTGTTTTTTACACTTATTAAAGATTTGACAAAATATAGATCTAATCGGTCCATGGGACCCATATTCCGGGACATTTTTTCCGGGAAACTCTGGTGTAGGGTATTATATGGTCGGTTTTGACCGACTATAATTTTCGTACTTGTTTTTAAATAAAAACACTTTTTCAGTAATGTTCAAATTTTAACTAATATTTTAAGCAAAAAAAATCAAGTTATTTTCTCACTTTGAATAATTGCCTAAAGGTAACTATTCCGACCCCTAAGATATCCAAAATAAAAAAATAAAAATCGCTCTACCCTAACATATACAGACACACACTCCCACTAATATTGAATTTGCAAATGATTGTGTGAGAGAGTTTTCATATAATGCGATTTTATTAGTCAGTATGCATCTATTTATGTGTGTGAAGGTGTGTGTGCTCGTGTTTGTGTGTATTTATTTCATTAAATTGCCTTTCAAAGGATTCCATTTATGACATTAGTAATTGTTATTCATGGTATTTGTGAGTTGACTGCTTTCTGATAGCCCATTTTCTATTGCTAATGTTATAAACAGTGATGCTAACTTAAAAACAAAGCTATATTAAAGTTTTCTAATATACAATCGCCATTGAACAATAAAAAAAAACACAAGCAAGAAAATTATAGTCGGTTAAGTCCGACCATATGATTTTCCCGGTAAATGGTTTCAGATTATGAGACCTTTTTCCGATAGCATAAGTCTAAGACTCTAAAGTCTTTTCCTGTAGAAAAAGTCTGCGATTCTGAGCTTTTCCTATAGAAAAAGTCTCAGATTCTGAGACATTTTTCCTATAGGAAATGTCTCAAGTTCTAAAAACTTTTTCTTATATAGAAAAAGTTTAAGATTCTCTCACTTTTTGCTAAAAAAAAGTCTCAATTTCTGAGACCTTCTTCCCATAGAATAAGTTTCAATTTCGGGGTTTTTTTTCAACAGAAAAAGTGTCAGATTCTGAGATATTTTTTCTATAAAATAAGACTTTTTGCATGTAAATAAAATTCAAATTCCGTGACTTTTTTTCTACATAAAAAATTCTCAGATTTTGAGACCTTTTTCTAATTTTCTATTGAAAAAGTCTTAGATTCTGAGACTTTTTTTCTATGGAAAAGTCTCAGATTCTCAGAAATTTTTCCTATAGCAAAAGTCAAAGATTCTGAGACAGTTTTCCTATAGAAATATCTCAGATTCTGAGATAATTTTTTCTAAAGGAAAAGTCTCAGATTAAGACATTTTTCCTAAAGAAAAAGAGTATCAGATTCTGAGATATTTTTCCTATCCAAAAAAAAATCTCAGATTCTGAGACATTTTTCCCATAGAAAAGTCAAAATCAATTTTTTATACCAAAATTGTCACGTTCACAACAATTTTTTCCAAAGAAAATTTCTCTTTTTAATAAGAACTTCTAGATGGACAGATATTTTTTCAGAACAAATTTCCAGATTTAGTCAAATTTTTCCTTAATAACACAGGTTGACAAAAGTTGAACTTTTTCAATTTGCCTGGCCTTTGACAACTGATTCATATGGATTTTAGTGTGCTGATTCCGAATCTGTTATCCAATTTTTTCCATCAGCTCGCGTTCGCGAGTAAATCGCTGTTAAAGAGTCGAAAAAGTGCGTTTTTACCAACTTTGCTTGGCTATAATTAACAAAACTAATTTTAGAGCCTCAGTTTTAAACACGAACTTAACTATATTGGATGCGATGATTCCAAAACTGGTATTAGTTTTTTTCTGACAGCTTCAGTTTTCGAGTTATTAAAAAGGGCATAAATATTCAGACAAAATTAAAGAGGGCATAAATTTAAAAATTTTATTTTAGCGATATCTCCAAAAGTAAAGATGACTCAACAAAAGTAAAAGCATTTTTGAAATCAGCATATCCAACATACCTAAAATCGTCATTCACTTTTTGGATGTGAGACAAGTGTAGGTAAATATGGACTCACAAACATGCCTAAAATAGCCTATTTTCAAAGATTCCTTCCTCTCGAAAACTAGAGCTGATCCAAAAAAAACGATAGCCAGATTTGAAATCAGCGTACCCCAATTACCCAAAATTAGCTATCAGAACCCGGGCAAAAAAAAGTGTTGCTCTGTGTAATTTTCAAATTTTTTATATAACATTTTTTAGATTTTTCCTTTAAAAAAGTTAAAATTTTTTTCTATAAAAAAATTTTTGGATCTTAAGATTTTTGTCCTTTGGAAAATTTTTAAAAAAATTTCCTTCTTTTTTCTTCTCTTCTTCTTCTTCTTCTTCCTTTTTTTCCTTTTTTTCCTTTTATTCCTTTTTTTTTTTTTTTTTTTTCCTTTTTGAAATTTGGTCTTGGGGGACAAACCTCAAAAAATTTAATTTTTCAGAGGTTTGTTAAGTATTAAAAGGTGAATTTTTCCCCTCTTGCCCGATTTTGCCTATTCATTAACTTAACCAACTCATGGCCAAAAGACATATTCATAAAAGCTTCAGGATTCTAGCTCTTTTACTTTGTACTCTATCGTGTGTTCCACTGACCGACTGAAATGTCATAGAGTCGATCACTGATCAATAATATATATGAACAATTCCATTTAACTTTTGATTTTAAGGTTTAAAAAATATAAAATTTTTTTTTGAAGGCACATCAAAATCGTTTAGTACGTATAAAACATGCATTTAATAAGTTCAAATCCGTTCGCGTGACGAACTTTCATCTGACGGCGCGAAAGTTATGGCGGTTTAAAGATTTTAATTGAAAACAAAAAATCTCAAAACTACAATTATTATTAGAATTTAACAACATCAACGTTAATTAATGTTTCATACTATCCCCAATAAAATCCGGATAAATTTCATCAATTAACGTGGATATACAATCAGATTTTTACGTTAAAAGTTTGTTTAAAAAAGTTGCTCTCTTAATGCTTGATATGCAATTTACGCGAAATCTATTGACGATGGACCAAATTAAAGGTCATACTCGGATTTAGCACCCTCAAATTAGTTAAGAAACTTGTGCATTTTGCAAAATTGTGAATTTTTAAAAGTGATGCAATTTCTGATTAATGAAATTTTGAAAGATGCATAAAATCCACAATCTTCAAAATTTATTAATGCCGCTCAGTTTTGGAATAAAGCTTTATAAGTACCAGCAATTGCCATTTATAGAAATTAATTTCTATTAGCGGTTTGGGTGTGCCCTGATGATTTATCTGGAGACAAAATTGGCGCGTTTTCAGCGTACAGTTACATTAAGTCCCAATTTTTGCACACGATCCATAATACGCATTACAAGCAATCGTCTGACGGGTATATTTTAAATCTAAATTCTTTTCGCATGAAAATACAAGCAAAAGTTTAAAATCGTGAAATGTCAGATTTTTGCAAAATTTTTGATAATCAAAATTTTAACACGCTATATCGATTTTATTATAAGAAATCAAAAAATATTTGGATCACGTGATGTGCTGGCCACTTTTAAGTAATATTGCGAATGTGTCTCGCAAAAAAGTGGATTTTTGATGACTTTCACGTTTTGTCTCTCAACCTACCTACTTTATTGGGTACTCAAACGTTATTTCGATGCGTTAAATGACAAAGTGATTATACCTCCCTACTGTAGTCAGACAGTAAAATAACCGCCAAATTGTCATCACTGTGTAACAGTATTTAATTTTCAAAGCAGGTTTCATATACTTATGATACAAACAACAACTGTTCTGGTGGTGTTATTCGAAGCTTCTACAATATGGTTTCAAGATTGAACTCCCTGCTGTTGTGTGAATATTAGATTAAAGGTTTCGAAATTTTTGTTTCTCATTGTAAAAATGTTAATGCCATTTTGGGTCAATAGCTTAGAACACATGTTTTGTTGTGAAAAGTTTTTCTATTCAATAATAAAATTTAGTTGTATTAAATGATTATTTTTATTTTTATTTCATTTTAAACTTTTTCCTTTTCCTTTATTACTTTATAAGAATGGCACTTAAACAAATACAAATTTCTTCCTTAGTATGCAAAATACTAAACAAAAATCAATTTTTATCTTTTAATGAAATTTGGGGCAAATAGCAACATTCATATAGAAATTACACTCAAAGAAATTGTTTTGGAAAAGACTTTTACTAAACAAATTGGTAAATTTATAACTAACTTTCCATATTTGTATAGAATAAAATTGTTGATAACTAAATATAACAAGAAAATAGGCGACAACAGAAAAATAGTAAAATATTTAGTAATTAGACTTATTTTTAGTAAAGAAATCCTTGTTTAACAACCTTTTTAATTGTATAAATAAAATATTTTGTTTATATTAAAAAATGCCTTTGATGGCTTTGACACCCTGTCCAATAACATCACTGAAATTCTTGCGAGTAGTCCGAGCGCTAAAGTAGTCGTCGCTGGGGACTTCAACGTGCACAACTCCTCTTGGTTTCGCCATTCCAGCCATACCACTCCCGAGGGCTAATACGTTGAGCTTTTCTCAGCGCACAACCACCTGGCGAAACTAGTGAACAAACCAACATACTATGCGTGTGTTGAAGGGCAACACCAAAATACTCTATAGTAATCAACGAATTTTTCCGGGAATTTAACTGGATCATAGAACTAAGCCTTGCAGACAAAAAAAAAAATTTAAAAAAAAAAAAAAAAATAATCGATAGCCCATACAAAACTATATAAGAATGTAAATTTTTGAGATTGTGGTGCATTCCGTTTTAATATGATAAATATTTAATCAAGGCAACTCGCCACAAATTTGACCATTTTTCCAATATTTGACCAAGCCTTCTAAACCAGTTTTTGAAAATTAGAAAAACCAAAAACGAAATTTTCTTAGTTCCATATAGGGCTATCCAAACAACCTATTCAGAAATTTACGGGACACATGTTTTTCTGTAGCGGGACATTTGGTGTGGAAAGCCTCATATATGGGAGTTGTATTCCATCGCAATCATAGTGTATTTTGTCAAATAAAAATATTTTTAGTTTTGACCGCTATTGGTGTCAAAATTCGCGGAACGTTTAGTACATAAAGAGAAAAATATTTAAAAAGTTTTCATGGAATAATTTTGGTCCACCAGAGCATTTAAAAATGCCGCAGAGTTTTGTACTCTTGCCCAAAAAATTAAATCATGATAATGTTTTATTTAATAAAAACTTTTTACGAATAACCCTCACATATTTGCAAAAAAAATATGTAAGGGTTAAAAAAATATTCAGAAAAAAAGAACTCCAAGAAATTTATCAAATTTATCAATATTTACAAAAAATTTGGAAAATTACACTCAAAATAATAACTCTGGTAAATTACGGAAAAACTCTGCTAATTTAACAGAGTTCACCGTGCTTTCCCAGCTAGCAACATTACTTGGTAATTTTACTAAAAAACTCTGTAAAATGATTTTTACAAAAAAAACTGTTAATTTACAGACTTTATAGTAAAATATTGGTTAAATATTAGCGTCTTTTGACAGAAAAAACTCTGTTTTTTTACTATAAAACTCTGTAAAATATTTTGTACAAAAAAACTGTTAGTTTACAGAGTCTCTAGTAAAATATTTGTTAAATAAAGCACCATTTAGCAAAGAAAAACTCTGTTAATTTACATATATTTGTAAAATGTATTTGATGCAACCAACATTTTATAGAAACTCTATAGTTAAATGCAGTTTATTTTGGAATTTTCTTTTTTAAGTTTTCTGTGAAATTAATGTTTAAAAAATACAAAGTATTTTGTAAAAATCTGTATTTTTGCAGAAATATCTGTTAATTACCTGTAAAATAAAGATTACAAGGTTAAAAGTAATATAACAGAAAAAACTTTGTTTTTTGTCACAAAAAATTCAAAGTATGTTCTTTAAATCTGTATTTTGACAGAAAACTCTGTCAAACATCAGTTGAATTGAGATTACAGTCATTTTACAATGTATTTTACAGAGTTATTATTTTGAGTGTAAGAACAAATCAGAAAATACAAAAAATAAATCAGAAAAATGCAGATATATTCAGAAAAAATCACAAAATTCAGAAAGAAAAACAACTAGAAAATTTTGAAAAATCTAAATATATAAATTTTTTCTTCATTTATAATTAAATAAAAAAGTATAAAGAAATATTGCAAACAAATTTTTCCCTAACAAAAAGAAATGTACAAGCTAAAAAAAACTAAAAAAAAAAAAAAAAAGCTGACAAATCACGGGATTCGATCACCAGACCTTCCGTTTTCCAGTCTGGCTCACCTCATCTAGGCCACCGTAGCTTACTCAAGTATTGATTTGAATTTTGTTATGTTTCTCTTGCTTGTAGATACATATTCCATTTTCAAATGTACTGGTTAGTATTGCCATGTAGTAATATTTTATTGGAAAAAATTTGCGATGATGGTAACAAATCTAATTGGAAAGAGGTGGCGTCCTGCAACTTTTTTAAAATTAGACCCCAGCCTAAAAACATTATCATGTTAAAAAAAAATCTAGGTTTTTTGGCAATATTGAACTTTAAATTTTTATATTGACGCGGATGTTACTCAATCATGTTCAAAACGGTACTTAAAATCGTCCATGTTCTTTTAGTACCATTTAAAGCCACTTAACAAAATAAAGTCGAAAAAATTATTTTTTTAATAGTTTTTGCAACAAAAATTTAATACGTGGATTTAATTTCATTATGCATTTTTTTTTTCCTTTATGTACTCCTAGTGTTTCCAATTCGGTTAATCGATTAACCGATTCCTCGATTAATCGCCTCTATTTCGGTTAATGTCGAAACAAATAATTTAAAACGCAAATAATTATTCGACCCGATTAATCGGTTAAAATGCTTCGATTAACCGGTTAATATTATAATCTCTATATTCTACTATAATTTGTTTGAAACACTTCATATTTTCACAAACGCTTCCGAAAAAAGTCAAAACTACAGAAAAAAATATTCAGATACCAGCAATTAACAGTTTAGAAAAGCAAAATTAAAAATTTAATGATTTAAAACTCAGAAATCCTAATAAAAGTTTTCAATCGCCATATTGAAAATCCCAATTAAAATTCAGAAAATCCCAATTGAAATTCAGAAAAGCTAATTTAAATTCAGAAATCCCAATTGGAATTCAGAAATCCAAATCGAAATTCAGAAACGCCTAATTAAAATTTACGAAAGCTTAATCCAAATTCAGAAAGCTTATTGAAATTGAGAAATCCTAATTGGTATTCAGAAACTCCCAATTTCACAAAATTGAAATTTACAGAAGCCTACTGAAATTAAGAAATCTCAATTGAAATTTAGAAAAGCAAAATTTAAATTTAAAAATTCTAAATGAAATTCAGAAAAGATAATTCAGTTTCTGAAGAGCTAATAAAATTCAAAAATCTCAATTGATATCCCAATTGAAATTTAGAAAAGTGAAATCAAATTATATAAATCAAAATTAGTATTTAGAAGACACTAATTAAAATTCTGAAAAGCACAATTAAAATTTAGAAAAGCCATTTGAAATTCACAAATCTGAATTGATATTCATTTAATTTAAAAATTACAATTATGAGTAAATTGAAATTTTGAAATTCTAATTGAAAAACGAAAATGGCCAACTGAAACTCAGAAATCCCGATTGAAATTTAGAAAATTCCAAATAAAATTATTTTCAATTAGTTGCGTTTTGGGTTTCCCCTTTAAAAACTGCACAAAAAAAATTTTAAAAAGTTCTATTTTGTTTTTAATAATTTTTTAAATTGATATGATAAAATTTTATAATAGATTTTGGAAATTTCCGTGAATTGAGAATAAATGCAATTTGCGATATTAAACTTCTAAAAATTTTAGTAATTAATACTATTACTTTCGTGATAGGAGCAAAATCAATTAAAATTGTAATTGAAACTCATTTCAATTTTTGTGTGTGTGTTTGTGTGTATAATAGTTGAAGTTGTTAAATATTGGCCGTTACTCCCCCTAGAAATATGCATTTGGGTGTAAAAACATGTTTTGCAAAATTATAGGGTAATCGGATGTGGGTAAGGCGTGCCGCATCGGTCCTGAAGTTTGAAAAACGGATTACAAGGGGAAAATATGACTTTTTTTCATTTTCTCAACTTTTTTGATATTTTAAGTACACGCAGAAAAAAAACATGGTTGCGGTGATCATGATTTAAGAGCGTCATATTATGATTGGGAATATGATTGTAACAATAATGTTAATATGATTGACGGCAACAAGGAATGTTAATCATTATATGATTGCGGCAATAATTGCCTAAATGTTATAAAATTGTTATAATATGATTCCGGTTTAATATATATTTTTTTTTTAATTGAGAAAATATATTATGCTTTAATACCACACATTTATAGAAATTCTTCATTACTTTTTTTTTTATAAAGTTCACACCAATAATTTATTTTTTTGTTTTTGAATGTTGTTTTTATAAATATGAAACCATTTTTATTAATTTTGGTTCAATTTAGTGGCAACCTGCGTTTTACATCAATGATGTGCAATAAACTTATGGCATTTTTCTAAAAAAAAAATCATCAACGATAACATTTTTGTCAGCTAACATTAAATGATTGAATAAATCATAAAGTTATTGACAAAATCATAACATATTTGCTGCAATCATAACATATTTGTTACAAAATTAAAATTATTGTCAACAATTATAACACATTCAGTAAGAAAAAAAATGCACAAAAAACACTTTAATATTTTCGATATGAAGTTTTTATTTAAAATGGAAAGTTATTTTTGAACCGCACAATAATTAAATTAATTTAATAGATTTTTGTATTTCATTTCCTTCTGCGTTGATCCAATTTTTTAAATAACTAATTGTAAGTGGCGTCTTTGCGACTAACTGCTTGCTGGCAAAACACTAAACTGATGAATAAACCTGACAATGTTTGCAAAATCAATTCTCATTAAGTTGTGATTATCTAATGATTGTTATAATCATATTATGTTCAAATTTTTGGTGTGTCGAGAATATAATTAACTATAACATTGTTAGAACAACCATATTGTACTTTTGGATGTAACAATTATTTTATCATGATTGAAGCGACTATTTAACGTCTAAAACAACCATATAAATGTTTAAATACAATTTTAAAAACAATAACTTGATTGCTGCAATCATAACTGGGTTTATAGATCATAGTATAGTTGCCGTGATCATGTCGCAACCATATTTTTTCTCTGCGTGTAAAGTTTGAATTCAAATGGTCAATGAATTTTGATAACGAGTTAATTGTCTATCAAATAAGGTATTAAAAATTAAAATCGGTTGAAAATTAGCCGAGTTATTACAACTTCCCCAGGCAACTAACGTGTGGCAGACCACTTGATCAAGGAATTCGAGCCCCATTTTTGAAATTTATTGAAATTATCTACTGTAATAAAATTTTTTTATTCTTCAAGCTTCAATGTCCTAAGATGATGAGTATTTTTCATATTGTTCTTTTCTAACTTGTTTTAATTTTATGCTAAAAAGGTCTGAATTTTTTAACGCTAATTTTTAAAGCTAAAAAAGGGCCAAAAATCACTACTTTCCCGAAATCCGCCGAAATTACATCACTGTAATAGCCAAATGAAAACAGCAAACCCTAAAATTTTTGGGGTTTTTATCCCTTTTTATGTGCTTAACAAATCCTTAAACTCCAATAGCCGATTTTTTAAAAATTTCTTTAACAAAAAAAAATAAAAATTTAAAATTGGAGATTTGAAAATAGTGTTGAAAAATTCAGACCACTTTAGCATTTATTTAAAACAAGTTAGCAAAACGCAATATGAAAAATATGTATCTTCTTAGTACATTGGGACTTGAAGAATAAAAAAATGTTTTTACAGTAGATAATTTCAATAAATTTCAAAAATGGGGCTTGAATTCCTTGATCAAGTGGTCTGCCACACGTTAGTTGCCTGGGGAAGTTGTAATAACTCGGCTAATTTTCAACCGATTTTAATACCTTATTTGATAGACAATTAACTGGTAATCAAAATTCAGTGACCATTTGAATTCAAACCTTACTTAAAATATCAAAAAAATTGAGAAAATGAAAAAAAAGTCATATTTTTCCCTTGTAATCCGTTTTTCAAACTTCAGGACCGATGCGGCACGCCTTACCCACATCCGATTACCCTATAATTTTGCAAAACATATTTTTACACCCAAATGGTGTAAAAATAGGGGGAGTTACGGCCAATATTTAATAACTTCATTTTTTTGGAGCACCCTAGTATATAAAGACTGAAAATGAAATTTTACTTAAAATACTTTAGTTTTTTGTTACATTACTAAAAAAATCGTTTAAAATTAACATTTCATTGTTTTTGACGATTAATCGATTAATCGCCACTTTTTCCGAATAATCGACCCGAATAACCGATTAACCAATTTTCGTCAATTTTCGAATAATGCCCTAACCGGTTAACCGGCAGGGTCGAATAATTGGAAACACTATGTACTCCACATTCTGCAAATTTTGACAAAATACATTACGTTGCGAACTTCAACCGGTTGTAGGGAGGCAAAGATAGACTCCAATTTTTTTTGGATTGTTTTTCCCATTATCAGCATCTTTTTTGCCATTGTCTCAAATTTTATTTTCCCTATCTTTTTTAAATGTTTATTTTTTTTTTTTGTAATCTCACAAACTTATTTTTATTTCGAGTGTAAGAATTGGAATACAAATGAAGATACTTAAAGCCATACGATACAAATTGCTTTTATTTTAAAAGAAATTTCCTTTAACAAGTACACATGCACACAGATATACTTACATTCCTATTGCATTTTATATGTATGTTAGGTTTATAACTTTTTTTGGGCAAAAAAAGTCCATCCCACCACGCTATGGGCAATATTTTACAGATAACAAAAATCTATTTTTTCGGTGAAAAAAGTTCACGCACCGAATGCAATTTCTAAAACTCCCCAAGAATGATTTTTTTATTTTAAAAATTTTATATTATGACGTCATATCTTAATTATTTGAAAATTATCGCAAACTCATGACTACATACCAGAAGGAACCAACATTTAACTTATTTATAACATCCGCGAAAAAGCACCAAAATTCCGCGATTATAATCTTTAGTTGCTGAAAAGAATTTGAAAATTTGAAAATTATCGCAAACTCATGACTACATACCAGAAGGAACCAACATTTAACTTATTTATAACATCCGCGAAAAAGCACCAAAATTCCGCGATTATAATCTTTAGTTGCTGAAAAAAATTACTGCCTCATTCATAGCACCTATCACTTGACACTAAAATTTAGCTAATTTAAAAAATCTGCGAAATAGCTTCATAATATCGCGATTTTTTCGCGCCCTCAATTCAATTGATGAGATTTTGTTTTTTAATGAAATTACAAGAAAATCCTAAATATTTTGCAATTAAATTTAATTTGTTTATTCTAAAAAAAAAAAAACTAATATTTAAAACTTCATCGCGTTTGGTGTGTGAACTTTTTTAACGATCGCGAAAAAGTAAGACATAATTTCTTAATATTTTTTCATGGCCTATACGACTATGGGATGGACTTTTTGATATTTGCAAAAAAATCAAAAAGTTATAACCCTAATGTATATATCTTGCCAAAAATTTCAATTAAACTAGTATAAAAACATTAGGACGACTCAGATTACGGGACATATTTTTGTATAGAAAATTTATTAAATTTTTTTTTGGAAAAATCTTAAAAATTTTTTTATTGAAAAAGTTTTTTTTTAAATATATTAGACAATTACATTTTTTTTTTTAATTTTTTGGATTCCTCTTACACAAAAAAAAAGAATAAAATAGTAAAAAAATTGGGTGGGTGTTAGAAAATTTATATTTTCCTGAATTAATTACACTAGTTTACAGAGATTTTAATCCACGACATGTTGCATTCAATTTCCATGTAAAATCTTACGCTAAATCAAAAGCAGAACAGTTTTCGAGATATCGACAACTTTTCTTATTTTCATCTTTTTAAAAAAGTTGTTTTTCTTAAACTAAAATATCTTCGGAACAAATTGATGGATTTTACCAAAATTTGGCAAAAAATTAAAATTACATTTTAAATTTCAAAAACAAAACAAATTTTTAAATTTCGTGTTTTTTTCGAGTTCAAATCTGATCTAATACGAAAAAATTAAGATGTTTTTAAAAAAAATCCGGTAAAAATTGTAAAAGTTATATGCATTTGAGTAAAAGTGCCGAAATTCAGTTTTTATACAAAAACTGTTATATTTGTGTGTTTTTAATATTCGGCAACACAAACACAACTGTTTTTGTATAAAAATGAATTCATGCTTTTTTGTTCAAATGCATGTAACTTATACAGTTTTTGACGGATTCTATTTAAAATCCTCTTATTTTATTCGCAATAAATCAGTCTTGAAATTTACATACAGAAATAACATTTTTAAAATTTATAACTAACAATAAGTTAAATTTACAATAGAATTTATTTTATTCCTAAATTTCGTTTAAATTGAAGTAAAATTATCGATATATCTATGAACAGATTCTGAGGCGATTATCAGATTGAAAAATATTGCAAAGAGAATTGATAAATTATTTAATAAGATTTAATTTAAAAGTGAAAAAATTGGAATCCTCCAATTTTATCGGGAGATATTTTTATTTATGTAAAGCCATTTTTTTAAATTTGGACTTTGTCAATATCTTAAAAACTTTTCTACTTTTTAACATTTTCAGTTTATTTTGGGTTTATTTATTTTCGGATTGAAATCCTCCAATTTTGTCCTAAGATATTTTTATTTATGTAAAACCACTTTTTTAAATTTGAATTTTCTCAATATCTTAAAAACTTTTCTACTTTTTAACATTTTCAGTTTATTTCGGATTCAAAGCGCAATTTTAGATGGAAAATTAATGTCAGATATCGTGAATCGAACAATATTTTAAAATTTGTAAACTGGTGTTAGTTACACTCAATAAACTAAAAATGTATATACCCGAGTAAAAATAGACATATATTACAATATATAACTTGATACAAACATAATAAATTATATATAATTATACATCCCTGAGATATTTTCTAAATTTTTTTAATGCAGTCATATGTACTATAGTAATATATAATTTAATCATGAATCGGATTAAAAGGTGTACGGTTGATATAATTATATAAAATTATATGAGGGTCAATACAAAATTTGTTTTTCTGTATAATTTAACATAACATTATATATAGCTTATTCTGTTCCATATAAAACTATATATGTTTCCAATTAACCAAAAGTTTTCTAAGGTTTTTAGGCAAAGTATAAGAAACTTTTTAAAATGTTCCTAAACATTTCCTTGTTAGGGTTATGTATATCACCTATCTGGTTCGAAGCGTAACCAAACATTTTTTTTTTTTTGAAAATTATATGTTTGGTGAATGTATCGTTGACCTGTGGTGTATCTCAACCCCAACCAAAAAACACCAGGATTTTATATGTTTTTGTGCAATTAGATCTAATTAGATCCACCAATATAAGGCAATGTCTGGTCAAAACTCGGATGAAATCAAATCATATTTTATACAAGTTGATCTTTTTTAATGCAAAAACATCCACCATTATTCGGATCAAATTGCGTATTAATATATATTGTTTCATATATCATCATATATTGCATCATATAAAAATTTTTACTCGGGTAAGCAGAATTTCACATTTTTACTCAAATGCATCTAACTTATACAATTTTGAACGGATTTTCATTAAAACCATCTTATTTTTTTCGTAATAAATCAGACTTGAACTGTAAAGAGAGAAATAAATTTAAAATTTTTTTTATTTCTAAAATTTACAATAGAATTTAATTTTTCCCCAAATTTCGCTAAAATTTAAAGTAAAAGTGATCATCAGAATGATAAATGTTGTATGTAGCGTTGATACCATTAATTTAAAACCAAAAACAATGAAATCTATTAATTCGTTCTGAAGATATTTTAAAATAAGTAAACCGACTTTTTTTAAAAATATGAAAACTTGAAAAGTTTCCAATATCTCGAAAACTGTTCTACTTTTGAAACTTCCCAGCAAAAACATGGTAATGAGTTGTGAAAAGTAATCATTACCAAGCTCATTATTTATAATGAGTACTCATTACCATTAACAATATTTTAAGCCCAAAAGTAACTACTTTTTAGTAATATGTTATAAAAGCACTTCTTAGTAATAATATTTCCTTGCTCTTGCAGTTTTTAACCTTTACACATCAATTAACTTAAAAAGTAATTAAAAACTTCCCGAGTAAAAATAAACATATATAACAATATATAATTTAATACAAACATAATATATCATATATGGTTATATATCCCGTAGGATATTTTCTAAATTTTTTAAATGCAATTATATGCAGTTATATATAATTTAATCATGATTCGGATTAAAAGGTGTATGGTTGATGTAATTATATAAAATTATATGAGGGTCAATACAAAATTTGTTTTTCTGTATAATTTAACATAAAATTATATATAGCCTATTCTGTTCCATACAAAACTATATATGATTCCAATTAATCAAAAATTTTCTAAGTTTTTTAGGCAAAGTATAAGAAACTTTTTAAAATGTTCCTAAGCATTTCTTTGTCATGGCTATGTATATCACCTATCTGGTTCGAAGCGTACCCAAACATTTTTTTTGTTTTAGAAAATTATATGTTTGGTGAATGTATCGTTGACCTGTGGTGTATCTCAACCCAAAGCAAAAAACACCAGGATTTTATATGTTTTTATGCAATTAGATCTAATTAGATCCACCAATATATGACAATGTCTGGTCAAAACTCTGATGAAATCAAATCATATTTTATACAAGTTGATCTTTTTTAATGCAAAAACATCCACCATTATTCGGATCAAATTGCGAATAAATATATATTGTGTTATATATCATTATATATTGCATCATATAAAAATTTTTACTCGGGTTAATAAAAATAACGTATTTTTTAAGTTTTAGTAAAAACAAGTTAAATTTTAAATGTATTAATTAACTAATTATTTTACTTCTTATTGGTAATGGGATTTTACTCCTTATTAGTAATCCGAGTCAGTAACTACTTATTTATCTCCATACTCTTCACTACTTATTTTTGTCTCACGCCCTTGTTAAAATAATTAGTGTTTCATTCAATAAGTAACTACTTATTAACATCTGTTTCGGATTACAAAACCCATTACTAGTAATGCCATTTTTTGCTGGGTTTGGTGTGGGTTTTCGGATTCAGCGAAAGACTTTAAATGGAAAATAAATGCAAAATGTCGTAAGTCAGAATCTCTGTAAACTGGTGTAATCATATCGAGTCCTAAAGACTCGTTTGTTCTTGGTATGTAAGTTACGTCCGTTCAAAAATTTATCCTTCAATATTACTTAAAATTTTCAACAAAATATTTTGATTAAGTTTTCAAAGGACGTTTATCGAGATGCGGCAAATAAAAAAATTTTAAATTAGTGGAGATTCTGCTCTTTCATTTGCCATCACCAGTGGCAGTAAAAAAGTTAAATTCGGCTTTGCCGAATGTATTGATACCCTACAAAATGTAATGAATGATTATTTGCAAAAACAATTTTTTTTTAAAAAAAGAATTACGCGAAAAAAATTTTTTGGTGAAAAAAAAATTCCGCGAAATTTTTTTTCCACTCCAATTCTGTTCACATATGACAACAAGCAGCCAATTTAAAGCATATGGTTTATTTTTAGGTTATGTAGAATATACCAAAATTTTCGAGGTGTTCTTACATTTTAGTTCATAAATTTTAAACCGCTGAACCGATTTCGCTCAAATGCAACACCAAACTACTTAGGACAACAACAAGTAAATTTGCTAAATCTCAGTCATATATGTTTAATACTTTGGCCGTGATCACCATTTCCACAACGGACAGACGGACATCGCTAGAATGTCTTAGAATCGATTATTGATCAATAATATATATACTTTATGGGGTCCCAGACCAATATTTCGATGAGTTACAAACGGAATGAAAAACTTATATATGGGGTATTCCACGCCAAATCGGACACTTTGAATTTTTTTTTTTAGTTTTTCCCAATTTGTTTACAGTTTTTAAATTTTTTATTTTTTTATGTACTTTGTAAAAAAATGCCGCAGAGTTTTGTACTCTTGCCCAAAATATTAAATCATGATAATGTTTTATTTAATAAAAAGTTGTTACGAATAAACATCACATATTTCCAAAAACGATATTTTCTCAGAAAAAAATAACTCCAAGTAATTTCTTAAATACACTTGCAGGATTAATTCAATATTCAGAAAAAAAATTAAAAACTAAGAAACAATCCAGACAAAACCAAAAATTAGTCAAAAAAATGCAGATAAATTCAGAAAAATCACAAAATTTAAAACAAAAACTACTGGAAAATTTAGAGAAACCTGAATATATAACATTTTAACTGATTTATAAGATTCTAATTATTTTTTTTTATTATTTTGATAAGCTTTTATTTATTCCTTTTTTTTATACAAATCAAATAGTCTTTTAATTTTAAATTATACTTAACAATGACCAATACTTAAAACAATACCTTTTTCTAACTTTTTTTATAATTTAATAAAAAAAAGTATAAAGGTTTAAAAAAAATTTGGTCTTAACAAAAAAAAAATAAACAAGCTAAAAAAAAACGAAATTTAAAAAAATATGTTGACTGATCACGGAGACGATCCCCGGACCCACTGTTTCCGAGTCTGACACACTTCAGCTAGGCTACCGCATAATATTTAAATGCCAACATAAACAGTGTTATGTTCTTGCTTGTGGTTATCCGACAATATTATAGACACATACTACAAAATAGAGATGGGCGCGTGAGTGATTTTGACTTACTCACGCACACGAAATAAAAGTATTGCTCACTTACAAAATAGTTTTTTCTGCTTACGTTTACACGCGCTCACGTGAGTAGCTAAAATTTTTGTCACGCTCACGAAATAATCACGCTTACAAAGACTCACGAAAATAAAATAAACTAAATTTTATTTGACTTTATGTCAAATTCTTGTACAAAAGGTATTTAATTTCCTAAAATTAATCATAAAAGCTTATTTTAATCACAATTTTGTATTAGTTACCCTTTAAATTCAATATGATGACGATTTTCTTACTACACCATTTACAGATGTAATTTGAAAAAGATTAATTGTAATTCGAAGATTCTATTTGTAATTCGAAGATTCCATTTGTAATTCGAAGATTTCATTTGTAATTCGAAGATTCCATTTGTAATTAGAATACTTCAATTGTAATTCGAATATTCCATTTGTTATTCGAAGACTCCAATTGTAATTCGTAAATGATCAATTGTAATTCGTAAAAGATCAATTTTAATTCGTAAAAGATCAATTGTAATTCGTAAAAGATCAATTGTAATTCGTAAAAGATCAATTGTAATTCGAAAAAGATCAATTGTAATTCGTAAAAGATCAATTGTAATTCGAAAAAGATCAATTGTAATTCGAAGATTCCAATTGTAATTCGTAAAAGATCAATTGTAATTCGAAAAGATCAATTGTAATTCATAAAATATCATTTCTAATTCGAAAAAGATCAATTGTAATTCGTAAAAGATCAATTGTAATTCGTAAAAGATCAATTGTAATTCGAAGATTCCAATTGTAATTCGAAAAACATCAACTGAATTTCCATGGATAATTTACGAATTACAATTGGAATCTTCGAATAACAATTGATCTTTTACGAATTACAATTGATCTTTTACGAATTACAATTGATCTTTTTCGAATTACAATTGATCTTTTACGAATTACAATTGATCTTTTTTGAATTACAATTGATCTTTTACGAATTACAATTGATCTTTTTCGAATTACAATTGATCTTTTACGAATTACAATTGATCTTTTTCGAATTACAATTGATCTTTTACGAATTACAATTGGAATCTTCGAATTACAATTGATCTTTTTTTAATTACAATTGATCTTTTACGAATTACAATTGGAATCTTCGAATTACAATTGATCTTTTACGAATTACAATTGATCTTTTACGAATTACAATTGGAATCTTCGAATTACAATTGATCTTTTTTTAATTACAATTGATCTTTTACGAATTACAATTGGAATCTTCGAATTACAATTGATCTTTTACGAATTACAATTGATCTTTTACGAATTACAATTGATCTTTTTCGAATTATAATTGATCTTTTACGAATTACAATTGATCTTTTACGAATTACAATTGATCTTTTACGAATTACAATTGATCTTTTACGAATTACAATTGGAATCTTCGAATTACAAATGGAATCTTCGAGTTACAATTGGAGTATTCGAATTACAAATGGAATCTTCGAATTACAAATGGAATCTTCGAATTACAAACGGAATCTTCGAATTACAAATATAATCTTCGAATAACAATTGATCTATTTCGAATTTCATCTGTAAATGGTGTAGTTTTCTGTTTTAGACAGCACACAACAATCACGCAAACTGACGAAGCCAAAATTACTCACGCAATCTCACGCACGAAATTTTTTTTTTAATCAAGCGTAAATTTCACTCATGATCACGCGTAATCACGTGGCACGTTCGCATCTCTACTACAAAAAACGTAGTATGTAGTTCTGCATGTAGATATTCTATTTTCAAATATACTGGTTAGTTTTGCGATGATGGTAACTAATCTAATTGGAAATGCGATATTTGGTATGGCAATACTGCGTTAATCGAGTAGCGGCGCCTAAAAGTATGTGTTTTTTTATTTTATTTATTAATTTTAAATAATTATCGAAGTTTAAGGTTGTAATAAAATGAAAACTGTAATTCTCATTTTCTTTTTTGTGTAATCGTTAGCTTAATTAGACCCCAGCCTAAAAACATTATCATGTTAAAATAACTCCAAGAAATTTCTTAAATACACTTGCAGGATTTATTCAATATTCAGAAAAAAAAATTAAAAACTAAGAAAAAATCCAGACAAAACAAAAAATTAGTCAAAAAAATGCAGATAAATTCAGAAAAATCACAAAATTTAAAACAAAAACTACTGGAAAATTTTGAGAAACCTGAATATATAACATTTTAACTGATTTATAAGATTCTAATTATTTTTTTTTTTATTATTTTAATAAGCTTTTATTTATTCCTTTTTTTATTCAAATCAAATAGTCTTTTAATTTTAAATTATACTTAACAATGACCAATACTTAAAACAATGCCTTTTTCTAACTTTTTTTATAATTTAATAAAAAAATGTATAAAGGTTTAAAAAAAATTTGGTCTTAACAAAAAAAAAAAATAAACAAGCTAAAAAAAACGAAATTTAAAAAATAAGTTGACTGATCACGGAGACGATCCCCGGACCCACTGTTCCCGAGTCTGACACACTTCAGCTAGGCTACCGCATAATATTTGAATGCCAACATAAACAGTGTTTTGTTCTTGCTTGTGGTTATCCGACAATATTATAGATACATACTACAAAATAGAGATGGGCGCGTGAGTGAATTTTGACTTACTCACGCACACGAAATAAAAGTATTGCTCACTTACAAAACTGTTTTTTCTGCTTACGTTTACGCACGCTCACGTGCATAAAAGCTTATTTTAATCACAATTTTGTATTAGTTACCCTTTAAATTCAATATGATGACGATTTTCTTACTACACCATTTACAGATGTAATTCGAAAAAGATCAATTGCAATTCGAAGATTCTATTTGTAATTCGAAGATTCCATTTGTAATTAGAATACTCCAATTGTAATTCGAATATTCCATTTGTAATTCGAAGACTCCAATTGTAATTCGTAAATGATCAATTGTAATTCGTAAAAGATCAATTGTAATTCGTAAAAGATCAATTATAATTCGTAAAAGATCAATTGTAATTTGTAAAAGATCAATTGTAATTCGAAAAAGATCAATTGTAATTCGTAAAAGATCAATTGTAATTCGAAGATTCCAATTGTAATTCGTAAAGTATCAATTGTAATTCGAAAAAGATCAATTGTAATTCGAAGATTCCAATTGTAATTCGTAAAAGATCAATTGTAATTCGTAAAAGATCATTTGTAATTCGAAAAAGATAAATTGTAATTCGTAAAAGATCAATTGTAATTCGTAAAAGATCAATTGTAATTCGAAGATTCCAATTGTAATTCGAAAAACATCAACTGAATTTCCATGGATAATTTACGAATTACAATTGGAATCTTCGAATAACAATTGATCTTTTACGAATTACAATTGATCTTTTACAAATTACAATTGATCTTTTTCGAATTACAATTGATCTTTTACGAATTACAATTGATCTTTCACGAATTACAATTGATCTTTTTCGAATTACAATTGATCTTTTTCGAATAACAATTGATCTTTTTCGAATTACAATTGATCTTTTACGAATTACAATTAAACTTTTTCGAATTACAATTGATCTTTTTCGAATTACAATTGATCTTTTACGAATAACAATTGATCTTTTTTGAATTACAATTGATCTTTTACGAATTACAATTGATCTTTTACGAATTACAATTGATCTTTTACGAATTACAATTGATCTTTTTCGAATTACAATTGATCTTTTACGAATTACAATTGGAATCTTCGAATTTACAATTACAATTGATCTTTTACGAATTACAATTGGAATCTTCGAATTACAATTGATCTTTTACGAATTACAATTGATCTTTTACGAATTACAATTGATCTTTTTCGAATTACAATTGATCTTTTACGAATTACAATTGATCTTTTACGAATTACAATTGATCTTTTACGAATTATAATTGATCTTTTACGAATTACAATTGATCTTTTACGAATTACAAATGGAATCTTCGAATTACAAATGGAATCTTCGAATTACAAATGGAATCTTCGAATTACAAATATAATCTTCGAATAACAATTGATCTTTTTCGAATTTCATCTGTAAATGGTGTAGTTTTCTGTTTTAGACAGCACACAACAATCACGCAAACTGACGAAGCCAAAATTACTCACGCAATCTCACGCACGAAATTTTTTTTTTAATCAAGCGTAAATTTCACTCATGATCACGCGTAATCACGTGTCACGTTCGCATCTCTACTACAAAAAACGAATACTTATAAAATTTTCGCCAGGCGGCGCTTTTTATGTTGTTCTTGCTTGTAGATATTCTATTTTCAAATATACTGGTTAGTTTTGCGATGATGGTAACTAATCCAATTGGAAATGCGATATTTGGTATGGCAATACTGCGTTAATCGAGTAGCGGCGCCTAAAACTATGTGTTTTTTTATTTTATTTATTAATTTTAAATAATTATCGAAGTTTAAGGTTGTAATAAAATGAAAACTGTAATTCTCATTTTCTTTTTTGTGTAATCGTTAGCTTATATAGTCAAACTGAGGTGGCGTCCTGCAACTTTTTTAAAATTAGACCCCAGCCTAAAAACATTATCATGTTAAAAAATCCCAAAAAATTTTTCTAGTATGCGATTTTTAAGTTTTAAAATTTAAATCTCATTTTTGAAAATTTTTGTACTCTTCGATTTTTTTGAAATTTTTCTCTGTAAAACTTCTATCGATTCTACAAATTTTTTGCTCCGGAGGATCGTAGGATAACAATTATTACTATTTTTTTAAATTTTTTGAAAAAAAAAATTATTGTAATTTTCCAATCTTAAAATCATTTCTACTGCTCCAATGGTGCGTCTTAGAGGGGTCCTTTATAAGACCGACCCCCATTAATTTTTACGTCTTAACATTTCTTTGGAACAAACTAATACCCTATCTCCAATTTCTAAGGGGGCTCCCACACAAAACGACATTTTTTAAAATTTGTTCCAAACGCTCTAACTGCCCTAATAGTGCTCTTAAACCAACAAAATGTATGACTATTTATTGCAAAATTCTGATACTTATAAGGATGTAACCATGAAAAGGACATCTTGAACTTCCTTATAATGTCCTGATGATATCCCTGATCGCACCAAGTCCGGATTTCTTGCAAAAGTTAGGTAATTTTATTGGGAAATTGAATAAAAAAAATTATGAATATCTTTTACATAAAATTTTCAAATATAAAAAAATTTGTCGGTTTTGAGGGCTTGGTCCATAGAAAATGAAAATCCCTATATCTCGAGAAGGCGTTTTTAGTGCAAAAAAAGTTGATTTTTGTAGAGTAGTGTAATTAGTATATTAAAATAAATTTATAATGGAAAGAGTTAATAAAACGTTATACTTCTCTTTTTTCATTTTTAATATTTAAAACTTCTAAATTTGAAAATCGTTCCTGAAGCATTGCACTTCGTAACTATGTTTTTATTCAACGCATAGCTTAGAAACTTCTTTCACAACTAGCAGAACTAATAGGAAGGCTTATTGCTACTTGTAAAATTTTGAATAAATATTCCTGACAATTTTGGGTTTAAATTTAAACATATCCAAGTTAAAATAATTAAAAACAAGGACAATTGTCTGGGGTGGGCTGAATGCAAAAATGTCCGGGGTGGGCTAAATCGAGTCTAGAGTGGGCTTTGCCCACCCCAGCCCCCCCCTTTCTACGGCTATGCCTACGCCCTATCTCCACTCGCTTCCATTCAAAATTACATTTTTATAAAATTTGCTCCAAATGTTATTTGTATGGGAGCCTACTTAGGGAGTGGAGATAGGGCGTAAGTATGTTTTAAAAAAAATGTTGTAGGGTAAAAATAAATGGGGGTCGGTCTCACTAATGACCCCTCTCGGACGCACCATTGGACCGGTAGAAGCTGATTAAGGAGCAAATTTAAAAAAATGTCGTTTTGTGTGGGAGCCCCCTTAGAAATTCGAGATAGGGTATTAGTTTGTTCCAAAGAAATGTTCAAATGTAAAAATTAATGGGGGTCGGTCTTATAAATGACCCCTCTATGGCGCACCATTGGAGCAGTAAAAATGATTTTAAGATTGGAAAATTACAATAACATTTTTTCAAAAAATTTAAAAAAATAGTAATAATCGTTATCCCACGATCCTCCTGAAAATTTGTAGAATCGATAGAAGTTTTACACAAAAAAATTTAAAAAAAATCGAAGAGTACGAACATTTTCAAAAATGAGATTTAAATTTTAAAACTTAAAAATCGCATACTAGAGCGCTTTTAAGAATTTTTTGGGATTTTTTTTTTTAAAGTACGTAAAAAAAACAAAAATTTTGAAAAAAAAAATTTTGAAATTTGGACTATTATTGAAGTAGTTATGAGGAAAAGAAGTTTGAGTAATGGAACAAACTACCAATTTTTAAAAGTTCGATATCTTTTGAACGGGTCATCAAAAAAATCTGAAAATTTAACACGAAGGAGCTTTCGAAGGATAATAAAAACTGTAAACAAATTGGGAAAATCTAAAAAAAAAAATTTCAAAGTGTCCGATTTGGCATGTAATGCCCCATATACAGACTATCACTAACAATAAGTGGAGTGTAAAAATTTTTTTACAAAATGTAATCTTTTAAAACTTTGAAGTCATTTTAAAAGGAAACAGGATCACGAAATGAAAAAATGCAAATGCAGTTTTACATCATTTGATCTCTACTTTCAGAAGTATATCATCCGGTTCATGTTTAATATTGGCTGTCGGATGATTTGATCGGTATAAATTTCACTGTAATCAGTCCAGTACTTACTAAATGACCGAACTATTTCCAAAACAAATCGATTTTACACCACTGTGCGGCGTAAAAACATAATTTTTTTCTCTGTACCACTTTAATATCTTTTAGGAAATCCATACGTCTCTAAACTTATGTAAATCATGAAGCATTTTGTTAATTGAATAGTTCATGCGAATAAGGACGAATAGACCACTTTTTCGCAAACACGTTTTTTTGCATAAATGCATTTTATTAGCAGAGCCCTACAATCCTATGCAGAAATTTTGGGGAAATTTTGACTTTTAAGGCTAAAAAAATTACTTTGAAAGTGCAATAATTCGTATATTTTTATATTTTTGTTTAAATTGTGAGTGAACTAACGCACAATTTTGATTAAATACAACACAAAAACATACAAAAATTTTACTTTCGGTAACAATGTGTTAAAAGAACATTACGAGGAACAAACCACACTTATTATATTGGCAAAAAAATTTACCGTTCTTGAGTTATAAGACTTTAAAGTGTGGAAAGCAAAAAGGGCGAATATCCATCCTTAACAAAATATTATATAAAAATTATTTAGCTGCGAGTTTAAAATTGATATTAGCTAAAATTTGAAATTGTACACAAAAAAAACGATCTTAGCGCATACAAACTTTTAGTGTTAATACTGCATCCAATGTCAGGAATAAAAAACAAAATTTTTTTCATGTCCTTTTATGTTACGTCGTAATATGCAGTCAAGGGTTAATATTATAATTCCTAAAAATGTATTTAGTGTCATAAAGAATTACTACTGCATCAAATGGCAGGAATATTAAAAAAAAATTAACAAAAAAAATTTTTTTTGCATGTCCTGGCAATCCATAAAAAGTGTATCCTTGAAGTCCTTAAAGTGTTACAAACAAATACCAACCATAGTTCGTCAAGTATTGCAAGTCTCATGAAAATGTAGTCAAAATCTGCTGCAAAATAACACATTTTTATTCAAATTTCAATACATTTTTTTTGGATATTCGCCCTTTTTCCATTTAAGCAAAAAATTGAAGTCCAATTTTTGGCAAGTTCTCTTTCGAACACCTTACTAAAATTTTGTATATAGGTAGATGTGACCTAAATCTTTAAGCTAAAACCAAAAAGTTGACAAAAATATTATTTTTTAACCGTTTCCTGCGTTTTTATTGTCCCCTGTAAAATTCTACAAATGGTCTATTCGTCTTTATTCGCATGAACTATTCAATTGATATCATGTTTATATTGTTAAAAAGTTTTTTTTTTTGAAACTTATCTACAAAATTATAAAATTAACAAAAAAATTCAAAGTTAACGTTTTATTTAAAAATTACGTGGTTTAAACTCATTAACATAAAATCTTATTATAATGATCATCATCATATTTCGAAAGTTGTTAAAAAAAGTTTATTTTCATGCATTTTGTAAGACTAGACACAGACATGGCAAAATAAAGTCTCTAACTTTGGTTAGTTTTTTTTGCCATGTCAGGGGATTTTATGCACATAGATAGCTCTTAGAAGATAAAACAAGTAGAAAAGTTAAATTCGAATTGGCCGAATCTACTTATAAATACCCTTCACAGTGCCGTTTTTAAGTAATAGTTAATTTTCTAAAGTGGAAATAAAATTTGATTAGACATATTTTATTTTGAGTAAAAACCTTTTTTTAATTATTTGTGTAAAAAAATACAATTTTTTTTTTTTGAGAGTTAAATTCTTTTCGACTGTAATTTTTTTTTAGTGTAAAAATACTTTTGAGTTACAAAAATACTTTGTAAAGTTATTTTGTGGATTATCCAAGTTTTTTAGGCTTGTTTTTTTAAAGTTCGTTTGTTTCAACGCGTGAATTTAAGGTCAAAACAATCTAAAACTCACGGTTTTGCTAATAACTTTTGAACCACTTTACCGATTTGGCTGAAATTCAATACGAACGTGTTTTTTATTTTGTCAATTCGCGAAAAACCCTTGCCGAAATTCACTGTTTTGTTTATAACTTTTGAACCACAGGACCCAACCCGCTGAATTGCAATACCAAACTGACCAGGTATATAACCAATAAATAGTATATGATTTAGGAGCCTTCGTAAATTCTTTCAAAAGTTAGCGTGTTGTCAACAGACAGACGGACGGACAGACTGAAACTTGATCGTTTTAAAATCGATCAAGCATCATGAATACATATGGGGCATTCCATGTAAAATCGGACACTTTGATTTTTTTTTTTTTAATTTTCCCAATTTGCTTTCAGTTTTTAGTAGCCTTCGAAAACTCGTTCGTGGTAAATTTTCAGATTTTTTTGATGACCCGTTCAAAAGATATCGAATTTTTAAAAATTGGTAGTTTGTTCCTATACTCAAACTTCTTTAACTCATAACTTCTTTTAATGGTAAAATTTCAATTTTTTTTTTCAAAATTTTTGTTTTTTTGCGTACTTTAAAAAAAAAAATCCCAAAAAATTCTTAAAAGCGCTCTAGTATGCGATTTTTAAGTTTTTAAATTTAAATCCCATTTTGAAAATGTTTGTACTCTTCGATTTTTTTGAAATTTTTTTGTGTAAAACTTCTATCGATTCTACAAATTTTTTGCCCAGGAGGATCGTGGGATAACGATTATTACTATTTTTTAAAATTTTTTGAAAAAAATTTATTGTAATTTTCCAATCTTAAAATCATTTCTACTGCTCCAATGGTGCGTCATAGAGGGGTCATTTATAAGACCTACCCCCATTAATTTTTACGTCTTAACGTTTCTTTGGAACAAACTATTACCCTATCTCCAATTTCTAAGGGTGCTCCCACACAAAACGGCATTTTAACATGATAATGTTTTTAGGCTGGGGTCTAATTTTAAAAAAGTTGCAGGACGCCACCTCAGTTTGACTATATAAGCTAACGATTAAACAAAAAAGAAAATGAGAATTACAGTTTTCATTTTATTACAACCTAAAACTTCGACAATAATTTAAAATTAATAAATAAAATACAAATACATAGTCCTGGTAGCGACATCTAGCGGCGCTAGGTGTCACTCGATTAACGCAGTATTGCCATACCAAATATCGCATTTCCAATTAGATTTGTTACCATCATCGCAATTTTTTTCCAATAAAATATTACCACATGGCAATACTAACCAGTATATTTGAAAATCGAATCATTATTCAAGTAAGCTACGGTGGCCTTGCTGAAGTGAGCCAGACTGGAAAACAGAAGGTTCGCTGATCGAATCCGTGATCTGTCAAGTTATTTTTTTTTTTTTATTTAGTTTTTTTTAGCTTGTACATTTCTTTTTGTTAGGGAAAAATTTGTTTGTTTTAATTCTTTATACTTTTTTTTTTAATTATAAATAAAAAAAAAATATTTATATTCAGAATTTTCTAAATTTTCTAGAATTTCTTTCTGAATTTTGTGATTTTTTCTGAATATATCTGCATTTTTCTGACTTATTTTTTGTATTTTCTTGATTTGTTCTTACACTCAAAATAATAACTCTGTAAAATACATTGTAAAATATTCAACAGATGTTTGACAGAGTTTTCTGTCAAAATACAGATTTAAAGAAAATAATTTGAATTTTTTGTGACAAAAAACAAAGTTTTATCTGTTATATTACTTTTAACCTTGTAATCTTTATTTTACAGATAATTAACAGATATTTCTGCAAAAATACAGATTTTAGCAAAATACTTTGTATTTTTTGTAACCAAAAACTAAGTTTTGTCTGTAATTTAAACATTAATTTCACAGAAAACTTAAAAAAGAAAATTCCAAAATAAACTGCATTTAACTATAGAGTTTTTTCTATAAAATTTTGGTTGCATCAAATACATTTTACAAATTTATATAAATTAACAGAGTTTTTCTTTGCTAAATGGTGCTTTATTTAACCAAAATTTTACTAGAGACTCTGTAAATTAACAGTTTTTTTGTCCAAAACATTTTACAGAGTTTTATAGTAAAAAACAGAGTTTTTTTCTGTCAAAAGACGCTAATATTTAACCAATAATTTACTATAAAGTCTGTAAATTAACAGTTTTTTTTTTGTAAAAATCATTTTACAGAATTTTTTAGTAAAATTACCAATTAATATTGCTAGCTGGAAAAATACGGTGAACTCTGTTAAATTAGCATAGTTTTTCTTTAATTTATTATTTTGAGTGTAGTTTTCCAAATTTTTTGTAAATATTGATAAATTTGATAAATTTCTTGGAGTTCTTTTTTTCTGAATATTTTTTTAACCCTTACATATTTTTTTGCAAATATGTGAGGGTTATTCGTAAAAAGTTTTTATTAAATAAAACATTATCATGATTTAATTTTTTGGGCAAGAGTACAAAACTCTGCGGCATTTTTTTAAATTTGCTCCAAAAACCCTAACTGCCCTAATAGTGCCCTTGGAGCAACAAAATGTATGACCGACCCACAATATTTTTTTAGTCCAAACATTTTCTCTGAACACACCTACCCTCTATCGCTAATTGTTAAGGCGGTCCCCATACAATTTTTTTATTTTTTGTAAATTTGTTTTATTTAATCAGCTTCTACCGGTCTTATGGTGCGTCCGAGAGGGGTCATTAATGAGACCGACCCCCATTTATTTTTATCCCCCAACATTTTTGAAAAACATACTTACGCCCTATCTCCACTTCCTAAGTAGGCTCCCATACAAATAACAGTTGGAGCAAATTTTATAAAAATTTAATTTTGAATGGAAGCCTACTTAGCGAGTGTATTTAGGGCTGTGGTATGTTTTACAAAAATGTTGTAGGGTAAAAATGAATGGGGGTCGGTCTCACTATTCACCCCTCTCGGACTCACCATTGGACCGGTAGAAGCTGATTAAATAAAACAAATTTACAAAAAATAAAAAAAATTGTATGGGGACCGCCTTAACAATTAGAGATAGAGGGTAGGTGTGTTCAGAGAAAATGTTTGGACTAAAAAATATTGTGGGTCGGTAATACATTTTGTTGCTCTAAGGGCTCTATTAGGGCAGTTAGAGCTTTTGGAGCAAATTTAAAAAAATGCCGTTTTGTGTGGGAGCCCCTTAGAAATTGGAGATAGGGTAATAGTTTGTTCCAAAGAAATGTTGAGACGTAAAAATTAATAGGGGTCGGTCTTTTAAATGACCCCTCTATGACGCACCATTGGAGCAGTAGAAATGATTTTAAGATTGAAAAATTACAATAAATTTTTTTCAAAAAATTTTAAAAAATAGTAATAATCGTTATCCTATGATCCTCCTGGGCAAAAAATTTGTAGAATCGATAGAAGTTTTACAGAAAAAAATTTCAAAAAAATCGAAGAGTACAAACATTTTCAAAAATGAGATTTAAATTTAAAAACTTAAAAATCGCATACTAGAGCGCTTTTAATAACTTTTGGGATTTTTTTTTAAAAGTACGCAAAAAATCAAAAATTTTGAAAAAAAAAAAAAAAATGAAATTTGGACCATTATTAAAGAAGTTATGAGTTAAAGAAGTTTGAGTATAGGAACAAACTACCAATTTTTAAAAATTCTATATCTTTTGAACGGGTCATCAAAAAAATCTGAAAATTTACCACGAAGAAGTTTTCGAAGGCTACTAAAAACTGTAAGCAAATTGGGAAAATCTAAAAAAAAAAAAATTTCAAAGTGTCCGATTTCACATGGAATGCCCCATATATATACTTAATGGGGTCCTACACTCAAAATAATACATAAGTAGATTTACTAATTTTTTTTGCTAATGCTAGTAAGCTAACCTTTAGCAAATTTTTAGTTGAGATTAGCATGTTAGCAAAAATATTTTGTAAACTTCATTTAGCGCGTTAGCAATTTTAAACAAAATTTTAACTATTTTTTTTTTTGCTAAATTTAAAATTGAGTTGACAAAATTTTTACAAGATTTTTTTGCTAATATTAGCAAAAAAAAATTGTAATTTTTTTTTTTTAAGAAAACTTTAAATGGCGCTATCTCGGAAACTAATCCAGGTGGAGCAAAATGGAGGCCATTTTTGGTTCTCGGGCTGTCCATAGTATCGCCGGTTCTCTTCACATGTGTGGACCCTAATGGGTCCTAACTTTGGATCCAAAAAAGTTACACTCAAAATAATACATTAGTAGATTTAATAATTTTTTTTTGCTAATGCTAGTAAGCTAACTTTTAACAAATTTTTAGTTGAGATTAGCATGTTAGCAAAAATATCTTGTAAACTTCATTTAGCGCATTCGCAATTTTAAACAAAATTTGAAAAATTTTTTTTTTTGCTAAATTTAAAATTGAGTTGACCAAATTTTTACAAGCTTTATTGCTAATATTAGCAAAAAAAATTGTATTTTTTTTTTTAGAAAACTTAAAATGGCGTTATCTCGGAAACTAAGCCAGATAGAGTAAAACGGAGGCCATTTTTTGTTCTCGAGCTTTCCATAGTATCGCCGGTCCTGGAAAAAAGTTAGCATTCCCGAAAATTTTTAAGGAATCCAACTAGTTCTAGGCCCATCGGGGTCTGGACCTATCGGGTCCGAGCCCAATGGGGTCCTCAAATGTGTATGAACTAAGTTGAAATAAAACAAATTTCAGTTAACTAATTTTTAGCAAAACATTTTTGCTAACTTTACCAAAAATATTGTGGGTTCAAAATCAGCAAATTTTCTTGTAGGCTTATAAGATTTTTTTGCTAACTTTACAGATTTTTTTTTTTTTTTGAGTGTAGACCAATATTTAGAGGTGTTACAAATGGAATGACATACTTATATATATATATATATATATATAGAGGGTATACCCTCTATCACTAGAGTGGAGGGTATAAAAAACACGTAAATGTGATTAACATTTTTTAAGAGATTTTTTTTTTTGGTAAAATTTTTTTTACAAGTTTAAACTTGTAGCATATTTTAAATAAGGATAAAAAGTTAACGATTACAAGGATTTGTTAGGAATGCTAAGTATTTTTTTTTGTTTTTTTGCTAAAAAAGCAAAAAAACTTTAACATTTGAAAGTGAAGAAAGTTTAAGTTATTAACTTTTACAATTAACAAAAAAATAAATAAAACTTAAAAAAAAAAAAAAAAATTGACTTGGTTGAATCCATTAAGTCTCCAAAACTTCGCTGAAATTTAATTCCAATCTGACCAGGAACATTAAAACTATATATATGAGGCATTCCACACCAATTGTTTAGAAAAAAAGTGATGTCGAGTCAATATAAAATCATTTGGCAAATGTTCTCTTTTAGGACACTATTAAATAACACAAATAAAATTTGAGTTTTTTCAAAAAGTGGGCTTTGTAGGCATGGTCAAATATTGAAAATATCATAATTTTTTGTTTGAGCATCTTTATTTCAATATTTATGCAAATTGAATGAAACACAGTGAAGTCTTTAAAATAAAGGTTTTTTTTTCAAAATTAAACTTAAACTTTATATATGAAAAACATGCTACAATTTTATTTTTGGGATCGTGGTTGAGTTTTTTATAACGTCACGCACGCCCACGAAGGACAAATCTTAATCACGCACGATGTTTTATTTTCCTCACGCTCACATGAGTAGAAAAAATTTAGTCGCGGGCACGAAACTTTTATGAGCGAGACTGAGCGTGAGCCATACAAAAGATCGTGCGTGATTAAAATTGTTCTTCGTGAGCGTGCGTGATCGTACAAATAAACTCACCCACGACTACATCTCTATTTTAAATGCTTCTTAAGGGGAGATTAAAGGAAAAAAACAGTGTTAATGTGAGCAATTTTTAAACAGCTATAAAAATACTAGCTTACCATCCCGGTATTTCGTTACCGGTTGTATTGAATACCGGATAATAGAAGGATCAGGATTACTCTATCGATTTCAAAAAAATTCCCCTACGTAGTCTTTGTTTTATCTATTTGTTCCCTGTTCTATTCCATTTTGTTCCCCGTTCTACTCCATTTAATTTTCAATTCCATCTCCTTCTTCTAAGGTCATTATTATAGGAACAAAAAAAGTAGCAAAAGTACACTTTATTACCCTCATTAGAAACGGAATTTCCAAAAAGTACCTCATCCAGAATGTTTTTTCTTCACCGAAGGATCCTATAATCCATATTTCAATTATATATCATTGTTTCAGCAAATATTTAAAGTACTTTTTATCCCCGTTAAGAAACGGAATTTCCAAAATGTACTTTTCCCAATCTTTTTTCTCACCGAAGGATTTTATATTCCAAATTTTATGTTTCTGGAACCATTATATCAGGAAATTAATAAGTACACTTTTTTACCCCTTTTAACCCCTTTAATTTCCGAGAGGCGAACCTTTTCCAGTTTCAAGTTTCTTTGATTATTATTTCAGGAAATAAAAAAGTACCAAAAAGTGTACTTTCGGTACTTTTAACAAAACGTACTTTTTATAGAAGGTACTTTTTATAAAAGGTACTTTTTATAAAAGGTACTTTTTATAAAAGGTACTTTTGATAAAAGGTACTTTTTATAAAAGGTACTTTTTATAAAAGGTATTTTTTATAAAAGGTACTTTTTAAAAAAGGTACCGTTTATAAAAGGTACTTTTTATAAAAGGTACTTTTTAAAAAAGGTACTTTTTATAAAAGGTACTTTTTATAAAAGGTACTTTTTATAAAAGGTACTTTTTATAAAAGGTACTTTTTATAAAAGTACTTTTTATAAAAGGTACTTTTTATAAAAGGTACTTTTTATAAAAGGTACTTTTTATAAAAGGTACTTTTTATAAAAGGTACTTTTTATAAAAGGTACTTTTTATAAAAGGTACTTTTTATAAAAGGTACTTTTTATAAAAGGTACTTTTTATAAAAGGTACTTCTTATAAAAGGTACTTTTTATGAAAGGTACTTTTTATGAAAGGTACTTTTTATAAATAGAACTTTTGATAAAAGGTACCATTATTTCAGTAAATAAAAAAAAGTACCAAAAGTACACTTTTTCGATTTTACCCCCGTAGAGTCAACCTTGTCAAAAACATAGCCTTGGTGAATATTTTTTCCGGGGGGTGTACCTACATTGCAAATTTTAAGTTTCTAGGACCATTATTTAAGAAAATATAAAAGGTACCAAAAGTACAGTTTTTTACTCTTTTTACCCCCTTAGAATCAACATTGGCAAAAATTCAGCTTTTGTAGATCTATATTCCGGGTGCTGAACCTACACTCAAAATATTTTGTAGGCAAAAACAAATGAAAAACACACTTAAAACCAGTGAATAAACAATTGAAAACCATTCCAATAATTATTCATTTAGTTTAACAAACATCAACATTAATTTTTTACTGTTGAAAAAATTTTATAAAATAAATAACATTAAACATTAAAAAATTACGGTCTTTTCACTCTTTTTTACCAACAAATTCGAAAAAAATAACCAACGAAAACATTAAAAATTAATGATAGTTCTGTTATTTTTACCAACAAATTTTAAAAAAATAACCGACGAAAACAATAAAAATTAATGATTTCGTAGGTAATTTTTTACAATTTTTTATTGAAATATTTTTTTAAAAATTTTTAATAAAATTTTTGGGGAATCGATAACGCAATCAACTACATTCTGGCCAGACACTCTACCCATCGTGCCAAAGTCACTTGATACAAACATGTTTTTATATTTCTATAAATAATTTTTTGAATTTTTTTTCTACAAAAAAATAACTGACTTGTGTAGGTAAAAACTAATGATATTTCATTAAGAAATACCAACAATTTTAAAAATTAAATGTTAATGAATGTCTTTATTTTTTAGTGCGTTATTTTTGAAACAAAGGACTGAAGTAGTCATTAATAAAAACTGAACATCAAACAAATGTTTTTTCTTTTAAAAACGACTAAACGGAAAACTTTTTAAATAAACTACAAACAGTTAATGACATAATTTTTTGAGTGTACATTCCAAATTTCAAGTGTAGCATTATAAAGGTACCAAAGGTAAGTGTTATTACCCTTTTTACCCCCCTAGAATCAACATTGGCAAAAATCCAGCCATAGTGGATCTGTATTCCGGGAGGCCAAAATACAGTCCAAATTTCAAGTTTCTGTGACCATTATTTCAGGAGATATAAAAAGTACAAAAAATGCAGTTTTTTACCCTTTTTACTCCCTTAGAATCAACACTGGCAAAAATTCAGCCTAAGTAGATCAATATTCCGGAAGGTAGCATTATAAAGGTACCAAAGGTAAGTGTTATTACCCTTTTTACCCCCTTAGAATCAACATTGGCAAAAATCCAGCCTTAGTGGATCTATATTCCGGGAGGTGGACCTACAGTCCAAATTTCAAGTCTCTAGCTTCAGCGGTTTGGGATGGGCGATGATGAATGAGTATGTCAGTCAGTCAGTCAGTCACATTACTCTTTTATATATGAGGCTTTCCACACCAAATGTCCAGCGAAAAAAAACACGTGTACCATGAACTTCTGAATAGCTTGTATGGATAGCCCTATATGGAACTTAGAAAATTGCGTTTTCGGTTTTTCAATTTTTCAAAAACTGGGCTGGTCAAATTTGTGGCGAGTTGCCTTGATTAAATATTTATCACATTAAAACGGAATGCACCACAATCTTAAAAATTTACATTCTTATATAGTTTCGTATGGGCTATCGAATAAATTTTTTTCCTTGAAAAATTTTCAGAACCCGTTCTGAAATTTTCCATTTGTTAAAAAAGTCAATTTATCAAAAATCCGGCCACTTTTTTTTCTTTTTTTTAATTTTTTTTTTTTTAAAGTTTAGATCAGCGGTTACCAACCTATGGTACGCGTACCACTAGGGGGTACGCGAAACTGTCAGCGGGGGTACGCAAATTTAAAGTAATTTGGACATTCGTTTTAGATTAATCTTTCCATGTTGGTTTCGCATCTGGCTTCCAAAGTTTTCGATAATGTCAGGTTTTTAAGAAAGTTGGGGTCAAATTTCACAAAAAACTTATTTTTGTGCAATTTAGAGAGCATTTTTTGAATGATATTTTGAGATCTGACCACTTGTTTTCGAATAACCTTTCGATGCTGATTCCGAATATGGTTCTCAAATTTTTCTATGAAAAAAGGTTTTTGAGAAAATGTATGTCAAAGTTCCCAAAAAATGTATTTTTGGACATTTTGAGACGGATTGTGATAGAGTGGAAATTTTGGTACCATTTTGTTAAGCTCAAAATACCGTTTCATTGTACATACGAGGGTGTTTCATAAGAAAAGTCACGGCATTATTGATCTGCCCTTGTATTAGAAAAACATTTAAAAAAAATTATAATCATTATATTCTGAGATGGGGTTTTGAAACTTTTTAAAGAGTTTAAAAAATAAAATTTTTGGTGTAGAATCGACTGGTGAAATCAGATTTGAAATATTTTAAGCCGTTTTTGCTCTGCAAAAAAATCAGCACAAAATCCTCGTTTTCAGATGCATTGCACCACCCCACGGAGCGGACATTTTTCCAAAAAAACAATATACCACCATTGTTTTGATCTCACCTAAATCCTTAAAAAAAATGATAATACCCGCAGATCAAAAATTTCAAAATTAACTCTTATATTTATATGTGAAGTTTTTTAACAAAAACAAAAAAAAAATCGTTAGGGGGTACGCGGCTGATAAAATTTAAAATTAGGGGTACGCGAGCCAAAAAGGTTGGTAACCGCTGGTTTAGATGTTTGTCCATCCACACAAAAGTTGCGAATGAGTAATATTAATTGCATGAATATTACTCATTCGACACGTTAAAACAAGAAAATACAAGCAAATTACAAAATTGTTATGAAATTTAAAATTCAAATGCGATTTTCTCGAAAAAAACGAAAAATACATTTCTGATTTTTTTTGTGTGGATGGACAAACAACTAAACTTTAAAAAAAAAAATTAAAAAAAAGAAAAAAAAGTGGCCGAATTTTTGATAAATTGACTTTTTTAACAAATGGAAAATTTCAGAACGGGTTCTAAAGAAAAAAATTTTATTCGATAGCCCATACAAAACTATATAAGAATGTAAATTTTTAAGATTGTGGTGCATTCCGTTTTAATGTGATAAATATTTATTCAAGGCAACTCGCCACAAATTTGACCATTTTTCCAATATTTGACCATGCCTTCTAAGCCCAGGTTTTGAAAATTAGAAAAACCAAAAACGAAATTTTCTTTGTTCCATATAGGGCTATCCAAACAACCTATTCAGAAATTTACGGGACATATGTTTTTCTGTAGCGGGACATTTGCAATATTTTTTATTCTGTTTCTTGTATTTGAAAGATGAATTATTGCAATATTTTTTACAAATTTATAACTCCAAATTTGGTCAACAAGAATTGCCAGGGTTGCCACTTAATTGTAGAATTCTTTTTTTAAAAGACAAAATCGGCTGCAGTTGTTCAGCAAAAACTACATTGATAGAAAAACGCTTCATATCACTTATGAATAGAAATCATCAACGTTGTTTCATTACAACAATGAAATATTTCATATGCTGAATGTAATTTCATACATATAGTGCAAGATTTTTTTAATTTTGATTCATTAGACTTCGTAGTTTCATTAAAATTTCAAAAAGTTTTGTTTATAAATTTTGCTTTTTTTTACACCTGTTTTGTCTGTTAGTTTACGCGCAAAAAACCAGCTGATCAGAGCGGCACGAAATAATTTGTGTTTTATATGGTTTGAATTGAGAAAGGTGTGAAAGAAAAATTTATTTTTCTAAAAATTTAAGACATCCTGGTTCGTTTTTTACTAGTTTCATATAATCCAGTTATTATAATCATCAGAAAAACTTTTTTAATGTCAAATTTATTCAGTTAATAGTCAATTATATTCTATATGTGGAAATTATTAACAGATCGCAGCCGCCAGGGATTGAACCCATGATCTGTAATGTTTTTGCTATTAACCGCCTCTTAGGTACGATCACTCTAGACCGATACGCTAAGTTGGCTGTTAAGCAAGTATCAACTAAATCATGGTTTTTCAATTCTTGTGTGGTTGTTGCTGTTGTTTTTTCGTACAGAAGAAGGTGAAATTTTGTTTGTTTTTAGAACTTTTATACGAAATTTAAAATGAAATGTTATTGATTAATTATATTTTTTTATTATACTCGCGTTGTTTTATATTTATTTCGTGGTTTTACTTGTGTATTAAAAGTTAATGTTATAGTAAAATTTTGTGTGAGAAAACAGAGTGAAATCTATAGATATATAAAAAAAAATATGTGAAAGTGTTTTTTGAACTTGGTTATTTTGTGACTTTTTTTCAGAGTTTTTTATGAAATGTAAAATAAAAAGTAAATTATTAATTTTATATTTACTAAATTTGCGCTGATTTACTTTTACTTTCGTGGTTTTACTAATGTATTACAATTAAATGTTGGAGTGAAATTGTGTGCGATAAAACTACGTGAAACCATGAAATGTATTGCACCGGTACGGATACTGTTTTATTATTTTTAATTTTATAAAAAGATCTTTACAATTTCTTACATATATTTCATTTTGAAATTACAAAAAAAAAATTTCTGCGGAAATTTCTTTTTCAAAAAATTATTTTTTTTTTAAAAATTTTTTTAACTATTTTTTTTTTTTAAAATAATTTTTTTTGCAATATCTTTTATACATTTTTGAGAGTATCTATACTTTCGGCAAGACCGAATCTACCTTTTTAGTTTTTTTTTTTTTAACAATTGAATAGTTCATGCGAATAAGGACGGATAGACCATTTGTATAATTTTACAAATGGTGATAAAAACGCAAGGAAGGGTTAAATATTAATATTTTTGCGAACTTTTTTGCATTAACAGATTAATGCATTATGCAAAAATGTTGAAAAAAATATTAGTTTTTAATCGTTTCTTGCGTTTTTATCGTCATTTGCGAAATTATACAAATGGTCTATTCGTCCTTATTCGCATGAACAGTTCAATTGTTTTAAATGTTTTGTATTTTTTATGGAATTAATATTAATTCATTTAAATGCACGAGTATTGTATGTGTATTAGGGTGGATCGAATTTGGCTTTTGGTGAATTTCGTTCCGGCTCACCGACAGATGTATTGGAATAGACCTAAAAACAATGTGGTTAAATTTTCATGCAGATCGGTGGTCATCTTCCGCTGCCGAAATGACGTTGAAATCCGCGATTTCTTAAAAAATAGTATTTATTTTAAAAAATTGCAAAAATTACAAAAATCACTTAATCTTCTTTTTTATTTCAATCAATCTTTTCAATTCAATCATATTTTCTTAGAAAAAAATTTCAGTTTAATAGGACATTGTTTACCCCTCTAAAAAGGTTGCCAAAAATAACAACATTTTGCACTAAACTCAAAACCACCAAATTTAAATTTTTTTTTTTTTTGATTTTAAGTTGCACAATCTAAAGTTTTTATTGCATTTATTTCAAGTATATAAAAGTTCGTTTGACAATTTTTTTTTTTTTAAATACGAGATTCTTAAACGGCGCGTGTAACGGCCTGTTTCCAGGACATTTTGGGAAAATTGCACCTTTTTTTTTTAAACTCAACATTTTTAGTTAAAAACTTTCCATTTTACACTAGATTTATTATAAATTATAAAACTTAATATAGAAATGTTGGATTTTAAGAAATTCTTTAACCCTAAACAACTTTGTGCCCTAAATGACCCGTGATGAACAAATGCATCTAGCAATAAACCGCTTTTGGCGGGCGACTAACCATTAGGAACATATTTTTTTAGTTAAAAATGGGAGCGTGAGTAAAGATGGGAGCGTGAGTAGAGATGAGAGCGTGAGCGAATTTGACCAACTCACGCTCACGAAGAAAAAAAATTTTCACGCAGGAAATTTTTTAAGTTTGCAAACATTTAACGCAGGATCACGTGAGCGAAACATATTAAACTCGTTCACGTTGTAATCACGCTCACGAAAGCTCAACATAACTATATTTTGACGTGTTTTATTTTTCTGTCACCATAAAAAATCATGCAAACTCACGAAATTTCACTCACGTTTACGAGTGAATCACGTGAAATTTGTGCCACGTGTGCATTTGTACAAAATATATTTTTAATGCAAAATAAAAAAGTGATCCATATATTTTATTTTAACAAGTTTATATATTATTTCCCGTTTAAATGCACCCACCCCGAAAGCATTATCCCCTTAAATGCCAGAATGCAGCAAGTAAATATTCTATTGAAATTATTCAGCAATATTCAATATTCAATATTCTTGTTTAAATGTGAATTACTTTTTGTGTCAAATATAAATAAATGGTTAATGGTGGATGCGGAAAAAGCTTTAAGGGTGGGTGCATTTAAGCGGGAATACTATTTGAATGCCATTTGTACTTGTTTTGGTTGATTTGCATTAAAATTATAATTTTTAAAATTGCACTGTTAAACGTGACTAAAATTTCGTGAGTTTGCATGATTTTTTGTGGTGACAGAAAAATGAAGCACGTCATAATTCAGCTTGAGTGAGATTAAAATGTGACACTAATGTAACCCTGCGTAAAATATATGCAAAATTCAAAAATTTCTTGCGTGAGAAATTTTTTTTTCTTCGTGAGCGTGAGTTGGTCGAATTCACTCACGCTCCCATCTCTACTCACGCTCTCATTTTTAATTGAAAAAATATGTTTCCAATGGCTATTCGCCCGCCAAAAGCGGTTTATTGCCAGATGCATTTGTTCATCATGGGTCATTTAGGGCACAAAGCTGTGTAGGGTTAAATAATTTCTTAAAATCCAACATTTCTGTATCAAGTTTTATAATTTATGATAAATCTAGTGCAAAATGAAAAGTTTTTAACTAAAAATGTTGATTTTTTAAAAAAAAAGTGCAATTTTCCCAAAATGTCCTGGAAACAGACCGTTACAAGCGCTGTTTAAGAATCTCGTATTTTTTCAAAAAAATTTTTTGTCAAACGAACTTATATATGTATACTTGAAATAAATACAATAAAAACTTTAGAATGTGCAACTTAAAATAAAAAAAAAAAAAAAAATAAATAAATTAAATTAAATTTAGTGGTTTTGAGTTTAGGGCAAAATGTATGGGCCATTTTCGGCAATCGAGGGATTAACAAGGGATTAACAATGTCCTATTAAGCTGAAATTTTTTTCTAAGAAAATATGATCGAATTGAAAAGATTGACTGAAATAAAAAAGAGATTAAGTATTTTTTATAATATTGGCAATTTTTTTAAAATAAATACTATTTTTTAAGAAATCGCGGATTTTCAACATCCCCAGCAAAACTTAGATTACCAAATAAGGTATAAAATAAGGTACAGGATCTCTTATTTTATACATTGCAGCATTGATGATTTTAACAGGCGATGAGACTCAAAGTAATGCATCCACATTATCACAAAGAATACCAGCAAGGTATAAAATAAGTCATAAATTTATAACGAAGAATACGAGTAAGGTGTAAAATATATGATATTTTTTAGGTTACGAGAAATGAAATAATATAGCATACCAGAAGATAATATATAAGGTGTTACGAGCAATGAAAAAGTAATTTTGTATTAAATTTACTCACGTGATTGTAAGTGAGTGTAAGTAGATAAAATATGCTCGTGAGTGTGTGTCGTTAGAAATTTCCTGTCGTGAGCCCATCTCTAGTTTAAACTTATGCATTTTTTTATAAAATAATTATTTTTGTATGTTATTGTAATGCATTATGCATCCAATTATAAATAATGAATTATTTCAAACTTTCAAATAATACATAATGTAACCAAATATAAATCATCCATGATTTAATGTTTAGAAATAATAAATATGAAATACATTTTTTCCAATAATCATGCATTACGTAGCAAATTATTAGTAATGCATTATTTTTCACTTTAAAATAATACGTTGTGGAACAAATGTTTGGTAAGACATCCTAAAATAATGCTACAAATAAGGTATATACATTACCTGGTAATGTGTTATATAATCACTACCCATTACCAAAGTTTTGCTGGGTCATTTCGGCAGCGGAAGATGACCACCGATCTGCATGAAAATTTAACCACATTGTTTTTAGGCCTATTCCAACACATCTGTTGGTGAGCCGGAACGAAATTCGCCAAAAAGCCAAATTCGATCCACCCTAATGTGTATATTATTTGAATGCCATTAAATGTTTTTATACCCTCCACTTCCACTAAGTAATAGACGGTATATATAAGTTTGTCATTCCATTTGTAACACCTCGAAATATATGTCTAGACCCCGTAAAGTATATATGGTCATCCATGCCAAATTACACAATTTCAGACACGATTTCGCTAATTTTTTACATGTTTTATTATGTATAAAATGCAAATTAAAAAGTTAGTTTTGAGTAATTGATTCCTCAAAATAGCGATTTAAAAAAAAAATAATAAATTGAAATTTTCGATTAATTTTGACCCGTAAAATATATCGATATCCCCAAAAAAATTGTTCAACTTTTTGTTGATATTAAATGTAGTTCTAGAAAAAATATGAAAAAAATTTACATAATTATCACTTCATTTTTAACAGATAAAAACTTAAATCGACTTTTCGATATTTTTTACTTTTTTTTGAAAAAATCTAAATTTTTTTGAAAAAATCTCAATTTTGAAAAAATCTAAATTTTGAAAAATCGATAACTTAAAACTAACTTGGAATAAATGGCCGAAAGTTGGTTTGGTTTTAATACGTACTGAAACATATCAACAAATTAAAGAAATTGAAAAGGGTCATGTCCGAAATTTTACGATTTGGCATTGAACGCCCCATATAATTATAGATTTTCCTGTTCAGGTTGGTATTGAATTTCATCAAAATCGGTCCAATGCACTATGGTTCCAAATGCATATTTTTTGGCAGAAATTAAAAAAAAAAGAATTTAACAAATTTCCAAAAGCTTGTACAGTTTCTCAATGGCAACACTCCAAGCCATTAAGAAAGCATAATGAAAAAAATTTGATGGCAATACTGTCAGTCTGCCAGGGTTTCAAAATTAATAGTTTTAAGGCGTATTATTATATCGGTATCAAAACCATATTACAATTATACAAACAGCAAATGGGAAAAAATAAAATTTTAAAAAGGCTAAAAAGGAAAATTGAAGCCCAAGGAAAGAAGTTCTTATTAAAAACTCCAATTTTTAATTCCATGCAACTTTGGCGTTATTCTTGGGGGTTGGGGTTTTAAGGATTTTGAAGCCAAAATAGCCTATATCTTTCGTCGACATAAAGTTGTGTTTGGGCACGAACTTGCATAAGTCATTAAATGTGAAAGTGTTTTCTAGATGGTCTATTTAATACTAAAATTAACATTTAGCCTGCATTTTTCGGCAAACTATCACAATTGCCACTTATTTTAGCACAAATTTCGGCAAAATTTTCGGTTTTTTGCGTGACACATCTTTAAATTTTTTTCAACTATATTTTTTTTGCCTTCGGCTGAGCTAACTGACTACTAGAAATATATTATTGTTGATAATTTTTTTTTCCAAAAATAAAATAAAAAAAATTCCGAAAATTTTTTCTGACATTTTTTTTTCAATTTTTTTTTTTTAAATCATTATTTGATTGCGTTACGAGATAAAACAGCATTCTAGATTCAAAACTAGCGACTTTGTTTCATTTTTGGAATTTATGCCAAAAAAAATTTATTTGGAACCATAGTGCGATGGTTTAAAAGTTATATTAAACACCGTGAATTTAGAATTGGTTTCAATTTGAATTCATGTGCTTAAAACCTTGCTAAATGCTCTTTGAAAAAAACGTTGGTATGACACAAACATAAATTGAAAAGTATTTTTATTCTCTCAAAAAACAAAAATTGTCACACAAAATCCAATTTTGTCGATTAAAAAAAAAGTTTACACTCAAAAATAAATGATCTAAAAACGAAAGTAAAAAAACTTTTTTTTTTCAAAATGCTATGCATTTCTTACTAAAAATAATATATTTCTTAGTTACAAAAATTATACACAAAATTTTTTTTTTTTAATTTTTTTTTACTAAACATAAAATATTTGTTAAGACAACATTTTAAAATATTTTTTTACTTTAATAGGGCATTGTTGAGGGCAGGGGCGTATCCAGGATTTTATTTCGGTGGGGGCCCAACATTATTTTTTTTACAAAAAATTTATATAACAGCACATGTTTAAGAATTTTTCTCGATCATTTCCTTGAACTGAATGTAACAATCAGATTCTTCATTTTTGTGTAAGTTTTAAACTGTTGGAAAAAAAAAATTTAAATTTTTTTTATATTTTAAAATTTTTTGACAGACTAAAGCCTTTTTTTAAAGTGTGAATTGTATCAGATGCTGATACATTTTTACAAAGAAGATTATCAGAATCTGATTTTTTTTCAAAGAAAAGTCTAAGATTCTATGACAATTTCCAGTTAAGACAGTTTTCGTTATAGAAAAAGTCAAAAACTCTAAGGTTGGATTACTCAATGCTCCGTTATAAAATAACTCTCCTTTCATACAAATTTTCATACAAATTTTTCATACAAATTTTGACATAAGGCTCCGTTAAATCGGCAGTTAGCAGCTAACTTTTCATTGAGTAATCCGCCCAAAATCATATTGACAACGGAAAACGTTTCTCGGGAAAAAGTCACTCTAGAGAATGATTCTAAAAACATCTTCATAAAATACTTTTCCAAAAGAAAAGACTCCGATTGTAAAACATTTTCCCAGAATCTTAGATATTTCTAGTCTAGCACATTTTCTCAGATTCTGAAATATTCTACACAAAAAGTTTTAGATTCTGAGAAAATCTTCGCATTTTCTATAAGAAAAAAAAAATCAGATGCTGAGACCTTTTTAAAAAGAAAACACCTTTTTCATAAAGAAAAATTCTCGGATTCTGAGAAAATTTTCCTATAGATAAAGTCTAAAATTCTTAGACATTTTTTCTATAGAAAAAGTCGCAGATTCTTAGTAAAATACTCAGATTCTGGGACATTTTTCCTATAGAAAAAGTCTCAGATTTTTCGACATTTTTCCTATAGAAAATGTCTTAGATTCTCAGAAATTTTTTCTACAGAAAATTTCGTAGATTCTGAGAAATTTTTCCTATCGAAAAAGTCTCAGATTCTTAAACACTTTTCCTATAGAAAAAGTCTCAAATTCTTAGACATTTTCCTATAGAACAAGTCTCAGATTCTGAGACAATTTTCATATAGGAAATTCTCAGATTGTGATTTTTTTTTTTATATAGAAAAAGCCTCAGATTCTGAGACATTTTTCCTAAAGAAAAAAGTTTCAGATTCTGAAATATTTTTCCCATAGAAAAATACTCAGATTCTGGGACATTATTCTTATAGAAAAAATATTTTTACAATAGAAAAAGTCTCCGATTTTGAGCATATTTCTATACAAAAAGTCTCGGCTTGTGTCTTTGGGACATTTTTCCTACACTCAAAATAATTCTACAGTAAAAAAATTAGTAAGTGCGTTGGTAACCCAAATCTACTAATAAGTTACCAATTACAAGTATTACAGTAGTTTTTTTAGTATCTTCAAAGTGCTAAAATTAGTATTTCTTACTGTTTATGAGTAATTTTTGTTGGTAGTTGGTTTTAGTAATGGTTTTACTATTTTTAGTTCATAAAAATACTAATATACAGTAATTTATTAGGTTTTTAATTTATTTTTGTTAGTAATAATTCCGTAAGGGGGCGCTTGTTTACAAGCAGAGCTACCAACTGTTTTTGCTGCAAAATCGTTAAATTTTAATTCAGTGTTGCCGTTATGTTACATTTCGGGTATTTGCTGGTGCTTTTTTGGTTTTGCCGTTTTTTAAATACGCGTTTTTAAAGATAAGGTATTTACGGTGTTTTTTCCATTTTTTTTTAATTTGTGATTTTTATATTATCAATAGATTTTGCTGAAATTTGAAAGTTAAGCCCAAGACCTAATGAAATTGGGAAAATTTGATCCATGTTTGGACCTTGGCCTTATACAAACAACCCCTTTAAATTTGAATTAAGTGACTCTAACAATTGATTTAAATTGTGCCGACGAGGAACTTTCGGTTGTGGCGACTCGCCCCATTTGCTTGCCGACGGCGGCGTTTGCTCTCAATCGTCGGCTAATTTAAATTTTTGGTTATGGAGTTGTATTTTTGTAATGACGCAATCAAAATATGTATTTTTGATAGAGTTAAATAAAGAAAATTGGGGTTTATTTTCGTAAAAATTTCAATACAATTTATTGTTTTTACAAAACCAATTTACACAGAATTTTGAACAACGCTATGCTTTGTGATCGAATGTGATTTCATCTTAGGTGTGAATTAGGTATAAGTTCATGTAGTGTGAACGTGGCCACGCGTGGCCTTACTCTATACAGGATTAATGATTTTTTGGGATAAGACTCAAAATAATGCATGAACCTTCGTAATGCATGAAAAATTAAATAAAAAAATATTAAGGCCTATGGTAAGCGATAGGGAACAACTAGTACATATTTTTCCATTTTTTGTGGCTATGCATTACATGGTAATGCATACCGTTACTCCCAGTAGATTTAGTCGCCGATATTCAGTTAAAAGAAGCATATTTCTCTCAAAATTGTTTTATATGTGTTTTTTCCAGTAATTAAAGATCTTAAAAAAAAATATCCAATCGGTCCACGTTTGGACTTTCCTACTTGTATTTGTGTAAAAACTTTTTGGTACATATTTTCTAAATTTTTTTACAACTACGTATTTTTTTAAATAATTAATGACTGTTGTTTTTTTAAACAATTTTGTTTACTGTCAAAATAAAGTAAAATGCATAAAAATTAAACCGATAAAATACCCAAACATTTCATTAAAACAGTTCTGTGGCTTGATAATTGAATGTAATAAAAAAAAGTTTGTTTTAAATTTAATGTTAACCATTATCTTAATATTATTTGAGTAATATGAATGTAATATTATTTTTACTTTTGATTGTATCAGCTAATTTATTTAATTTATCATAAAAACAAATATTTTTATGATTTTTTTTTTTGCTTTTTATCCTTTTTACCTTAAAAAGCACATTTTCCATTTTTTTTTAATTTTCTCTTTTTTCTTGGCGCTGATTTTTGTTTGGTAAACTTTTACCCTTTTCCTACGATTTTTGCGTTTTTTTCATATTGATAATGGCAACACTGTTTTTAATAGCGACCAAATGCTCCTTCACAATTCAGCAGCAAGCAGCAGACAGCAAAAATTAAGAGTATACTATTTAATTAAAATTTCACTAAAATGCCGTATTTTTTATTTCTTAACATTGCAAAATCACACATCAAGTTGCAAATACAATAAGTACAGCTTTTATAAATTTATAATTTGTAATTAAACAGGTACTTTATATTTTTTGCCGTCTGCTGCTTGCTGCTGCAGTGTGTGCGAACACTACGTTTGCTCGCATTAACTGCAGTGCTACCAACTGTTTTTTCTGTTTGTTTAGTGTGAAAAAGAATTAGAAAAAGTAACAACGCGATACCCAGTCACGGAGTGTTTGTAAAAAAAATATATGTTAAATTTATTTAATTAAATTGTGTTTAAGTAATTAAATATAAATGTTCTTTATTTATTTAAATATGCACATTAAATAAAATGCAATTAATAATAAAACTACATCAGTTTTTTTGTTAAATCGTTTTTTATTTCAATGATTGTGTAAGAAAAAAATTCAAGCTGAAGAAGAATATTATGGATACACACACGTATACAAAAAAATGTATGTATAAAAAAGCACCCTCTGTAGTAAAATGTTTGTACATACATTTGAACATGTATTGAGAAAATATTATTTCTTTTTTATATTTTTAGCAATCATTTACGTGGTACAATCAACGCTACATTTTTTTAAACAGCTTAAGAAGACATGTAATTAAGTATATCTTATAACCGAAGTGAAATAAAAAATCATTTATATATAATTTTTTTCTGATTTTTATTTACTAAAATTTATATATGTAGGTAGTAGTTTTATTAACTAAAATTAGCAATTTTATTTACTAAAATTAGTAATTTTTTTTACTAAATAGGGCAAAAATTTGAAATATTTATGATTTTTTTAGTAATTATATTTACTAAATTTGTAGTAAATCTATATAAATAAAAATCAATTGTCGTTCGTTGGTAACAGCATCAGTTGAGAACGGCTGGACCGATTTGGACAATTTTTTTTTTGAAATGTTTGTCATAGTCCAACTTAGGTTTTTACGTAAAGAAAAATTAACCACGCCCACTTTTACGCCCACTTTTTTCGATTTATCTAAAATCGGAAAACGGCTGTACCGATTTGGTTAATTTTTTATTTAAATGTTCATAGTAACCCAATTTGAGTTTTTACTGAAAGAAAAATTGACCACGCCTACTTCTACGCCCACTTTTGTAATTTATCTAAAATCTGAGAATGGCTCGACCGATTTGACTAAATTTTTTTTAAATGAATTTTCATTATATTACAACTTTGGTTTTTACGAAAAAAGAAAGTGACCACGCCCACTTTGGCTAATTTTTGTTGAAAATGTTCGTCATAATTCATCTAAGGATAGTAAAATTTCTCACGACCACTTTTTAACTATAACTATAACGTCTAGACCGATTTGGTTATAGTCCGCAAAAGATTTTTATGGACAGAAAAATTGTTCACGTCCACTTTTACGTTCACTTTTCCCGATATATAAATTTTAAATCGTGGAATGGGTGGATCAATTTGTCTAATTTTGTTTTTAATTTTCGTCATAGCCCAACTAAGGTTTTCAGGAAAGAACAATTTTTCATTCTACGCCCACTTTTGAATGGATGGACCGAGTTGGTTTGATTCAAATAAGATTTTTACGGGAAGAAAAGTTGTCCACCCACTCTTTTCTTCGATATATTATAAATTTGCCTCATAGAAAAAAATATAGATTAATTAAGTATAAATAAAATTCAAATGTAGGTAGGTTGGTAATCGCAACACGTGAGAACGCCTGGATCGATTTGGCTAATTTTTTGTTCGGAAAGAAAAATTGTCCTCGCCCACTTTTTTCGATATACATATCTAAAACTAATTTTTACTCTAATTCGATCTATTAAAAATATTTCTTAAAAGATACCAATTAAACTTGCTAAAAATGATTTTAAATCCTTGGGTATTGTAAACATATGTATAAGTTTAACTTACCACACAAATTTTAACGCCCACTTTTGTCTAAATAAGTCGACTACTAATGACCGGACCGATTTTTTTAAGTAAATTATAGTTCTAATTAAGTTTTTAAGGTGAAAATTAAAAAAGTGTCCCGAAAAAATGGAAAATTCGGGAAAACTATAAAGGTTTGTTTAAACTCAAGATAGTTGCTCACGATAAGAACGAAGGATATGTATAATTTATTTTTCTGTTGTTGGTAAGGACACTAAAGAAGTTTTAAAGAAGTTTTAAATTTGTACAGTTCGCAAAGTCGAAGACATTATAATTTTTTTTTTAGTTCCTAAAATATAATTTGAAGATGATTCTCTACCTAATCGGGTCTTTGAAACCACGCCCACAAATTTTTCTACGTCAAGAAAATCATTATATTTTTTGCAGGACTGTATATTTGAAGCGATAACACGGATCTAATATTTGGGCCAGCAACGCGGACCGGGCCAGCTAGTTGCAGTAATATTTACTGTTTTTTTAGTATTTTTCATGTACTACATATTAGTAACAAATTTTAGTATTGATTACACAGCTCAACATGAAAATGCGTATTGGATTCTGGTAAGGGATTTAGGTAGTGTTTGTTGCGCTGATTCCAAATCTGCAACCCAAATATGTCTATCACGTCAGGATTTTGAGTTATTCGCGGTTAAAGTGCCGAAAAAGGCCATTTTGGACTCTTTTTGAAGGCTTATAATATAAGATCCTGACATGCGATTGTCTTGGTATCAAGCTCATTCAAAAGTATGTGATTTTCTCTATAAGACAAGATAAAATGTTCTTCAAATTTAATTTTCTAAAATGGTAAAAAAATCATTAACAAAAAACCTTCCATTTTTTAAATATTTAGTTTATTTACACAGTGTTTTTTAACAAATTTCCATACAAATACACACTTAAATATTAGATTTAAAGCACTTGTAGCTAATGATTTTTTCACCATTAAAAAAAATTAAATTCCAAGAAAATTTTATTTGGTCTTAAAGAGAAAATTACGCACTTTCGAATGAGCTTAATATTAAGTCAATCGCATGTCAGGATCTTCTTTTATAGGCGCCCAAAAATGGCCAAAATAGGCCTTTTTTGACACTTTAACCGCGATTTTCTCAAAATTGTGACGTGATAGAAAAATTTGAGTGACCGTTTTGGAATCGGGGCACCAACCCCTATCAACTTTTTTTGGTTTCATTCAAAACGCAGCGACAAACCTCAGATTTGTAGAGCGGTGTTACCAATTCCTGCACTAGGTCCTTTTGGACTAAAACATTAGTACTCGTAGCTAAATGTTTAGTATTGAATACCCACGTTTTTTTTTGAGTGTACACACAAAATCGTAGATTTTGAGATACTTTTTCTTGAGAAAAATTCATTGATTCTGCGACATTTTTCGTAAAAAAGTATAAGATTCTGAGACATTTTCCTAGATTGTAACAAAAATTCAGAGAAATTATTTCTATAGAAAGTTTTCAGATTCTAAAACATTTTTCATATAGAAAAGCCTCAGATTCTAAGAATTTTTTTTTACAGAAAAAAATCTCAGATTTTGAGACATTTTCAGATTCAGAGACACTATTCCTATAGAAAGTTCTCAGATTCTGAAATATTTTTCATATAGAAAAGCGTCAGATTCTGAGAATTTTTTATAGAAAAAGTCTCAGATTCTGAGACATTTTTCCTATAGAAAAAGTCTTAGATTCTGAGAAAAAGGCCAATATTTTAAGAGGTTATTCCTATAGAAAAAGTCTTAGATTCTCAGACATTTTTCTTATAGAAAGTTTTAGATTCTGAGACATTTTTTTTAGAAAAGTGTAAGATTCTGAGACTTTTTTATACCCTCCACTCTAGTGATAGAGGGTATATATAAGTTTGTCATTCCGTTTGTAACACATCGAAATATTGGTCTAGGACCCCATAAAGTATATATATTCATGATCCTTGATCGATTTTAAGACGATCTAGCGATGTCCGTCCGTCCGTCTGTCTGTCTGTCTGTCTGTCCGTTGAAAACACGCTAACTTTTGAAAGACTTTACGGAGGCTCCTGAAGATTGACATATATGTTCTCCATTTACCGGGTCAGGTTGGTATTGCAATCCAGCGAAATCGGTCAAGTAGTTCAAAAGTTATGAGCAAAAGAGTAAATTTTGGCAAGGGTATTTTTCGAATTTACAAGATTAAAACCACTATAACTTTCGAAAGACAATTCTGAGGGGGCTGAAGCTTAGCATATATATTTGTCGTTCCCCAAGGCTATTTGGTTTTGAATTTCAGCAAAATCGGTTCAGTGGTTCAAAAGTTATAAGCAAAGCACTGAATTTCAGATTTGTTTCACCTTAAACTGTTGAAAACTCGTTAAACAAGTTTTAAAAGCATGGTGAAATACCAGTTTTTTTAAAACTTGTTGTCGTTTGTTTTCTTGTCGTGGGGTACAGTTTAGTTGTTAGACAAGTAAATATTAATATTAACAAATTTGTTATTGTTTTGTTATTGTAACTGTATGTAACGGTGTATGGTAAGAATTTTTGGAAAAAAAATCAAATGAAGTAAAATAAAAAGTGGGAAATATGTGAAATATTTTTTATACCCTCCACTTAGTGATAGAGGGTATATATAAGTTTGTCATTCCGTTTGTAACTCATCGAAATATCGGTCTGGGACCCTATAAAGTATATATATTCATGATGCCCGATCGATTTTAAGACATTCTAGCGATGTCCGTCTGTCCGTCTGTCCGTCTGTCCGTCTGTCCGTCTGTCCGTCTGTCTGTCTGTTGAAAATGCTCTCGCGGACAAAATATTGCACAGAGATGACTGAAACTTAACATATATATTGGAAGTTCTCCCGAGAAGTTTGGTATTGCATTTGAGCGATATCGGTTCAGCGGTTCAAAAGTTATGAACGAAAATGTAAGCACACCTCAAAAATTTCAGTACATTCAACATAATCTAAAAACACAAAATGCTTTAATTCGGCTTCTGGTTGACATATGTGAACATAATTGAGCACCAAATGGTATTTAAACAAGTACAAACATATTTTTTGACAAAAAAAGAAAAAAATCGCGGATTTTTTTTTTTACCAAAATTTTTTTTCGCGGAAATTTTTTTTCAATTTTTTTTTCAAAAGTATTTTCCTTTTAAATAAAGTTGTTTGCAATAATCTTTTTGAAATTGTGGAGGGTATCACTACATTCGGCAAGGCCGAATTTAACTTTTTTACTTGTTTTGTATTGCATATGGGTATAAAACAACAAAAATATTTTACAAAGTAATTTTGTTACTCAAAGAAATTGTACACTAAAAAAATATTTACACTAAATAAAATGTTACACTCAAAAAAAATGTATACATATTTTTTTTTTAATGAAATGTCACACTCAAAAAATTGCTGACAGTCAAAAAAATTTTACACTCAAAAAAATTTGATTAATTAAAAAAAAGTTTTACTCAATATAATATACATATCGTCACCTAAAATGCAAAACGCCCTAACTAACAAAAAATTCAAAATCGCGTTTTTAATTGATTCTTATGTATTGGATCAAAATACATGTCCGCCAAAAAATTTAGACTCCTTTAATCAAAAATGGGGATTTTATTAACAAAATTCAAAAAGCCCTAACTACATGCTATGATATATGTTAAACCAAAAAGCCCCAACTACACATTTGTACACATAACATTGCCGACGCAACTGTTATTTTTTAAGATTAAACATTTTTTATGCTTCTTCTTCCACAATGTCCACCAATAGGAAAAATATATGTATATGTACACAAAAAATAAAGTTTAGAAATTTACCAATTAACCCCTTCAGGCCCGCACTCTCACGAGAATTGTTTCTTTTCAGCTATAGAAATCGCAAGTTATGCAGTACAATTAGTCTTAAGTAAGATATAAATTCTACATAAAATTTAATAATTAATGACGATAAAAAACATGATTGGAAGTTCTTCATTCCGATTGAATAAAATTCAAAGTAAATTTTTCGTTAAATAAGTAAAAAAAAATGTTTTTAATTATAATTTTTGCTATTATTACAAAAAATACAGGGGGCTAATTATGTAACTTGATAATCGTAAATCGTCATCGTGAGCCCATTATTCTATTACCATAATATGGCACTATATGGTAATGGAATAACGATACGATTGACAACTATCAAGTTACATAATTACCCCCCAGTATATAACAAAAAAACGTTAGCTTCATTGGAAAGCTTATAATTTCTTCATCAAAAGGGACAGAAATAAAAAAGTTGATGTCTAATATCGCTAACATTAAATACAGGTCGAAGAAAAGAAAAAATAACATCCTGTGTCAAATTTCATCATTTACATATGGGGGTTTTCAAGTGACACAACTTTTAAAACCAATAGTCACAATTTTTCAACGAGATCGGTCAAGAACTTTCTGAGTTAGAGGGGTCGTAATTTTACATTTTGGTCAAGCAGGTGTTTTTTTGCATCCATGTAACTGATTACCTAATGTTTCTAGAAAAATGTGTCCCGAGAGTTTAAGATAGCTATTTCTTTAATCTTTCAAAAAAAAATTTTTTTTACTTTTTTTTTGCAAAATCAAAAACTTGTTTGCATTTTTTTAAAACCGGCCCTTTTTTAACTCAAAATAAAGCTTAGGTATTTTCCTTTAGGAGCTTTGTGGGAAGCGATTGAGATATCTATCAAATGCCCAATATTTGCTGTAGATCTTAAGAAATTTTCCAGAAGCCGAGTAAACGCTTTGACGACCATACATTTTTGACCGAAGTGTTTTTCTTTCCATTTTCGTAATTTCTGACCTAGTACATAATAGTTACGCATAAAAAAATTGGGCCCCTCCTTCCCCCTTACTACGCTGTTTTGGCCAAGGCCATTTTGGTACTCGCTGTGATCTGTAAGAAATGCAACTTAATAATAGTTATTCTACAAGAATTTGGATTTCTGAACCCCCTCTTGACCCTTATTTCGCCAGTCAAGTAAATATAATTTTGTCCCTAATATATTTACTACTTCGCAGACTTTGAGAACTTATAGTGAGTAAGTGGACCCAGTTAGAGACTTAATGAAAACAAAACTTTTGTTTCTCTAAAACTCTTCTATAATTCATCTTTTAGCACATTTATCCTATCTTTTACTTGAACAAAAAAAAAATCGCAAAAAATCATTTGGGAAGTATAGTTGTCTGTGGTCGTTAAAAGGTTAAAGCATTTGACATGGAGCTTTAAAATGGTAAATTGACATTTTGTATCGAATTAAGTTAGCATGTGTTTAACAGAATCCAAAATGAGACATTTTGTAGTGTTAGGTTATATAGCAGGTGCCACGCCCCTTTTTCCAATACCGCCCACATTTTGTTAGAGTTCTATATGATAAAACAACATTCAGTATAACATTTTGTTAGCATGTTGTTACATTTTATAACACATCTGCTTGGTGTTTTTAAACATCTTCAGTGCAGTTAGGGCTTTTTGTGTTTCTGAAAATTACAAGACAAAAGGGCGTTACTAACATAACTTTTCAAATATTACAAATTTATCATTTTTTTTAACAGAAATGAATTTGTTTGTGTGTTTTTACTAATATTTAAGAAATTTGTAATGAAAACTTTTATAGTTTTTATATAAACACGTTTTTTGCTTCTCCTGTAAAATTTATAAAATGTTAGATAGGGCGTTTTGCATTTTAGGTGACGATATGTATTTCTAATAAAAAATTTGTGATGCAATTTTTTGAAATTTTTTTAGAAAATTACTATCAGATGACATTGTGGAGGGTATTCATAGATTCGACCAAGTCGAACTTAATTTTTCTACTTGTTTTTTTATGAAATAGTCTCGTTCTGACACATTTTTCTAAAAGACAAAGGTGCATTTAAGATTTGATTTTTCAAATTCTAAGAAAAAATTTTCTTAGAATTTTAACTTTTCTACATGATTTTTTTTCAAAATGCTAAAAGCGTTTCTTATAAAAAATAATATATTTCTAAATTACAAAAAAAAAAAACAATACACTCAAATTTTTTTTTTTGTCAAAAATTTTTTTTACTAAAAAAAAATATTTGTTAAGACAAAATTTGTAAATAATTTTTTCACTTTAAAAGGGCATTGAAGAGGGTATTCATAGATTCGGTCATGTCGAATTTAACTTTTCTACATGATTTTTATTATTTTTAACACATAAAAATATTCCTTTGAATCAATATTTTTAAATATTTCTATTAAATTTTGTAAATGCATTTTATACATGAATTTTACATTCAATTTAAGAAAATATTTTAAGAGAAATTAGTTTTTTTTTAAATTAAAATGAATTATTATATTGTTTTTAAATTTACAATTTAAATTTTTTATTTAAATATTTATTTCTTTTCGATCTTCATGTAATAAGAGCAGGGTTATAATTTTTTTTTAATAATAAAAATTAGTAATTCTAGCTCGAGGCCATTTATTGTCCCAGTAATAAATAAACATTACAAGTACATATGTTTCCTCTACTTTCTCTCTTAGTATATTCTCCCAAAAAATACTCGTAGAGTTTTTTCTTTCAAAAGTCTAATAATTTTTGGGATTGAATTGGGGATCTTTTGAGGAATTTTTCAATTATTTCACAACAATACAATTCTTTTGAAAATTGTGGTAATACTGTGGTACAAACAACAAATATTCATACCCGAGTAAAAATTTCTAAATATTTTCTTATACAGTGACTGTCACTAATATTCGTTTTTTTATTTAAGTACCAAAAAGTAAACAGAACATATTGTAAAATAAGAAAAGAACGGAGCTATTATTTTTCTTTTTTTATAGTGTCTCAAACATATAATGTATCAGTATATATTAGATATAAATTCTATAAGTATTGAGCAAATATTAAATGAGATATGAGGGTCGCACTGAAAAATGAATTATTTATAGACATTTTTTAAAAAAATTAAAAAAAATATTTCTAAGTAAATTTTTTTCAAGCTCAAACATTAAAAATATAAAAAGATATCTAAAAATGTATATTTAGTTCTCAACTATTTTTTCTAACGCCCGAAAAAAAACTAAAATTTTTTAAAAACAGTACAATAAATCTGTATTTTTTGACCACAAATTCTTTTGACCACCAATTTTTAGTAAAGAAAGGAAATGTTTAAGTATTTTCATATATCATTACTAGAGATGAGATTTTCATGCACTAAAAAATCGAAAATATGCGCTTAAAATATGCGCAAAAAATTCAAAATATGCACTAAAAGACTTAAAAATATGCACTAAAAAATAAAATTTGTGCCATAAAAATCTTGTTTTCATAGGAAAAACTTCCTAAAAAGCAAAAAGTTACTCCGGGTTTAAATAGAACCATTTCAAACTTTATGTAAGCAAGATTTATTTAGATATTAAGACAATTTGTAAAAAAAAATTAAAAGAAAAAAAATAATTTTTCTTATTTTCAAAATAATTTTTTAAAATTTAAAATATTTTTTGAAACAAATAAATTTCAACTTGTGTTTTTGCTAATTTATGCCAAAATATGCAAAAATATGCACTTAAAAATTGGAAATATGCTTAAAATATGCATTTAAAAACAAAATATGCAAAAATATGCATTCTCACCAAAATATGCAAAAATATGCAATAACAAATCGATGCCATTTTAACGCAAATTTCTTGATTCGGAAAGATAATTGGTCGATATCGTTTTTAGACTATCGACAAAAAACATGCATTTGCATGGAAATCTCATCCCTAATCATTACAATACACTTAGGTCAACTAAAATTATTAAACAATAAAATATTTTCTTTGTTTAAAAAAAACTGGTGGTCATAAGAACTGGAGGTCAAAAATTATGGATTTCTTGTACTGTATTTTAGTTTTTGTTTGGGTCATTGGAAAAATTAGCTGAGAACGGAATATAAATTCTTGGACTATTTTTTAAATTTTTAATGTTTGAGCTTGAAAGAAATCTACTTAGAAATATTTTTTAAAATATGTCTATAAATAATTCATTTTTCAGCGCGACCCTCGTATCTCATCTAATATTCGTTCAATCCTTATAGAATTGATATCTGATATATAGTGATACATTATATGTTTGAGACACTATAACAAAAGAAAAATAATAGCTCCGTTCTTTTCTTATTTTACAATATGTTTTGTCTACTTTTTGGTACTTAAATAAAAAACCGAATATTAGTGACAGTCACTGTATATCACATCTTATTTGAGATTTGAAAGATCAGTACTGATCCGAGTAAGATCAGTACTGATCCCAGTAAGATCAGTACTGATCCGAGTAAGATCAGTACTGATCCGAGTAAGATCAGTACTGATCCGAGATTTTAAAGATCAGTACTAATCCAAAAAAATGGATCAATAAGATTCGATAAGTTTTAATCGAGCTCTAGCTAATTTTTATTATATAATTTGCGTTAAACGACAAAGGTCGTTTGCATAGAAATATTTACAGTGACTCGCAGCTTATTTCGTGTGCTAGATATCAATTAGCAATCCATTTAAGACAAAGTTTCCAATAATACACCTAATCATTATTAAACGAGTATTTTTGTTAAAAGTGCTGTGTAGGTAATTTATTGAGCTTTAATTTAAGCTTAATGGCGTCCAGATTGAGTAAATATTAAACGTGCTACGAGGGTCGAAATGGAAATTGAAATTATTGAAAGACGTTTTTTAGAAAACTTCTTAAAAATATTTGTAGGTCGATTTTTCTCAAACTCAAACATTAAGAATTTAAAAAATAGCCCAATAGTACACTCAAAATAATAACTCTGTTAAATACTCTGTAAAATGACTGTAATCTCAATTCAACAGATATTTGACAGAGTTTTCTGTCAAAATACAGATTTAAAGAAAATACTTTGTATTTCGTTGTGACAAAAAAAACAAAGTTTCATCTGTTATATTACTTTTAACTTTGTAATCTTAATTTTACAGATAATTAACAGAGTTTTCTGCTAAAATACAGATTTAAGCGAAATACTCTGCATTTTTTATAACCAAAAAACTAAGTTTTATATAAATTTTTACTTATTTCTATGTAATCTTAATTTCATAGTTAAAAACAGAGTTTTCTGTAAAAACACAAAAATTTATCTGTATTTATTTTTTTTTTTTTGAGAAAATTTTAAAAAAAGTACCAAAACAATCTTTACAAAAATCTTATAAAAATTTTACAAAATAACATGTGTTTTACTAAACTCTGTAATTTTACAGTTTTTTTCTGTAAAATTTTGGTTGCATCAACTGCATTTTACAAATATATGTAAATTTACAGAGTTTTTCTTTGTTGAATGGTGCTTTATTTAACTAATATTTTACTAAAAACAGTTTTTTTGTCAAAATCATTTTACAGAGTTTTATAGTAAAATTACCAAAAAATGTTGCTAGCTGGAAAAGTATGGTGTACTCTGTTAAATTAGCAGAGTTTTTCTGTAATTTAAAAGAGTTATTATTTTGAGTGTATGTATTTTCTTGTGACCGAAAAACACAATTTTGTAAAATTGGAGTTACTCGTTTAAAACTCGTAATTTTCACAAAAATAAAAAAGTAAATTTACAATTTGGAAGCAATGTTTTTGAAGCAGAGATTATTTTACTCATAAAATGGATTTAACTAAAACTTTGTAAATTTACAGATTTTTTTTTTTGTAAAATTTTTAACTCATAAAATGCATTAAAAATCATTTTACAGAGTTTTCTTCGTAAAATAACAAGAAATCTTGCTGGTTGGAAATCTATGGTATTTTCTGCTGGCTCAGCAGAGTATCTCTGTAATTTAACAGAGTGATTATTTTGAGTGTATATAGTCATTTATCAAATAATTGACAATGACCCAAACAAAAATCAAAATTTTTAAAATGCAGTCGAAGAAATCCGACTTTTTTGACCACCAATTTTTTGTAAACAAAGGAAATGTTCAATTATTTTTATATCTCATTGCTATACATATTAAATCTTTTCTTTGTTTACCAAAAATTGGTGGTCAAAAGAATAGGAGATCAAAAAATTCGGATTTCTTCTACTGTGTTTTAAAAATTTTGGTTTTTGTGTGGGTCTTTGGAAAAATTATTTAATAAATAAATATTAACTATTGGAATATTTTTTAAATTTTAACATGATAATGTTTTAACATGATAATGTTTTTAGGCTGGGGTCTAATTTTAAAAAAGTTGCAGGACGCCACCTCAGTTTGACTATATAAGCTAACGATTAAACAAAAAAGAAAATAAGAATTATAGTTTTCATTTTATTACAACCGTAAACTTCGGCAATAATTTAAAATTAATAAATAAAATAAAAAAAACACATAGTTTTGGTAGTGACACCTAGCGGCGCTAGGTGTCACTCGATTAACGCAGTATTGCAATACCAAATATCGCATTTCCAATTAGATTTGTTACCATCATCGCAAATTTTTTCCAATAAAATATTACCACATGGCAATACTAACCAGTATATTTGAAAATCGAATATGTATCTACAAGCAAGAGAAACATATCAAAATTTAACTCACTATGTAAATAAGCTACGGTGGCCTTGCGGAAGTGAGCCAGACTGGAAAACAGAAGGTTCGCTGATCGAATCCGTGGTCTGTCAACTTTTTTTTTTATATAGTTTTTTTTTTAGCTTGTACATTTCTTTTTGTTAAGGAAAAATTTGTTTGCATTAATTCTTTATACTTTTTTATTTAATTATAAATAAAAAAAAATATATTCAGATTTTTCTAATTTTTCTAGTTGTTTTTCTTTCTGAATTTTGTGATTTTTTCTGAATATATCTGCATTTTTCTGACTCATTCTTTTGTATTTTCTTGATTTGGTCTTACACTCAAATTAATAACTCTGTAAAATACATTGTAAAATGACTGTAATCTCAATTCAACAGATATTTGACAGAGTTTTCTGTCAAAATACAGATTTAAAGAAAATACTTTGAATTTTTTGTGGCAAAAAACAAAGTTTTATCTGTTATATTAGTTTTAACCTCGTAATCTTTTTTTTACAGATAATTAACAGATATTTCTGCAAAAATACAGATTTTAGCAAAATACTTTGTATTTTTTGTAACCAAAAACTAAGTTTTGTCTGTATTTAAACATTAATTTCACAGAAAACTTAAAAAAGAAAATTACAAAATAAACTGCATTTAACTACAAAGTTTTTTCTATAAAATTTTGGTTGCATCAAATACATTTTACAAATATATGTAAATTAACAGAGTTTTTCTTTGCTAAATGATGCTTTATTTAACCAATATTTTACTACAGACTCTGTAAATTAACAGTTTTTTTGTCTAAAACTTTTTACAGAGTTTTATAGTAAAAAAACAGAGTTTTTTTCTGTCAAAAGACGCTAATATTTAACCAATATTTTCTGTAAATTAACAGTTTTTTTATAACAATCATTTTACAGAGTTTTTTTTGTAAAATTACCAAGTAATGTTGTTAGCTGGAAAAGTATGGTGAACTCTGTTAAATTAGCAGAGTTTTTCTATAGTTTTCCAAATTTTTTGTAAATATTGAGAAATTTCTTGGAGTTATTTTTTTCCGATTATTTTTTTAATCTTACATATTTTTTTGCAAATATGTGAGGGTTATTCGTAAAAAGTTTTTATTAAATAAAACATTATCATGATTTAATTTTTTGGGCAAGAGTACAAAACTCTGCGGCATTTTTTATGTTAGAGCTTGGATAAAATCGACCTAGAAATATTTTTAAGAAATTTTATAAAAAAGGTCTTTCAATAATTTCAATTTCTATTTCTACCCTCGTAGCATATTTAATTTTTAGACAATCTGAACGTCATTAAGCTTTACTTAAAGCTTGATTAATTACATACACAGGACTTTTTACAAAAATACACTCATGATCATAATAATAGGTACACCGCCTGAACTATTTTTGAAATGCCAATAACTTTCAAATTAAAATATTTTTTTAAGAGCAAATGTGTTTTTTTTTAGTATTCGATGCGGCAAAGATATTATATATCAAAGCATGGCAAGTCCATCTTTATTTATTGTTTGCCAGTTAACGGTTTATAAAAAGTGCTTCCAGCAGGTGATCATAATAATAGGTACACTCTAAATTTTTCCTATTTTTTTCAATTTAAAGGTCATATTTTGCAATTATTTATATCGATTCAAATAATTTGGTAAAAATACTTGAAAAATACAATTAATTATCCAATAATAAGTGTCCATTTTGTTAAAAAATGACTAGAAAAAGCACTGTTCTTCTGATGAACGGACCATAGCTAAAAACTTAAAAAAATCTGGAAAATCTATATCAAAATGCTTGGGCCGGTCCGTGAACTTCGTTCAAAATACCTTAAAAATGGAAAAAAAATTAGAAACACGTGTTAGATCATATAAAACATCCACAACGACTGGTCGCCATATCGTTTCGTTTTTAAAAAACGGACCCATCCAAGTTCCACAAAGCTATTTCAGCCGAAATTTCAAGCGTAATAAGCCCGCCAACTGTTTACCGACGTCTACAGCAGGCTAATTTACTCAGCCAAATAGCGAGAAGAGTCGTACTGATGCATCAGAAGAATATGAGATGGGGTTAAATATAGGCAAGGAATACTTGTTCGGGCGGTTCTTTTTTTTAGAACATATTAAGCCTTTATTGTTCATTTTAAGAGGTCATTCCAGGGGTCACTTTAGTCCTCTTTTTAAATACTCTTATAAAGGTCTTCTAAAACGTGCATTTAAAGGATTAAAGTGTTCTACGAATATTTTTTGCTTCCAATTTCAGTAGGGGAAACATCGCCTTCAATTCCGCTCTAAAGCAAGTATTCCTTACCTACATTTAACCCTATCTAATATTCTTCTTACACATCAAAAGGACTCTTCGTGCTATTTGGCTGGGTAATTTAACCTACTGGAGACGTCGGTGAACAGTTGGTGCGCCTTTTACGCTTGTAATTTCGGCAAAAACAGCTTTTGAGGACTTGGATGGGTCCTTTTTTGAAATAGAAATGATATGGCGATCAGCAGCCGGGGATCTTTTATATGATCTAACACGTGTTTCTAAATTTTTTGCATTTTTAAGGTATTTTGAAAGAAGTTCACGGACCGGCCCAAGCATTTTTATATAGATTTTCCAGATTTTTTTAAGTTTTTAGCTATGGTCCGTTCATCAGAAGAACAGTGCTTTTTTCTAGTCATTTTCTAACAAAATGGACACTTATTATTGGATAATTAATTGTATTTTTCAAGTATTTTTACCAAATTATTTGAATCGATATAAATAATTGCAAAATATGACCTTTAAATTGAAAAAAATAGGAAAAATTTCGAGTGTACCTATTATTATGATCACCTGCTGGAATCACTTTTTATAAACCGTTAACTGGCAAACAATAAATAAAGATGGACTTGCCATGCTTTGATATACTATAATATCTTTGCCGCATCGAATACTAAAAAAAAACACATTTGCTCATTAAAAAATATCTTAATTTGACAGTTATTGGCATTTCAAAAATAGTTCAGGTGGTGTTCCTATTATTATGATCATGAGTGTACTTATTTGATAATAATTAGGTATATTTTTATTAACTTTTGTCTTGAATGGATTGCTAACTAATATCTTTCACACGAAATAAGCTGCGAGCCACCGTATATTTTTTAATTTATACATTTTTAATTTATTCAAATATTTGCAACCAATTTTATTTCGTAGCAACAAATTATTTGAAAATTATTCGCATTGTTTGATATTTCACAATTTTGTGTGTTTAATATACAAATTTTTGTTTTAAAATTTTGTATAAATATATGAATTTATAAATATCTCCTTTACTATATGCAAACTCATGCATGCATAGTTTTGTAAATAAAAAAATACTCTCTTGTGCATGTGAGACAATCTATTGTCATTGTTGCGCTAAGTTTTGTCGTACCAATGTTAAATCAATTAATACTTATAAACATTAACAAAAATTTCGAATTTTGGTTTAAACTTTTAATTACCGACCACAAACAAACATAGCAAAAATTTTGATAAAAGCTTAGAAACTTGTTTGATTACTTCGTTATTCTATGACGCCTTCTAGCGGAGAGATATACATATCTTTTATTTGTGTAGCACAAAGCGTTTTTCAGAAAGCTTTTATGCCTCGTATATGATTTTTGTTAATAAAAATAATATAGTTTTTTTTAATATTCAACCTATAATTTATATTTTGAGAAATATTACTCTAGCTCGAGGTCAGATTTCTTTACAAATCATAACGATGATATTGTTAAAGTAAACATTTTAACAACATTTTTATTAAGTTGTTTGTTTTAAATTGAAGCCCATTTTACAAATTTACAATTGTTGGTGGTAAAACATAACCAAAACTATTAATTTAAAACCAACAATTATGTATTAAGTTTCTTGAAAGCTGTAACTTTAACAATATAAATAAGTATGTAATGATGAGTCAAAAAGTGTGACCTCGAGCTAAAGTGATCTTTCTCGGAATAGAATTTATATGTCGAATAATAAATAACTTGCATTAATTAAAAATTAAAACAGAGGAGGAGGGCAAGCTTAAACAAGCAAGTCTTTTTATAAGTTTTTTTTTGTACAACTTACGGTTTCCGAGTAAAAAAATGGTAAAAAAAACTATATAAAAGTCAATATTACCTAAAAATCGCTTTTTCAATGCCCAGATCTTCCGAAGTATTGATCCAAACAAAAAAAAAACAAAACACTGAAAAATATTAATAAATAATTAATTTTTTTGGGACTTTTTGTTAAGATTTTCTCTGTTGCAGAAGAAAGAAGAAATTCTTTCCGTTCCTAAAAAAAATTTCATCAAACTTAAACGTTTAAATGTCCAGTTACAAGGTGATGAAAAGGAGTCGTTCTTGAAAGGTTCGTCGAAAAATTCCAACGTTTAAATTTCCAGTAAGCCATAGGTTAGGTTAGGTTATGGTGGATGGCATTGGCAAAAAAAACCAATGCCCATAGAGGCCGACTTGTGGCCCATTATGATTCCAGTTTCCCTTCTTCTTCGATAAAAAGCAATAGTTGCATCTATGCATTCCACTTCGATAATTTGATAAACGCCAGTAAGGTCCATGGATTTATTCCTCGGATTTCATGTAAATTCTGAAAGAAGAAAGAGCCAAATAATTTAAATCTTCTAAAAGACAGTGCAGGGCATTCACATAAAAAGTGATAACTGTCCTTAACAGCTTCCCTACACCATCGGCATGTATCATCATTACCTCTTCCAATTCTTACCATGTGTTTACCCAGGGTGTTGTGGCCTGTAATCAAATTAATTACCATTCTCAGTTGTCTTCTATCCATATCAAGAAGAACTTGGCTATGTTTCAACGAATTTTCATCCCATAATGATTTTGTCTGAATACAGCAGTCCGACACAGCCCATCGGGTTAACCAAGTTTCTCTCGCTTCTAGTCTGATCCGTTGCGAAATTAGAGATAGAGGTGGATAGACGTCATTCACAGCCAATTCCTGTGGAAGATTGGCTCCCCGCTTAGCAAGTTCATCTGCCTTTTCGTTGCCCAGTATATCTTTATGTCCAGGTACCCAGCACAGTCTAATGTTGTGCTGCTCGCTGAGAACCTTAAGCTCTCTGTGGCAGCGGCTGACTACCTTGGACCTCATACTGTCATTTTTTAGAGCCATTAAAGCTGCCTGACTATCAATGAAAAAACTAATATCACATCTGTATATTGGTGACATTGAAAGCCGCTCAGCTGCTTTGAAAATAGCGTAAATTTCAGCTTGAAAAATACTGCAGTCATTATCAAGTCGATATGATTCTTCCATGTTAAGTTCCCCGCAGTGGAAGCCACTACCAGTACCACTTGTCATTTTAGAACCATCTGTGTAGACATTAATCTGATAGAATTCTACCTGATCATTGAGCCAATCATCTAACGATGGGATTTCAATGTTCAATCTACCATTTACAACATTAAGTGGAGTACAATAACGCTGTGCAACAAATTTTGGGTCATCGCATTGAGCCTCAATGCCTTCAACGCCATATGAAAGTAGACCATCAAATGGACAAAATCACCAAAGGGTTTTGCAAAGTCAGTTCGGATTTGTTTTTTATAGCCCACTGAAGTTTTTATTTTTTTATCAAAGGCGTTTGGAAAACGTCAAAAATACTATAATAAGAACACATCTGAGCTTCAAAATATGATTTGATGTCTTCAGTGAAATTTTATGGCGGTTCTTTTCTTAGAACATTTTAACCCTCTAACTGCCATTTTAAGGAGGCATTTTAGTCCTTTTTCAAAAACTAAACAGAGAAGTCTAATAAAACGTCCATTTAGAGGGTTAAAATGTTCTACAAATATTTTCCACATAAAATTTCACTACACTGAAAAAAATAACTATACTAAAATTAAATAAACACTGTTATTAATTTAAGTAAACAAATTTTTTTGAATTTACTTCAACTTATCTTAATATAAGGTGGTTTTACTTAAAACAAAGAAAATGAACTTGAAGATAGTACATGCAAATACTTAAAAAAGCACAAGAGTTTTCCTTAATTTGTTTTTTTAAATTAAGTTAAATATTCTTTATATTTATGGCGAATTGATTGCATTTAAGAAAAATAGGGTTTATTAAAAAATTTTGTTTTACTTAAAAGAAAAAAAATTAAATTGTGTGCAAAAAAAATAAATAAGTAAGTAGCTTACTTAAAAATAGTATAGACATTTTCAAGACCTTGTATCAAATAAGTACAAATCCTTAATTGCAAATCGCATTTTCTTTAATTTAATCAATTTTTGTTTTAATTTAAGACAAAAGTAATCTTTATTTTATTGATTTCATTGACTTTATTAAAATCCATATCTTCATCAGTTTAAGAAAAAATTTACTTAACTTAAGGAAAAAATACTTTCGGTATTTTGGGGACCCCATTTGGGGGCCCCATGTGGAGACCCCATGAGACCCTAACTTTAAATCCAAATTTCGATTTTCGCGGAATTTTCAAACGTCTATAACTCTGCAAATACTGCAGATACGAAAAAAATTCTAAAGGCATTTTTGTAGTCCTTAACTTGTAGAATATGACCGCCGAAGACCCAAAAGCTCTACGAGTTATAGTTTTCGAGTTATTTCATGATCAAATTTCTCAAGACCCCATTCCCATATCTCGAAAACTATGCAAGATAGAGCGATTCTGACCAAAATTTTGGATCAAAATCAATAGTGACCCTATAATAGTGTACGCATATACTCATGGGCGGACCCCATATATTGGGGGCCCGTAGGGTCCTCACATTGGGACTCCATAGGGTCCACAGAATCCGTAAGTTTAAGGAAATTTTTACTTATTTTAAAAAAATATTTTTCCTCTTGATAAAAACAATTAAACTTATATTAAGTACAATTTTACTTACTTATAAGATATATTTAAGTAAATGCATTACTATGTTTTAGGAAAAAATATACTTGGAAGAAGAATTAATATCTTTGGAGCCCTCGCATACCCTCCTTTTTTTAAATTAAGTGCAACATGCTTTAAAAATGGTAAATTTTTTTTTTCAGTGTAGGGGTTGTCAAATGTTCAAAGTTTGTGCGACATGCGCAAAGTGCTTAAAAAGGGTCACGTATAAATAATCAATGTTTGTTATATATTTTTACCAAAGCAGTGTTAAAAAATATCGACAAAAAACAGTGCAAATATACTTTTGAGCTAAAAATGATGTTCTGATGTGTTTTATAAAATTTTATGATGATTCTTTTCTTTGACCAAATTAACCCTCTAGCTCCCGTTTTAAAGGGTCATTTTTGTCCTTTTTTAAAAGAAATACAAAAAAGTCTATAAAAAAGGCAGTTAGTTAAAGGGTTAAAATGTTTTACAAATATTTTCTGCATCAAATTTTACTGGTAACAAAGTTAAATTAGACTTTGTCGAAAAAAGTTTATTTGCAAAAAAAAAAAAACAAAAAAAAATTAAAAAAAAAAATCCGCGAAAAAAAAAATCCGGTAAAAAAAAAAATTTGACGAAAATGTTTTTTTTTTAAATATGTTTGGACTTGTTTAAATACCATTCGGTGATCGATTCTGTTCACATGTATCAACCAGCCGCCGAATTAAAGCATTTTGTGTTTTTAGGTTATGTTGAATTAGAATCGATCAGTGATCGATTTTAAGACATTCTAGTGATGCCTGTCAGTCTGTGGAAATGGTGATCACGGCCAAAGTATTAAAGAGATATAACAAAGACTTAGCATATTTACTTGTTGTTGCCTTAAGCAGTTTGGTATTGCATTTGAGCGAAATCGGTTCAGCGGTTCAAAAGTTATGAACGAAAATGTAAGAACACCTCGAAAATTGTGGTACATTCAACATAACCTAAAAACACAAAATGCTTTGATTCGGCGGCTGGTTGACACATGTGAACAGAATCGATCACCGAATGGTATTTAAACAAGTACAAACATATTAAAAAAAAAAAACATTTTCGACGAATTTTTTTTTACCAAAAAATTTTTTTTGCGTATTTTTTTTTTTTTTTTTAATTTTTTTTTTTTTGCAAATAAACTTTTTTACATCGTGGAGGGTATTAATACATTCGACAAAGTCGAATTTAACTTTATTACTTGTATTTTTTTTTTATTTCGGCCCAAAAAAAATATAAAAAAAAAATTTTTAATACTTTAAAATTTTTAAGCATTTTCTATATGCTGGACGAACTTTCTGTCTTAGACGTGCCCTAGGAAAATTTGATGCAGAAAATATTTGTAAAACATTTTAACCCTTTAACTAACTGCCTTTTTTATAGACTTTTTTGCATTTCTTTTAAAAAAAGGACAAAAATTACCCTTTAAAACGGGAGCTAGAGGGTTAATTTGGTCAAAGAAAAGAATCATCATAAAATTTTATAAAACACATCAGAACATCATTTTTAGCTCAAAAGTACATTTGCACTGTTTTTTGTCGATATTTTTTAACACTGCTTTGGTAAAAATAAATAACAAACATTGATTATTTATACTTGACCCTTTTTAAGCACTTTGCGCATGTCGCACAAACTTTGAACATTTGACAACCCCTAGTGAAATTTAATGAGGAAAAAATTTGTAGAACATTTTAACCCTCTAAATGGACGTTTTATTAGACTTCTTTGTTTAGTTTTTGAAAAAGGACCAAAATGACCCCTTAAAATAGCAGTTAGAGGGTTAAAATGTTCTAAGAAAAGAACCGCCATAAGATTTCACTGAAGACATCAAATCATATTTTGATGCTCAGATGTGTTCTTATTATAGTATTTTTGACGTTTTCCAAACGCCTTTGATAAAAAAATAAAAACTTCAGTGGGCTATAAAAAAGAAATCCGAACTGACTTTGCTAAACCCTTTGGTGATTTTGTCCATTTGATGGTCTACTTTCATATGGCGTTGAAGCCATTGAGGCTCATTTTTCTTGTTGCACAGTGTAATCAGTAATAGTGTTCCGTTCAGCGTGACTTATAAGGTCCATATGTCGAACTTGTCTGCTTCTCAGTGATCCTGTTTGACATAGTCTATTCAGGGTAATCGCCGCAGTTTCTTTTAGATGAATATCTAAGGGTGTAATGTTTAGAAGTATTTTCAATGCATCAGTAGAGGTCGTACTCATCGCGCCTGTGAGACTAAGTAGGGCTATCCTGTTAACTCTCTTAATCTTATCCGCATGTACTCTGTAATCAACAACTGGCCACCACACATGGCAGCCGTACGTCATCACTGGTCGAATTATAGCCGAATATAACCACAGAAAGAGCTTAGGTTGTAGTCCCCATTTCTTGCCCACCAATTTCCGACACATGTATAATGCAGCAAAAGTTTTCTTTACACGCTCCTTCAAATTTGCTACCCAGTTGAGTTTGTTATCCAAGATAACCCCTAAAAATTTTGCAGAGTTTGACAATGCCAACATAGTGCCATTCAGTTTAGGAGGATTAAAAGCTGGAATAATCCTTCTCCTTGTGAAAAGCACAAGCTCAGTTTTTGTCGGGTTCACGTTAAGACCACATTCTCTAGTCCATGATGAGAGTGTTTTTAAAGCGGTTCCAAGTATATCAGAGACAGTATTAATGAATTTACCAGAAGATAACATTACTACATCATCAGCGTAAGCCACTACAGTTATTCCAGTTTTCTCTAATTTTTTTAAAATCTCATTTACGACTAGGAGCCATAATAATGGAGAGATAACACCGCCTTGTGGTGTACCTCTCGTTGCCATTGCCTGAAGTTTTGCATTACCCAGTTCAGACGTTATATATCTATTTGTCAACATCCTCATTAGCCAGTTGGTGATCGACGTTGGGATCATCGCCTGAGTCAAGGCGTTAAAAATGGCCTCTGATTTTACATTATTAAATGCTCCTTCAATATCCAAAAATACCCCAAGAGTGTAATCCTTGAAGGAAAGAGCTTTTTCAATGTGGTGAGCGGTATGAAGTGCTGAGTCCACTGATTTACCTCTAACGTAAGCATGTTGATTAACAGAAATAAAAGAAGGCTCCAGATATTTCCTTATATAGTCATCTAAAATTCTTTCCAACGTCTTAAGAAGAAAAGAAGAAAGACTTATTGGCCTAAAATCTTTCGCTGTACAGTGTTGAATTTTTCCCGCTTTCGGAATGAAGACAACCTTGACTTTCCGCCACGCAAGCGGAACATATGTTTTTTCCAAGCATGTTCTATGTATTTGAACAAGGTAATCTCCAATAGAATCAAATGCCTCCAAAATCATTTTAGGATAAATTCCATCTATCCCCGGTGATTTGTATGGACCGAAGGTGCCAACTGCCCACGATACCGTTTCTGTTGTTATAATATCCCCTACCTCACGAAAGGTGTTCAAGCCAATAAATGAACAGTCTCCCATTTCCCTTTGATCAATTGTACATCCGGGAAAGTGAGTGTTAAAAAGCAGTCCAAGCGTTTCTTCCTCCGTTTCGGTCCACGTCCCATCAGAGTTACGGATGTTTCCGATAGAGTTGTCTTGTTTTGATAAAATTTTCCTGAACCTTGAGGTATCTTTGATATTAATCAATTCCTCTGTAAAATTTTCAAAATTTTCCCTCTTTGCTTTCCTAAGCTCCTTTTTGTATGCTCTCAATTTTCTTCTATATTCAGTCCATGATTCGTCTTCGTCATCCTTACTTGCTTTATTAAAAGCTTTCCTTGCTTCTTTACGCAAGGTCCTAAGATTCTGGTTCCACCAAGGTTGATCTTTCTTACTTCTAGCCCTGCTTAAGGGACATGATTGCCTGTATGAGGTAGTTAAGGTATGTTCAATGATCCCAAGTGAATATTCTAGCGTTTCTATACTGTCAAATGTTAATGATTTATCTTCCAATGACTTATTTACAGAAAACCTATATTGTTCCCAATTAGTTCTCCTTGGATTCCTAAAAGTTTTTTCCTCAAACATCACCGTAGTCTGTATTGAAAACTGTATATATTTGTGATAGGAAAAACTTACTTCATCCGAAACAATCCAATCCGATACCCCACTTTTGGAACCAAAAGTCAAATCCAAAACCTCTTTTCTGGTACGTGTCTGAAAAGTTGGCTTATCACCTACGTTATAAATTGTCAAATTATTTTCCAAAATGAAGTCCAATAAATCTTCGCCTCTTTCAGTCGTATCACTACTCCCCCAGAGAATGTGATGTGAGTTTGCATCACAACCTATAAGAAATTTTTACAGTAATCTCCCAATTTCCTTACCAGCGGCGGTGGCGAAACCACCCCGTCCTCCCCATTGGAAAAGTAAGTAAGTAAGCCATAGGTTAAAATTTAGAGTTGTATTATTTTTTGCATAATCCCACTTATCTTAAAATATTCTACATCCAAATAAACATTACTCTAAAATAAATACAATTTGAAATGCCTCATACATACTTATGTATTTGTGACATTGTTTGTATGAAACAAATATTTAAAATTTTTATTTAGATGTTTTTGAAAAACAAGTGACACTATCAATTTTATTAACTTTATGCATGAACTGGCAGTAACACCTTCAATGAGGGTTATTTATACATACACTGAAAAAAAGCTTCGTTAAAGTAATGAAAATTGACATAAGCTTAATGAAAAGTTGCTTTCGTTTTCAACCGAAGACAGGTTGCATTTGATCAATTAAACATGTGTCATTAAAGTTCCTCTCAATGAAAACTTACATGGAAATAATTCGAAGAAATTGTTCGAAGCGTTTTATGAGGTTTTTCATAAAATGAATGAAAGTGTTCATTGATTAATTGTAGAATAGCAGCAGGTAAGTGAATGAAAATTCCAACCTTAAATTAAAAGTAATGAAAATGTTCATGAATTACTGAAACTTTTTTAATTTACGTAGTTGTAGTATTCTCGTACATGGTAGAAAAAAAATACACTTTCACATTGTTTTTTTTTTTTGGTTTTCACTTAGTTTTCTCACACTAAGCTTACTCCTACACTCAAAATAAAACCTTGAAAAATTACAAGAAAAACTTGTAATTTTTTTTTGTTTGCTACCTCATATTTGACAAAAATTCCTAGTAATTTTACATGATTTTTACCAATAATTTTGTAATTTTACAAGGTTTTTACCAATATAATTGTAAATTTAAAAATTTTTTGACACTATAAAATTTACAAAGACTTACGAGAATTCCTATTATTTTTTCAAGCTTTTTACTAACAATTTTGCAATTTTATTTACTATTTGACAAAAATTCCTAGTAATTTTACATGATTTTTACCAATAATTTTGTAATTTTACAAGCTTTTTACCCATAACATTGTAAATTTACAGTTTTTTTGCGAAATTAAAATTACAAGGAATTCTCGTGAATTTACTAGATTTTTTTTTTTGTAAAATTATCATGGAAATTTGTAAAATTACAAAAAAAAATGTAAAATTACAGAAAAAAAATTAAATTTCGATTTGTCAAAAAACAAGGAAAACGTCAAATATTGGTAAAATAGGATTACGAGACTTTTCCTAGTAATTTGACAAAGTTTTTTTTGTGTGTATACTAAATTGCAATACATTAGTAAATCCACGAAATAATATAAAACAGAGTAGATTTTAGTAAATATAAAATTAATAATTTACTTTTCATTTTAAATTTTGTATAAAAAGTCTAAAAAAATAACAAAAACAAGTTAGAAAAATACACTTTCACATTTTTTATTATTTATAGATTTCAAGCAGTCTTCTCCCACAAAATTTTACTATATAATATAAAATAACTCTAATTTTAGTAAATACACAATTAACCAATAACATTTCATTTGAAATTTCGTATTAAAGTCTAAAAAAATCACAAAATAAATTTGAGCCGCTTTGATCAGTTGTTGTTTATTTGTCTACATTTTGCGCGTTCACTACAGACTAAACAAATGCAATTCGGCAAGTGTCAAGAAACAACATGTTTTATAAACCAAATTCAATGAACGGTTTCAATGAAAATATGAAATGTAATGAAACAAGTTTTATTAAATTTGTTCACAATATCTACGATATTTTAATAAGCTTATGAATTCTTTTATTTGTTAAATGAAAACTAAATAATAAAGAAGTTTTATTTATTTAATGAAGGGTTTTTTTCAGTGTACACATCAAAGATGGGACTTAAAATTTTGAAGGATTCATATATTAAATTGCTTTCAGCAAAGATACTTTACAATTTTGTTTTTTTATGTATTTTGCTTATATCGCACGAGAAAAAAAAAGGCAAAAAAATGTGGGCACAACAAATTGTGAGAACAAAATTGGGACAAATGAAAAAAATGTATATGTCTTGCTTAACATCATATTTATTAATTTCGATGCGTTGAACAAAAATATCAAAAATTTTTAAAATCGGTCGAACGGTTTTCGAGTTATTGTTAAATTTGAAAAAGAAATTGCGGTTTTTTCTACGATCAAGAAATTTAAAAAAAATCTCAAAATTTCAAATAGCGATTTCTCGAAAACCGTTCTGCCAATTTTAAATATGTTTGGATATTCTTATCTTATTATTTTTTTTTTAATTTTATCCTACTTTCGTTGTCACAAACAAAATGTAAGGTGCTTGCGACACGACACGGCAATTTTCAACCGATCGAGGTCATATCTTTGTCATTTTTTTTTAACTTAAAGCATAGTAATCTGTTCGATTTCAAGGAAAAAATCTCTCAAACTCCATATAAAATAAATGTTTGGCAACGAGAGAAATTGTTAAAAAAGTTTTCAGGCATTTTTATTATACAAAACAATTTAAATTGTCGTGAAAAAGTGATATTTCAGTTTTTTATTATAATTTCTTTCTTAGAATTGTCAAAAGTTGTTAATTTATACATTTTGTATTACAATTTGAGGCGTTCAGGGCTTAAGTCAATTTTTCGCCATGAAAAATAGAGTACTTACAAGGGAAGTATCTCAACCCTTGTGAACCGATTTGCATGAAACTTGAAATATATATAAAAGGGACAATTCTAAGGTTGGGGTGTCTCAGCTTATCGGCCATATCAGGGATTTAGGGGTTCAAAACATGGGTAAAGAATATCGAAAAAATCGTTTTTTGGAATTTTTCAGCCATTTCTTTTTAAGAAACTATATAATGTTTACATATGAGAAGAAAGGTTTTTTTAATGACATAACCTTGCAAAATTTCGGCTTCGTTAAATATTTTTTTGATGAAAATGTGTAATTTTTCTGGGGTATTTATAAGAAGACATAGACCTACGATATCCATATGAACACGAAATAATCTTTATTAAATTTTAGTCGACACGTATTTTTGCTCTAGACGATATTCCTATTAGTTCGGGAGTTATCGAAAGTTTCCCGAAGGTCCACATTGTTATATAAGGGGACAACGAAATTTTTAAACACTGATATGGCCGATAAGCCGAGACACCCCAACCTTAAAACTGTCTCTTGTTTATATATTGTATTTGAAGTTTCATGCAAATCGGTTCATAAGGGTTGAGATACTTCCCTTGTTAGAAGAATCTCTAACAAAATTTAAGAAATCGGGTTTCTAATCCTGCTCATAATATGTCTGGTAATGAAAAAGAGATTATTCTGATTCGAGGTCTTTTATTCTGATTCGAGGTCTTTTTTTCTGGTATTAAATTTTACCGATTATGACATGACGTTCCAGTGGGAAAGCTAGTAAAAACCTATAACAAATTTTAGATTTAAAAATTTATTTCCACTAAAAATTTCTATAAAAAGAAGTTCATTATTATTTTAACTTCCGGTAGTTTTGCTCTCTGTTATAACATAAAAAACCTATTTTATGTATAAATTACAAATTGTTAAATTACCAAAAAACAAAAAAAAAAAATATTTCGTTAACGTTACAATTTTTCTGGCAATTTTCCGCATCAATACACTTTATTAAAAAAATAAAACTGCCGGTATGAACTCTTTAAAAAAGTAAAATGAAAAATTTCGAATAGACTACTAACTCCATTATGGGTGTAAGATAAAATATGTTTCACCAACACTAATCCAAATTGAGTTTGTCATAAAATAACAAAAAAAATAAAAATAGTAAAGGCACTGAATACAAAAAAAAAAAAAACTTTTGCATGCCTGCCTGAACAGGCCAAATTCAAAGCCAACAAATGCTGTTGATAGTTTTTGGCATAATACAAAATTTTTATATGTGTGTAAGTACTTTTACTATCATAATATGGGTGGCTGTTATATGAGTCAGATTTTTTTTTATCAGAAATCTGAGATTTTTTTATAAAAACATGTCTCAGAATTTAAAAAATTTTTTTTAAACCATTTAAAAAAAATTTCTATTGAAAAGATGTCTTAGAATCTGAAACTTTTCCATACAAGTCAAAGACCTTCTCAGAATTTAAGACTTTTTCTCAGAATCTAAGTCTTTTTCTATATAGAAAAACTGTCTCAGAATCTGAGACTTTTCCTATATAGAAAAAGTTTTCCAGAATCTGAGACTTTTTCTCTATAAAAAAATGTCTCAGAATCTTAGACTTTTTCTCAGAGTCTGAGACTTTTTCTTTCAGAAAAATGTCTCAGAATCTAAGTCTTTTTCTGTAATAAAAATGTCTCAGAATCTGAGACTTTTTCTATATAGAAAAAATGTCTCAGAATCTGAAACTTTTTCTATATAAAAAAATGTCTTAGAATCAGTGACTTTTTCTATATTAAAAAAATGTCTCAGAATCTAAGACTTTGTCTATGAGAAAAATATCGCAGAATCTGAGACTCTTTCTATAAGAAAAATGTTGCAGCATTTGAGACTTTTTCTATAAGAAAAATGTCACAGAATCTGAGACTTTTTCTATAAGAAAAATGGGAACTCATTAAGAATACCGAACTTGCTAAAAATAAAAAAATAAAAATATGACCTTGACCTCTGACCTCTAAAAAGTCGAGTGTGGTGTTCAAACCCGTGGGGACGTACCCCGTTTGGGAGGGGCAGGGGTTTAAAGTTAAAATGGTTTTTCTTAAATATTTCAAAAACTACTTATCCGATGAAGACGGTTATGGTATCGTTAGAAAGGGTAATTAAAGACCTTTCCAACGGGGTGCAACATATTAACTCTCTTATTAACTCTTTAAGTGACAAAACTTGATTTCAAAAAATTTGGACTAGACTTTTTTTACAAAGTGGGAAAACGGGGATTATGACCAAAATTGCTTTGGACTTACTCCCCATAATGTGAATTGGGGTTATGATCGAAAAAAGTTCGGTCGTTCAGCCCGGTTAAAATCACTTTATGGGGGTTTCATGTTATACATCGTTGGAAAGGTCTTTAATTCACCTTTTTAATGATACCACATTCGTCTCGATCGGACTAGTAGTTTGTCAGATATCTGTATGTTTCCACAAATCAATAAAATTTTAACAAACATCCTTAAAAAAGTAAAAAAAAATAAAGTTACAACTTTGACCCCTAATATATCAGTATGTTTTAGACTTACAGCGCAGTTTTTTGGCGCAAATGAAAGCTTGAGGTCTTGGCTACAAGCCTACTTATATAGACGAAAAAAATGTTTATATACGTGCGATTTTGAGATATTAAGCATTTTGTAAAAAAAGTCTTGTTAAAATTTTTTAAAATGAATTTTTGTCGCTTAAAGGATTAATTAAACTACATCATGTTACATGTTGGAAAGGTCTTTAATTACCCTTTCTAATGATACCATAACCGTCTTGATCGGATAAGTAGTTTTTGAAATATTTAAGAAAAACCACTTTAACTTTAAACCCCTGCCCCTCCCAAACGCGGTACTTCCCCACGGGTTTGAACACCACACTCGAAATCTAACAGTCCAAGAATTAAGGTTATATATATTTTTTTTAATTTAAACAAAGTTCGGTAAAGTTTATTTATGCCGAAAAATGTCTCAGAATCTGAGACTTTTTATGTATAGAAAAAACAACTCAGAATCTGAGACTTTTCCTATATAGAAAAAATAACTCAGAATATGGGACATTTTCTATATAGAAAAAAATAACTCAATATCTGAGATTTTTCCTGTATCGAAAAAATATCTCACAATCTGGGACTTTTATATAGAAAAAATGTTAGAATCTGAGACTTTTTCTATATAGAAAAAATGTCTCATAATCTGAGACTTTTTCTATAAAGAAACAAGTGAGAGTGTTACTAGTGTATTCAAAAAACCGGCCATTTTCAAAAACAGGTTTTCGGTTTATTCGAAAAAGCTTATTTTTGAAAAACCGGTTTCCGGTTTCGGTTTTAGCAAAAAAAACCGGGTAAACCGGTTTTTTCGGATTTTATTCTTCAGGTTAAAAACACTGTGTGACAGCGAAAAAAAACCTGGGATGCGATACTTTTTTTCTAGTAGGTGTTGTCGAGTACAATAAGACCCTGTACTTGAAATTTTCGAAACACCTCCAAAATCTTGAGTTACGGGTAAAAAACCGGTTTTTCGAACTTTTTACACTTATAAGCCAGTAACTTTGTTGAAAACCAACCGATTTTAAATTTATCGACGGTTTTAAAAAGAAGAAAGTGAGACCTTCTGAAGATCTAAACATAATATTTAAGTAATATTGAGACAACTATGCGTATTTCTCCAGCAAACTCATTTTTTTTTTAAAATTTCTCTATTTTTCAACTTTGGAGATGTTTTTACACATTTTTTTGTTAAGGAACCGTATTATTTATGAATTTATTAAAAAAGTATATTTATTTGTGAGAAAACTCAACTTTGGTTTTTAAAATCGGTAAAAAATTGACCGAGTTATTAAACTTTTAATAAAAACAAAATTTTGGAATAAATGCCAGCACAATGTTTTTATACCCTCTAACCGTAGTACGGGGTATATTCACTTTGTCATTCGGTGCGAAACGCATCAAAATATCGGTCTAGAGTCTCACATCGAATATAATTTTTTGATCAGTGATCGATTCTAAGACATTATAGAGATGGCGAAATATCGGTCTAGAGTCCCATAAAGTATATATTTTTTTGATCATTGATCGATTCTAAGACATTGAAGAGATGTCCGTCATGTTCGGACGTCCGCTTGTAGAATACCCAAATAATAAAATTTTATATTTTTTTTATTTTTCGTTTAACCTAAAAGGAAAGCGGACAAAAAAAATGGCATTGTTTAATCCCCTTGGTTAAACAGCGGGTCAATGAACTTCAAATGACGCAAAAATGTTTTATTTGTTGAACAAATAGACAAAAAAACTTTAAAATAAAATAGTGTATTTCTGGGGTTGCATTAGTTCTCCAAGGGGAAACTTTTTTCCCCTGGTCCGGTTTAGCCCATTTACAAACTTTACTGTCCTATAAACATAACACATATTCGTGTCAAAACTTCAGGAGTCTAGCTCTTTTATTTTAGACAGTTTCGTGTCTTCCACAGATGGACAAACGGACGGTCAGACAGACGGACAGACTAGAATGTCGTAGAATCGATCACTGATCAAAAATATATACTTTATGGGACCCTAGATCGATATTTCGGTGTGTTTCACACAGAATGACAAAGTGAGTATACCCCGCATATTATGGTTGGATGGTAGAAAAACATTGTGCAGGCATTTATTACAAAATTTTGTTTTTATTAAAAGTTTAATAACTCAGTCAATTTTTAGCCGTTTTTAAAAACCAAGGTTGTAATTTACTCTTAAATAAATATACTTTATTAATAAATGCATAAATGGTACGGTTCCTAAATAAAAAAATATGATAAAACATCTTCAAACTTAGAAAAGAGTGATTTTTTTTTGAAAAATTGAGTTTGCTGGAAAAATACGCACAGTTGTTTTAATATTACTTAAATTTCATGTTTACAACTTCGAAAGATATTAGTTTATTCTTTCTAAAACCGTCGAGAAATTCAAAATCGCTTAATATTCAACAAAGTTACTGGCTTATAAGTGTAAAAAGTTTGAAAAACCGGTTTTTTACCCGTAACTCAAGATTTTGGAGGTGTTTCGTAAATTTCAAGGACAGAATCTTGTTGTACTCAACAGCACCTACTAGAAAAAAGTATCGCATCCCAGGTTTTTCTGTTTCATTCATTTTTGTAACAGTGTGAAATTAATAAAACTTAATTATATTTTTACAAAACAGGCATAACCCAATAAACACAAAATCGATAAGTCATAGCGAAAATAGTATCATCTGTATGACACCGTTTACGTCGCACAATTTCGCTGGAAACTTCGACAGAAAGTAACAACTAAATTTTAGTTCTTTTCAATTGCGAGCGGAAATCCGTTTATTGAATTGTTTAAAGAGCACAATTAATAATAAATTCAGACATCGGAATTTGAAATTCAGATTTCAACAATTTCAAAAGGAGAATTTAAAAAAATGGTTTGCCATAGAACTCCAAGGTGCCAAATTTAAAAAATATATATTGATTTCAATATTAAACGAAGAGACGGACTTCCGGAACTCGTTGATATATTGATATTTACATACCAACATATCCACAAGCTGATTATGGAAGTACCGCTAAGTTTTGTGAGTGTTTCTAAAAACTGTGTAATGTCAATTCATATTTTAAATCATTATATTATAACTTTTTATAAAAACCGGTTAACCGACACAAAAAAACCGGTTTCTCGAATATTCGAAATTCAAAACTATTCGAAACCGGTCGAGTTTCTAAAAATGAAAAAAACCGGTTAACCGGTTTTCGGTTTCGGTTTTGAATACTCTAAGTGTTACATTCGGCTGTGCCGAATCTTTTATACCCTCCAAAATGTAAGAAAACAATATTAAAAAAATCCAGGCGCGTCTTTTTTTTGGGGGGGGAGGGGACGGACGGACGGACATCGCTAGAATGTCTTAGAATCGATCACTGATCAATAAAATATATACTTTATGGGGTTCTAGACCGATATTTCGATGCGTTACACACGGAATGACAAAGTGAGTATATCCCCATACTGTAGTTGGAGGGTATAAAAATGTTAAAGATCTGAGACTTTTTCTAGATAGAAAAAATGTTTCAGATCTGAGATTTTTTATTATATAGAAAAAACGTCTCAGAATATGAGACTTTGTCTATATAGAAAAAATGTTTTAGAGTCTGAGACCTTTTCTATAGAGAAAAAATGTCCCAGAATCTAAGACTTTTTCTATATAAAAAAAATGTCTCAGAATCTGAGAGTTTTTCTATATTAAAAAAATGTTTCAGTATCTGAGAATTTTTCTATACAGAAAAATTTTTTTCAAATTCTGAGACTTTTTCAATAGTAAAAAAATGTCTCAGCATCTAAGAATTTTTCTATCCAGAAAATTTTTTCAGAACCTGAAACTTTTTCTAAATTGAAAAAAATGTTTGTGAATCTGAGAATTTTTGTATATAGAAAAAAATGTCTCAGAAAAATTCTTAGATTCTGAGATTTTTTCTATAAGAAAAATGTCTCAGATCCTGAGACTATTTCTATGAAAAAATTTTTCAGAAACTCAGAATTTTACTTTAAGAAAAAATGTCTTAGGATCTTAGATTTTTTCTATAAGAAAAATATCTCAGAATATAAGAATTTTTCTATAAGAAAAATGTGTCAAAATTTTATACTTTAAAAAAAATGTGTTAGAATCTGAGACTTTTTTTATATAGAAAAAATTTCTTAAAATCTGAGACGTCCTCTATATAGAAAAATGTCACAAAATCTGAGACTTTTTCTAAAGAAAAAATGTCTCAAAATCTGAGACATTTTCTATACAGAAAAAATGTCTTAAAATCTGAGACTTTTTCTACAGGAAAAATGTCTCAGAATCTAAAACTTTTTCTATAGGCAAAATGTGTCAGAATCTGACCATTTTCTATAGGAAAAATATTCTCAGAATCTAAATTTTTTTCTATAAGAAAAACTGTTGCAATTAAGTTCCCTCTTAATATTTATACATAAATGTACTGTATATTGTTAAAGTAGAAAATAAGAAAAAATATTTATTAAAAAATATCGTAAATGACAGGAAATTGCCGTAAAATATGGCCAAGATAAAATGAAAATACGGAAATTCTTATAAGAGAATAACTAACAGTGTTCGTATATTTTTTTCTACGTTTTTATGTATAAGAAGGAAGTAGAAGACTATAAAAAGGTTTTCTTCATGAGGGTCCAGGGTAGTTTCTTTATTTGAAAACTATAGTTATACATAATGTTTTTGGTCATAAAAATAGATAAAATATTATGTGTTGGGAAGCAAATATTTTCCAAAACTCAAGAACAAAAAAAAAATTTAAAAAGGATAATTTTTAGCTTGGTTGCATTCATTAATACCGTTTACAGTGTATACAAAAGTTTGTGAAAATTTGAATACAAGTGGAAAAATTATCTATTGTTTGTGAAACAGGAATATTTTTAGTTGATGGCCCTCTAAAGTTTTTAATTTTTTGTCAAAGGCGTTTGGAAAATGTCAAAAAAAAAACATAATAAATGCACATCCGAGCTTAAGAAAGTGACTGAATGTCTTCAGCGAAATTATATGGCGGTTCTTTTCTTAGTTCTTTTTCATTGGTAACGGTAAAGGTAGTTTTTAATCGGTAACGGTATTAAAAGGGTAACGATGGAATACCCCATATATATTATTGATAAGTGATCAATTCTAAGACATTCTAGCGATATCCGTACTTCCGTCCGTCTGTCCGTTTGTAAAGGACACGATACAGTTCAAAAATTAAAGATTTTGGCAAGAATATGTGTTATGGTCATAGGCTGGTTAAGTTCAGAGATGGGTAAAATCAGAACAGGGGAAAAAATTTCCCCTTTGATAAACTTAACCAACCTCTAAAAAAACGTATTTTTTTACAAGTTTTATTATACTTTTGTTAAGCAAATGAAACATTTTAATGCCGGAAGAAGTTCTAAGTCCTGCATTTGGACCCTGAAAATTAGAAAATCAGTTTTTTTTGCCCGCCCCTTTTTGTGGGCGTGGATATTAAAAAAATGTTTAATACTGCACTATGGTTCCAAGTGCATATTTTTTGGCAGAAATTAAAAAAAAAAAAGAATTTAACAAATTCCCAAAGGCTTATACAGTTTCTTAATGGGAACACTCCAAGCCATTAAGAAAGTATAATGAAAAAAATTTGATGGCAATACTGTCAGTCTGCCAGGGTTTCAAAGTTGATAGTTTTAAGGCGTATTATTAAATCGGGATCAAAACCATATTACAATTATACTAACAGCAAATAGGAAAAAAATAAAATTATAAAAAGGCTAAAAAGGAAAATTGAAGCCCAAGGAAAGTAGTTCTTATTAAAAACTCCAATTTTTAATTCCATGCATCTTTTGCGTTATCTTTGGGGGTTGCGGTTTTAAGGATTTTGAAGCCAAAAAAGCCTATATCTTCCGTGGACAAAAAGTTGTGTTTGGGCACGAACTTGCATGAGTCTTTAAATGTAAAAGTGTTTTCTAGATGGTCTATTTAATACTAAAATTAACATCTAGCTAGCATTTTTCGGCAAACTCTCACAATTGCCATTTTAGTTTGTCACAAATTTCGGCAAAATTTTCGGTTTTTTGCGTGACACATCTTTAAATTTTTTTTAGCTATAATTTTTTTGCCTTCGGTCGAGATAACTGACTACTAGAAATATATTATTGTTGATGATTTTTTTTTCCAAAAAAAAAAATAAAAAATTTCCGAAAAATTATTTTTTTTTTTTTTTTGAAAATCATTTTTTGATTGCGTTAAGAGATAAAAAGCATTCCAGATTCAAAACTAGCGACTTTGCTTTATTTTTGGAATTTATGTAAAAAGTAAAACTAATTATATATAGGCGTATATAATGTTACCCAATCATATAAAATAATGTATGATTACATATAAGTTAACAGATTTTCTTAATTTTTATATGGAGTTATATGTAATTTTATATTATTTGATGATAACACTGCGTGACAAAAGTGACCACTATTTTAGAAAACAAGAGGTACGACCATCATTTCTATATATTTCGGACATGCTGAATCGAATGGCGTACTCCGTTTTTCGATGTATGGTACAGTTTTCGTGCAAAATGTCGTTAAAGATTTGCTGATTTCGAGCCAGTTTTTCAACAAAAAAATTTGCAAAGTTAATGATTTTTAAATTGTATGCCATTAAAAATCAAGATATGACTTGTAGCAATATTTCTTATGCCAATTTGGTTTAAAGCTTTTCATCTTAAGCCCTAAAATTCGCGAATTTATTAATTTTTTGAGGTTTTCGCGAAATTAACCGCCAAGTTGGTCTTTGATTAAAAACTTGCTTTTAGTGAATCAAAAAGGCATCCCTAACAATACGAATAGTGGACAAAAAACAGCTATGTTATATGGACCATCATGATGAAAATCGCGAAAAACCGTTTTTTTGTATATGTCAGCATCACTTTACGAGATGATTTAAGACTCCATCTTTTAGTATATAATGTGGGATTCTTAAACAATTAACTGACCAAAAATTTGGCCAAAAAAGTTTTCATTTGCAAAAGTTATCTTAACAAAAACTATTATTTCAGTGTTAACCCTACAATAATTATAGTTTTTGTTAAGATAACTTTTGCAAATGAAAACTTTTTTGGCCAAATTTTTGGTCAGTTAATTGTTTAAGAATCCCACATTATATACTAAAAGATGGAGTCTTAAATCATCTCGTAAAGTGATAGTCACCAACAATATATTATATTGATCAGTGATCGATTCTGAGAAGTTCTATAGCGACTTAAAAATAAGTCGAGGCTAAAGCTTAAACATTGCTCTTAAGGATTCTGAACTCTTTTGGTCAGTCGCCTTAACCCCTAGGGCACCAATTACCTCTCAATGATGTCTTGTTCCCAAAAAAACGATTTTTGCCGCTACAAATCATATGAAAAAAAACCTTATTCGAATGGAACGCCACCTTATAGTATAAGGCTTATAAACATGATTACAATTATTCTCCTGGTCAAAAATCCGGTCTCCATACTTTTTAAGGGTAAAGCTCAAACATTGCTCTTAAAGACGTATAATTCAATTCATCAGTCGCTTCAACCTTTGGAGCACCAATCTTTTAATAAAGTGTTTTCCCCCAAAAACTTTTTTTTTTGATATGACAGCATTGAAATACAATTGGTGCCCAAAAAGTTAGGGCGACTGACCAAATGAGTTCTGCATCTTAAAGAGGAAAGTTTTAGCTTAACCCAAAACGGCGATTTTTTTGAATTTTGACCACAATTTTCTCAAAAACCAGATGTGATGGAAAAGTGCGGAGACTGGATTTTTGACCAGCAGAACTAATGTAATCAAGTGTATAAGGTCGCGTCCCAGTCGCATTTTCGATGTTTAGTAATGTTATTAGAACATTGGCATCGTCAGAATCGCTTACTAAATCTACTTCCTAATGAATTCTAAAAATACACTTTTTAAGTAGTGCAAAAATGCTCTTAAATAGTGATCTTAAAGATGTAATTAAACTTTACATACAAAAACTTAAACTATGACAACAGTATGAGTACTACTTTATATGTACTTAAAAATGTAGAAAAAACTACTTATTTTGAGCGACACCGCCTTGTTAAATTCACTAGAGTTTCAGCAAAGTTAGAACTACTTTAGCAGCAGTTGAACTACTTTTTATTAACATTTTAGTATGTTCTTTTTTTGCTGGGATACATCGAAAAACGGAGTACGCCATTCGAATCAGCATGTCCGAAATATATAGAAATGATGGTCGTAACTCTTGTTTATTTTTTAGTGTTCCGCAGTGTAATTCAGATATAAATAAATATGGTTGTTGTAATTATATAAAATTATATAAGACACAAGTATCTAAACTTCATTTTATATAAAAATATATATTACGTCACCTTTAATTATATAAAATTATATATTAAACTAAACTTAAATTATTAAATGTTCTTATATAATTATATATTCCTTAAGTGATGTCATATGTAACCATATATGCGTTATAAAAAATGTTTTTTTACAGTTTGAAATTATGCTAAGATTTTTTACAGTTTTAACTTTTTTTAAGTTTTTTTTACAGTTTAAAAATTTTACAAGCCCGAGTAAAAAAAATGATATGACGCAATATATAATTTAATATGGGTTCGTGCCTATTTTGATATAATCTTATACGAAAAATGGTTTCATAAGATTTGATCGAATATTATCTAATAATATCAGTTTATATAACTTTAAATCGACTTTGTTACGAGTTTTGGTCTTATCCAATGATATAAAATTATATCCAATTATATTAAAATTTACACAATTTTATAAATCGGATGTTTTTTTAGTTTTTAATAAAAAGTTGAAAAATTAAAATAATAAAAATTAGTTGTTCTTGAAAAAAAAACTTAGAAAAATTAAAAAAAAAAAATGGAGACATGTTAAATTTTATATAAACCACTTAGAAAATATTCTCATAAAAACTTTATCCTCCCGAGTAAAAAAAATGATATGACACAATATATAATTTAATATGGGTTCGTGTCTATTTTGATTTAATCTTATACGAAAAATGGTTTCATAAGATTTGATCTTATATTATATAATAATATCAGTTTATATAACTTTATATCGACTTTGATACGAGTTTTGGTCTAATCCAATGATATAAAAGTATATCCAATTACATTAAAATTTATACAATTTTATAAATCGGATGTTTTTTTTTTAGTTTTTAATAAAAAGTTGAAAAATTAAAATAATAAAAATAAGTTGTTCTTGAAAAAAACTTAGAAAAATTTAAAAAAATGGAGGCATGGTAAATTTTATATAAAACACTTAGAAAATATTTTCAAAAGAATTTGTCCTTTGAAAAACTTAGAAAAATTTAAAAAAATGGAGTCATATAAAATTTTATATAAAACACTTAGAAAATATTTGCGATAGAAAAAAATGTTCCTTGAAAAAAACTTAGAAAAAATTTAAAAGATGGAGTCATATAAAATTGTATATAAAACACTTAGAAAATATTCGCGATAAAAAAGTGGTGCTTGAAAAAACTTAGAAAACTAAAAAAATATGAAGTCATGATATTTTATATAAAACACTTTGAAAATATTTGCGTTAAAAATATGTTCTTGGAAAAAACTTAAATAAACTAAAAAATAATGGAGGCATATAAAATTTTATATAAAACACTTAGAAATTTGCGATGATGCATGGGACCAGATGTTACAACATATAGTTATGTATGGCGATATCTTAAAAACATCGCACATCAAAATTTATTATATAAATTTATCTCACAAGACATAGTGTCACACATGATCATATATGAAATAATATGACTATATAAGAGTATATAAGATCATATTAAATTATTTTTACTCGGGAGTATTTTTACAGTTTGATTAACTACATCTTCTGGTTCGAAGCGTACACAAACTTTATTTGGTGTATGTATCGTTGACCTGTGATGTATGTTATTTCAACCAAAAAAATATTAACCATAACCCGATAAAATTTTAGGTGACAGGACATAATCCCCACGGACATTACCCCCATAACGGAAATGGGGATTATGACCAAATTCATTTCGGTCATAATCCCCATAATAGTTGTGGGGACTATGGCCGTTTCCAAAACGTTCACAATCCCTATGGATATTATGTCCGTTCCTTGTAGAGATAACGACCGAACTTTCTTCGGTCATAACCCCCATTCACATTATGGGGAGTAAGTCCAAAGCAATTTTGGTTATAATCCCCGTTTTCTGCAGAGAGAGTGGATTTAATGCATGGAGTTTGTAATCCCTAAGCTACGCAGAAAAACTTTTAAGTAAAAAAAAAATCTTTTAATTTTGGGGAATATGACCAACTAGTATAGAAGACATAATGTCCATAATGGGGATTATGGCCATTTGTTACGTGGTCATTATCGCCATAAATCTGGGAATTATGTTCGTTTTTTATTGGGATTATGTCTAGGGGGACCATTTTTTCCTGAACTCAAATCAGTACGTATGAGATTTTATGTTTTGTTTTTTTTTCTAAAAATAACTTTCTGAAAACTCTTTAATGGGAAAACAATGATGATTTTCAATTACTATTTTAGTAAAACAACTGTAAAAAAAAACATTTGTCATAAACTGTCATTATTTTGCAGAAAATTTTGTTGACTTCAAACTATTTTTCCCAATAAATTCTGATGACATTACCGAACATCTCAGAATAATTTGGATTCATGCAATTACTAAAAATAAAGTAAACCATCATCACGTGAACTTTTAGTTATAGAAAATCTTAAAGATTCTATGCGCCTACACTTAAAAAATTATTTCATTAACTGTTTGTAGTTTATTTAAAAAGTTTTACGTTTTGTCGTTTTTAAAAGAAAAACCATTTGTTTAATGTTCAGTTTTTTCAAATGACTATTTCTGTTCTTTGTTTCAAAAATAAAATAAAAAATAAAGACTTTCATTAGCATTCAATTTTTAAAGTCATTTATTTTTGTTCTGTAAGTAAAAATAAATGATTTTTCTTTAATTTTAAATGATTTGTGTACGTTATTTTTTTTTAAATTGTTGGCATTTTTTGAAAGAAAAATCCGTAGTTTTAACCTACTTGTGTGGGTTATTTTTTTGTAGAAAAAGAATTCAAAAAAATAATTATAGAATTATAAAAACATGTTTGTATCAAGTGACTTTGGCACGATGGGTAGAATGACTGACCTGAATGTAGTTGATTGGGGGATCGATTCCCAAAATTTTATTAAAAATTTTTAAAATATAATTCAATAGAAAAATTGTAAAAATAACCCACGAAATCATTAATTTTTAATGTTTTCGTAGGTATTTTTTTTTAATTTGTTGATAAAAATAACACAACAATCATTAGTTTTTAATGTTTTCGTAGGTTAATTTTTTCGAATTTGTTAGTAAAAAAATGACGTTATTTTTTAATGTTATTTATTAAAAAAAATTTTATTAACATTTAAAAATAAATGTTGATGTTTGTTAAAACAAATGAATAATTACTGGGATGGTTTTTAAATGTTTTATCATTTGTTTTTGCCTACAAAATATTTTGAGTGTATTAATATAAACTTTTAAATATCAAAACAATCTCATCCTCAGATAGATTTTATCGCTTAGGAACCTCTGGATTCACGAACTCTAAAGGCTTTAGAATTAACACCTTATAAATTATATTATTTGTCTCACTTAAGTTATGAAAAACTACTTTGATGACTTATTTTATGTAAATTCAAGTTTTTGTATAGAATTTCGAATAAAATTATTTTTTATGTTGAAATGTCCAAAAATCAGTACAATCAGTACATATTTCAAAAAATCAGTACAAATCAGTACAACGTTTCTTGATCAGTACACGTGATCAAAAATCAGTACATGTACTGATCAAATCAGTACGAATGGTCAGCCTAATTATGTCCAAATAATTTTCGGTCATAGTCCCCACTACCATTATGGGGATTATGACCGAAATGAATTTGGTCATAATCCCCATAACGGAAATGGGGATTATTATGTCCGTATGGATTATGTCATGTCACCAAAATTTTATACCATTAGATATAATTGGATCTTATTGTATACAATCATATATAATTTGATGCCATTGGATAGAGACAAAATTGTATCAAACTATATACAAATGAATAAAATCAGATATTAATAAATCCAATTTAATGCAATTCTATCTACCATTTTTGGGATAAAATTATATCTAATTTATTCGAGGATAGATCAAACGTTATATAATTTTTTGTGACGCCATATTAAAATTTTTACTCGGGAAGACAAAATTATATTATTTTATAAGAAACATGTCTCAAGAAATGTAAAAAAGTCATTAAAGCCGTATTTTTTTCAAATCTCAGGTACTTTCTATAGAAAAGTTTTTCAAGAACGTTTCTGTGCCTAAGAATTTTTCTGTACATAAGATTCTGGAAATTTTTGTTTAGGATAAAATTAATAAGAATTTCTCTTTAAAAAAAATGATGTTCTAAATATTTTAATTTTTCGGTTAAAAAATTTCTTAAGTATCTGAGAATTTTCTATATGAGAGTGTATTGGAGAATTTTTCTATAGCAAGAATTTCATAAATTGTAAAAATTTTTCTATGGAAAAAATGCTCCAGATCCTCGGAAGCTTTCTATTGATTCTTTGGAAACCTGCTTCAGAATCTGAGACTTTTGTAAGACTTTTTCTTGAAGAGACATCTTTTAAAATTTTCTTAAATTAATATTTTTTATATAGGAATAAATTTTTAAATGTTTAAAATTTGGAAATTTTTCAACAAAAAAAAAAAAATCATGCACAAAACAAGCTGTTCTTGTGATGTAAATTCCATCTGAGGTACGAAAATTATTTTGAGTTAAAAATTTAAACTTTAAACTATTTGAAACATTGGATGTTGTGCTTAAATTTTATATGTCAATTTTTTACAACCTATTTAAACATAATATTTTATCTTTTTCGAATATAAATATTTAAATAGTCTTTATAACTTTAACCATGATATTTAACACCATATACATATGTATACAAAAACTAAATAGCTATAATAATAACTGTATTAGCGGTGTTAAACGATTTTTCTTTATGACTCTTATTTATTTTGGTAATAATTTAACATGGAAATTGTACAACACCGACAATATCTGCAACACATGGAATCGTCATATTAACAAAAAATAAAAAAATATATATAGTATAAACAAAATTATACAACTAAATGTTAAAGTCAAAAACAGGCACCTGGCAATAAATTATATGAAAAGTACGTGACATTACAAACACAAAAAAATATATAGTATATATTTTTGTTTCATATTACCATGTAGTGTTTATATGTGTAGTTAATAAATTGTTAACAAAGATGTTAAATATGTATATATGGGGCATTCCATGTGAAATCGGACACTTTGAAAAACTTTTTTTTTAGATTTTCCCAATTTTTTTACAGTTTTTAGTACCTTTCGAAAACTTCTTCGTGGTAAATTTTCAGATTTTTTTGATGACCCGTTCAAAAGATATCGAATTTTTTAAAATTGGTAGTTTGTTCCTTTACTCAAACTTCTTTTAATCATAACTTCTTCAATAATGGTCCAAATTTCAATTTTTTTTTTTTCAGAATTTTTGTTTTTTTACGTACTTTCTAAAAAAAAATCCCAAAAAATTCTTAAAAGCGCTCTAGTATGCGATTTTTAAGTTTTATAATTTAAATCTCATTTTTGAAAATGTTTGTACTCTTCGATTTTTTTGAAATTTTTTTGTGTAAAACTTCTATCAATTCTACAAATTTTTTGCCCAGGAAGATCGTGGGATAACGATTATTACTATTTTTTAAAATTTTTTGAAAAAATTTTATTGTAATTTTCCAATCTTAAAATCACTTCTACTGCTCCAATGGTGCGTCATAGAGGGGTCCTTCATAAGACCGACCCCCATTAATTTTTACGTTTTAACATTTCTTTGGAACAAACTAATACCCTATCTCCAATTTCTAAGGGTGCTCCCACACAATACGACATTTTTTAAAATTTGTTCCAACCGCTCTAACTGCCCAAATAATGCCCTTAGAGCAACAAAGTGTATGACCGACCCACAATATTTTTTTAGTCCAAACATTTTCTCTGAACACACCTACCCTCTATCTTTAACTGTTAAGGCGGTCCCCATACAATTTTTTTTTATTTTTTGTAAATTTGTTTTATTTAATCAGCTTCTACCGGTCCAATGGTGCGTCCGAGAGGGGTCATTATTGAGACCGACCCCAATTTATTTTTACCCTACAACATTTTTTCAAAACATACCGACGCCCTATCTCCACTCCATAAGTAGGCTCCCATACAAATAACAGTTGGAGCTAATTTTATAAAAATGTAATTTTGGGAGTGGAGATAGGGCGTAGGTATGTTTTGAAAAAATGTTGTAGGGTAAAAGTAAATGGGGGTCGGTCTCACTAATGACCCCTCTCGGACGCACCATTGGACCGGTAGAAGCTGATTAAATAAAACAAATTTACAAAAAATAAAAAAAATTGTATGGGGACCGCCTTAACAGTTAAAGATAGAGGGTAGGTGTGTTCAGAGAAAATGTTTGGACTAAAAAAATATTGTGGGTTGGTCATACATTTTGTTGCTCTAAGGGCACTATTTGGGCAGTTAGAGCGGTTGGAACAAATTTTAAAAAATGTCATTTTGTGTGGGAGCCCCCTTAGAAATTGGAGATAGGGTATTAGTTTGTTCCAAAGAAATGTTAAGACGTAAAAATTAATGGGGGTCGGTCTTATAAAGGACCCCTCTATGACGCACCATTGGAGCAGTAGAAATGATTTTAAGATTGAAAAATTACAATAAAATTTTTTCAAAAAATTTTAAAAAATAGTTATAATCGTTATCCCACGATCTTCCTGGGCAAAAAATTTGTAGAATTGATAGAAGTTTTACATAAAAAAATTTCAAAAAAATCAAAGAGTACAAACATTTTCAAAAATTAGATTTAAATTTTAAAACTTAAAAATCGCATACTAGAGCGCATTTAAGAATTTTTTGGTTTTTTTTTCAGAAAGTATTTAAAAAAACAAAAATTTTGAAAAAAAAAAATTTGAAATTTGGACCATTATTGAAGAAGTTATGATTATAAGAAGTTTGAGTGAAGAAACAAACTGCCAATTTTTAAAAATTCGATATCTTTTGAACGGGTCATCAAAAAAATCTGAAAATTTACCACGAAGGAGTTTTTGAAGGGTACTAAAAACTGTAAACATATTGGGAAAATCTAAAAAAAAAGTTTTTCAAAGTGTCCGATTTCACATGGAATGCCCCATATATTTTTTTGAAAATGGTACCAGACCAAAATAAATTGGTACTTTTTTTGAATTCTTCAACTTTACTTAAGCTGGATTTTTTTTCTAACGTGTATAAATTATCTATATATATAATTTCCCTATTTGTGTGTTCCTCTTTTTTTGTCTATCCAGAGCTTTTTGAAGCCCACTGATGAGCTACAAAGCTGAAAATTGGCATGCATATAGTAAAACACCTGGGGCAGATCCTAACGGAGCCAGATTTTAAATTTTTTGCCTGTGGGCGGAGAAATAAGCGAAATAGTGGGCGTGGAAAAATTCAATTTTTTTGACATTTTTGCTTAATTTAAAGCCCCCCTAATGCCTTAGGAAGCTGAAAACTTCCGAGAATATAGTCCTAACGATGGCGCATATCCCCAAGTAGTCGGATTTAAAATTTTCGCAATGTGGGCGGAGAATTGAGGGGAAAAGTGGTGTGGCAAAATTGGATTTTTTTAACATTTGTACTTCTATTGAAGCCTCCAAATGACTTAGGAAGCGGAAATTTCTACATCATTTAGTTCTAACAATGAAGCATATCCTGAAGTAATCGGATTTAAATTTTTTAGACTGTGGAAGGAGAATTAAGAAAAAAATGGGGCGTGGCAAAACTGAGTTTCTTAATATTTTAACTAATTTAAAAACCCCCAACGACCTATGAAGATGAAAATTTACATTTTTACTTATTTTAAAGTCCTCTAATGACTTAGGAAAATTTCCTAGCATATAGTCCTATCGATGAAGCATATCCTGTAGTATTTGAATTTTAAATTTTTGGATTGTGGGTGGAGAATTGAAAGGAAAATGGGAAGTGACAAAATTGGTATTTTTAACATTTTAACTTCTTTTGAAATCCCCAAAGGAAGCAGAAAATGTATAGCGTATAGTCCTAACGATGTAGTATATCCTGAAGTATTCGGATTTAAAATTTCTCGACTGTGGACGGAGAATTTAAAGATAAAAGAAAGTGGAAAAACTGGGTTTTTTTTTAATATTTTAACTAATATGAAGACTCCAAATGACTTAGGAAGATAAAATTGGCATGTATATAGTAGGTTTCACGGGGAAGATCAACACGAACCTGGATTTCTGATATCCAGTGTATGTGTGGAGAATAAGAAAGGCAAAGGGGCGTGGTAAATTTATTTCCATCTATTTTCTCTATATATAAATTTTTTATTTTCTTGTGTTTCTCTTATTTTTTTGTGTAGCCAGCGCCTTCTGAATATTATTGACTTAAAAGCATAAAATTGGCATGTATATAGTAAAACACCAGGGACAGATTCTTACGAAGCCTGTGGGCAGCGAATTACAAGAAAAAGGGGACTTGGCAAAATTGTTTTTTTTAACATTTTAGAGAATTTTTAAGCTCCGCCCCAATGAATTAGGAAACTGAAAATCCCTAACATGCAGTCCTAACTATGAAGCATATTCTAAAATAGTCCGATTTAACATTTTTGGAAGGTAGACGGAGAGTTGAGAGGAAAAAGGGACAAGGCAATATTGTGTTATATTTTTTTAATGTAACTAACTTAAAAACCCTAATGACCGACGCAACCGAAAATTTGCAAGCATATTGTCCTGACAATGGAGCATATCCTACAGTAGTCAGACTTAAAATTTTTGGACTGTAGACGGAGAATTAAGAGGGAAAAGGGGCGTGGATACGAGTATAGTACTAACGATGGAGCTTATCCTAAAGTAGTCAGATTTAAAAATTTTGGAATGTGGACGGAGAATTAAGAGAAGAAATGGGCATTGGCGTAGGAAGCCAACATTTCTGGGAGGGGCTAAAGCCCCCCCAGATTTTTTTTTTTTTAATAGAAAACCCCAGACCTATTTCTGAAGCGTTCCCTATATCATGTGTCTAGGTGTCCTAGAAACGAATGCCCTCCGAAAGCGGTTAAAATTCATATTTTTTTTAAACAAATTTTGATTCTGAAGATTTTTCGGAAATTTAGAACTCCCAGATATGTTATGAAAATGAAAGATTTTTAATGTTTTTCCTATAGTAAAATCATTAGATTACTATGATTTTTTTCAAGAAAAAGTTCTGATGATTGCAAAAGTTGATGATTATTAGTCAAAATTCTCAGATTCTTTCTTCCAATAACTTTTGTCTATAAAAAACCACTTAGAATTTATAAACTTTTTTAAATCAAAGAACTTAAAATGTTTTCCTGAAGTTAAAATCCTAAGATTCGGTAAAGTTTTTATTACTGACAAAAACATCAGATTCATATAAAAACTTTTTGCAATAATTCAGACTATTTTTCAATAGGAAAAACTATTAGATCTAATATAATAATCATTACGAGTCCTTAAGACTCGTAGAATAATCATAACGAGTCCTAAAGACTCATTATTATTATTTATTGTTGCAAAAATTAATGAAATCATTAAATTATTAAAAAAAAAATTGTGAATGATTAAAATTCTGGGGGGGGCTAAAATTATTCTGGGGGGGGCTAAGCCCCCCCCCCAGACAGGGCTATCTACGCCAATGGAAATGGGGGTGGACAAATTATTTTTACATCTTAAGTAATTTTGAAGACACCTTATGACCTTGAAAGATGAAAATTGGGATGCATATGGTACGGACTATGGCAAAGATCAACACTGACCTGGATATCCACTGAAAGGTCGATGATACAAAAAAAATCCGTTGTGAATTTTGTTTAGTTTATATATATAATCTGTAACGTAGTCGGATTTTCGGCCTTTAAGACAGGGGGAGTGGTGGAAGACGGAGAAATTTAGTTTTTAAACATTTCAACTATTTCTGAAACCCCTAATGACTAAGGAAGCTGAAAATTGTAAAGCATAAAGTATTGACAATGGAAGTCCCTATGAAATCAGATTTAATATTTAAACTGTGTACTTAGAAATAGGAAAAATTTAACTGAAAAATTTTTTTAACATAGTTCTAAAATATATAAATATAGTTCTAAAATTTTCTCAATAATACCATTTAAAATCTAAAATTTTCTCAGTAATACCATTTATACTCATTATTTTTTTTTTCCAATTTGGGAAATATATTGATGAAACTCAATCTAGAAATATTTAATTTTTGAAGCACAAACTTAATATTTTATAAAGTTTGGTAAAAAATTAGAACTATTGAGAAAAGTGATTTTGTGTTCTGCCTCTCAGGGACAGGCTATTCGACTAGTCCCATATAAATTTGACGTTTTTTAGTTGTATACGGCAAAAATATATCAAATTTGTGTGGAATAATTTATACACGTTAGCAAAAAAAATCCACCTTTAATAAGAATCTTTGCTCGTGCTAAAATATAAAAAAAATTGGATTTTTTTTTAATATCTCAGAATTTGGCATTATCTTAGACCGGAGAATTAATGTTATTAGGCTGGTGTCTAATTTTATAAGTGACGCAAGCCGTTAAGTCAGTTTGATTATACCAGCCGTTAAGTGAGTTTGATTATACAAGCTAACCACCAAAAAACTTAGAAATTGTAGAAGTATTATACAATGTAATTTTTTGTGATAAAACATAAAACTTGAAAAACCTATTTTTTTGCTGTTTTTTGATACATTTCAGAACACAATAAAGATGTCACGGACAAAAAAACATTTTTTTGTGGATATCCTTTCAAGTAAAGATGGTCACATGAGCAGACTAGATCGTTATTTACGTAATTCACGTAATTAAAATTTCGCTAAACTTAAAATTTTGCTGAAAATTTTGAATGATTTTTTAAATTTTATTAAGGGTTTGTGATTGAAGAAGAAAACATTGTATTTCTAAAGATTATTTTTAATGTGGATTTATTCCAGACCATGGTTTCTGTAGCCACACAGAGAAAAATAAATTTCCAACTGAATTTTTCAGTTGTATCAACTCAAAATTCGGTTGCTGCTACTAAATTTCGCTGTGGCATACGAATTTTTTAGTTGTTTCAATTAAAAGACAGTTGTATTAATAAAATTAAGTTGTAACTACCGATATTTAGTTGTTTTAACCTTAATACAAATGCATCAACCGAATTTTTGTTGCAACAACTGAATTTCAGTTGGAGATTAGCAAATTTGTTTTCTGTGTGCACCTCTACGTCATCAGTGGAGAAAATTACATTAGATTTAAATTGTTTGCTTTTTGTAAGACTGTTTATTAGGGCGGAGTAATTTTTTTTCGACAAAATCGTCTAGCATATTCGGATTCTACATAAAATTCTAAAAAAAATGCCGAACAAACCCTGTCCCAAAAATCAGTTTTGACCCCCCCCAATTTTCAAAAATAGTTTTGCACGATATACGACTATTTTAGCTCGGCTTTTTATTTGAAATATATTGTTTTACTAATAAATTTTGCTTTTATTTTGTATTAGAGGTATTTTTGGGTACGGGGAATCCATATTTGATATTTATTTTGCTCTAAACCGCCACTAGAGGGCGCTAAAAAACAAAAATCTGGACTTGGGTCTTCAGATTTTTTTTTTATTTTGAAGCCAGATACTCTAAGGAGCCATTTAGACATTCCCATTTACAGCTTAATTAAATTCCAAAAACTCGCGATTTTATTCGCGATTTTAATTTTTTAAAAATCCACAAAAAATTAAAAAGTGGTAAACTACACCATTATTTTTTTGCCACAATTCTTTAAAACTTTTTCGTTTAAAGTAGAGGATTTTAGCTTTCAATTTCAATTTTGATTATCAAAATCCGAAGTTTACTTAAGGAGTTATAGATCTTCAAAGTACATCGATAAACGATTTGAAAATCCTAAAATCATTTATTAACAAAATTTAAAAAAAAAGAATTTTTTCTATTTATATGGGCATAATTTAAAAAAAAATATTAAAAATAGAAGACTTTTGTATCCTATTAAAAAGATGACTGATTTTTTTTGTAAAAATGTCATACTTTCATAATATGTTAATTAAAAAAAAATCAAAAGAGGTTAAAGATGACGAACATGCACTAAAAAAATGCATTTGCATTTAAAATACATTTTTTTTAATAACACAATTTTTTTAACTTTCAAGTTTAATGCAGAGGACTTAAGCTTTTAATTTCAATTTTGATTTTAAAAATCGGATATTTACTTAAGAAGTTATCGCTCATCAAACTACACGACTTTTTCATATTTTGTGATTTTTAAAAAATGAAAATCGCGAATAAAATCGCGAGATTTTGGAATTTAATAAAACTGTAAATGGGAATGTCTAAATGGCTCCATAGTGTATCCATGTACACAATCTAAAGATCCCAGGCCAAAAAATACCCTTTTTCTCGTGATGATTAATGGAAAAGTCGTATATCGTACAAAACTATTTTTGAAAATTGGGGGGGTCAAAACTGATTTTTGAGACATGGTTTGTTCGGCATTTTTTCTTAGAATTTTATGCAGAATCCAAATATCCTAGATAATTTTGTCGAAAATTTTGCTCCGAACAATTCACTCCGCTCTATTGATTATACCAGCTAACCACCAAAAAACTTAGAAGTATTATACAATGTAATTTTTTGTGATCTATATATATAAAGTAGTTGCGTGACTGACTGATGACTGATGACTGACTGACATACTAATCACGCATCATCCCACAGCCCAAACCACTGAAGCTAGAGTCTTGAAATTTGGATTGTAGTTTCACCTCCTGGAATACATATCCACTAAGGCTGGGTTTTTGGAAATGTTGATTTTAAGGGGTAAAAATTAAGGGTTGAAAAAGGGGAAAAAGCGAGTACTTTGGTACTTTTTATTTTTTCTGAAAAAAATTCAATTAATTTGAAATTTGAAATTTAGGATCCTCTAACGGAAAAACATTCCCAAAAAAAGAACTTTCTGGAAATTCGGATTCCTAAGGGTTAAAAGGGGTAAAAAATGGTACATTGGTACTTTTTATATTTTTTGAAATTAAGGTCCTACAAAAATATTAAAATTTACAATGGTGGTTCCAACAACGGAAAAAATTCTGAAAACGTACTTTTTCGAAATTCCAATTCTAAGGGGGGTAAAAAACGAGTACTTTGGTACTTTTTATTTTTTCTGAAAAAAAATCCTATTAATTCGAAAATTGGAATGTAGGATCCTCTAATGGAAAAACATTCCCAAAAAAAAGTACTTTCTGGAAATTCGGATTCCTAAGGGTAAAAAGGGGTAAAAAATGGTACTTTGGTACTTTTTATATTTTTTAAAATTAAGGTCCTACAAAAATATTAAAATTTGCAATGGTGGTTCCAACAACGGAAAAAATTCTGAAAACGTACTTTTTCGAAATTCCGATTCTAAGGGGGGTAAAAAAACGAGTACTTTGGTACTTTTTATTTTTTCTGAAAAAAATCCTATTAATTCGAAAATTGGAATGTAGGATCCTCTAATGGAAAACATTCCCAAAAAAAGTACTTTCTGGAAATTCGGATTCCTAAGGGTAAAAAGGGGTAAAAAATTGTACTTTGGTACTTTTTATATTTTTTTAAATTAAAGTCCTACAAACAAACTAAAATTTGCATTGTTGTTTCCAACAATGAAAAAAATTATGAAAAAGTACTTTTTCGAAATACCGATTCTAAGTGGGGTAAAAAGCGAGCACTTTGGTACTTTTAACTTTTTCTGAAAAAAATCGTATTAATTTGAAAATTGGAATGTAGGATACTTTAACGGAAAAACATTCCCCAAAAAAGTACTTTCTGGAAATTCGGACTCCTAAGGGTAAAAAGTGGTAAAAAAATTTTAAAATGTTAGTTCCAACAACGGGAAAAATTTTGAAAAAGTACTTTTTTTGAAATTCCGATTCTAAGGGGGGTGAAAAAGTGTATTTTGGTGCCTATTATAATTCCTGAAATAATGGTCCTGGAAACTTTAAATTTGGAATGCAGGGTCATTTAGCGAAAAAAGATTTCTAAAGAAGGCAAAGAATTTTTTGTTTTTTAACGCATGTAAGCGCATATTCGGAACGGAATGAAAGCCACATGGGACTTATCGGAATGGAACAGGGAACGAAATGGGGACTTGAAATTTGGAATGGAGGTGCGCCTCCCGAAGTATAAATCCTTTAAGGCTGAGTTTTTGGAAAGGTTGATTCTAGGGAATAGGGGTAAAAAAGGTATTTTGGTACTTTTTATATTTCCACAAACCACTGAAGCTAGAGACTTGAAATTTGGAATATAGATGCACCTCCCGGAAAATAGGTCCACTAAGGCTTGGGTTTTGGAAATGTTGATTCTTTTTATAGTTCCACAAACCAATGAGGCTAGAGATTTGAAATTTGGAATGTAGATGCATCTCCCCGAATATAGATCCACCAAGGCTGGGTTTTTTGAAATAGTGATTCTATGGGGGTAAAACGGGTAAAAAAGGTTTTTTGGTACTTTTTATATATATATATACTTAAATAATGGTTTTATTAGCTTGAAATTTGGAATGTAGCATCCCATGCTTAAATAAAAGTCATAAAAACTTAAAGTTAGGAATGTAGGAACCAACAACAGAAAAAACTATGAAAAACGTACTTTTTGGAAATTCCGATTCAGATCTAAGGGGAAAAAACGAGATACGAATATACCTTTTATATTTTCTGAAATAATTATAATGGAAATTTGGAATGTAAGATTGTCTAGCGAAATAAAATATTCCCAAAAGAATAACTTTTGGAAATTCTGATCCCTAAGGAAATTAATTAAAAAAGGGAATTATATATTCTTAAATAATGAGCATATTAACTTGAAATTTAGAATGTACGGGAAAAAGGCCCCCCAAAAATTACTTTTTGGTACTGTTTATATTTTCTTAAATAAAGGTCATAAAAACTTAAAATTAGGAATGTAGGATCCAACAACAGAAAATAATTCTGTAAAAAGTACATTTTTCGAAATTTCGATTCTAAGGGAGTAAAAACGAGCACTTTGGTACTTTTCATATTATTTGAAATAATGGTACTGGAAACTTGAAATTTGGAAAGTAGGATCGTCTAGCGAAAAAAAGTCGTTCCCAAAAGATTTTTTTTTTAATTCTGATTCCTAAGGAGTTAAGGGGGTACTTTTTAAATTGTCTGAAACAAAATAAGGGGCAAAATGATTCTTTTTAATTTAATGATCTTATCCCTAGAAACCCTTTTGTTCTTTAACGGATACTATTCGAAAAGGAATGAACACCACATTGAACGAAACTGAATGGAACAGGGAACAAAATGGAATGAAACTGGGAACGAATTCAAATGAAAATGTTTTCAATTTATTTTTTTTTTTTTTAATTTTTTTTAACTAAATTCTTTTTTGTACTAAAATTTGTTTATCAATTAATTTTTCAGTAATTTTTTTGTTTCATTCATACATATTTGTTCATATTTTTACAAAATTTTTTCATTAAATTTTGTTAACTCAATTTTTTTTTTGCTCAAATTAATAAATCAATGTTTTTTTTTATAACATAAGACTGTCTTAAACTTGACGTTGTATTTATTATAACAGCTAATGTATTTGGAATTTTATTGTAAGTGTTGTGATTATCATAAGCACAGTTTTTGTAAAGGATTAAGAATTGGTTTGCTCTATCCTATGGAGCAAACCAATTCTAAGGTGACGATATATAAAGATTACATAGCGAAAAGTTCCAAAAATGGATCTTTTATTATCATTATGTAATTTTTCTGTATTTACGGGCAACGAAATACTCTGCGCACGCTAGTAAAACATAAAACTTGAAAAACCTATTTTTTTTTCTGTTTTTTGATACATTTTAGAACACAATAAAGACGTCACGGACAAAAAAACATTTTTTTTGTGGAGGATATCCTTTCAAGTAGAGATGGTCACATGAGCAGACTAGATCGTTATTTACGTAATTCACGCGTGAGTGTGTCTGAATTAAATTTTACTCACATGATTGTGAGTGAGTGTGAGTGAAGAAAAAAATTGCGTGAGTGAGTGTGCGTGAGTAAGATTTTTGCGCGAGTGAGTTTGCGTGAGTCAAGTTTTTTTCGTGAGTCTGCGGGACTTATTTTCTCTTCATATTTCCTTTCGTACCAAAAAGTCAACAAAAAAAAAATGTAAAATTTCGCTAAACTTAAAATTTTGCTGAAAATTTTGAATGATTTTTTAAATTTTATTAAGGGTTTGTGATTGAAGAAGAAAACATTGTATTTCTAAAGATTATTTTTAATGTGGATTTATTCCAGACCATGGTTTCTGTAGCCACCTCTACGTCATCAGTGGAGAAAATTACATTAGATTTAAATTGTTTGCTTTTTGTAACACTGTCTTTTCTATATGTTTTTTCATCAACAGACTTAACTCTGATTGGAATAGAATCCACGTTCTTGAAATTTTCCATCAGGGTGTGTTTAATGCATGGAGTATGTAATCCCTAAGCCCGGCCAAAGGCCGGCTACGCAGAAAACCTTTATTACAAAAAAAAAAAAAAAACAAATCATAGAAGTCGTAATTTCGACATTTCGCCCAAAAAAAAATATTTTGGATTTTTTGACAATATTGTTTTGGGAGAAATAACATTTTTAGACCTATCATTTTGGGCTATATGTCGCAGCTTAGGCGATATGACATTTACGGTTTTGGGCTATAAGACCTTGGGCGCTATGTCCGTACGCCGTGATTGAGTGTGAGTGGAAAAAATATGTTCGTTAGTGAGTGTGCGTGATTCAAAAATTCCTGTCTTAAGCGTGAGTGAGTGTGAGTCAAAATTTACTCACACGCCCATCTCTACTTTCAATATACTTTCAAGTCAAAAAAAAAAAAAAAAAAATTGAAGCGGAAATGTTAAACCCACCAAAATGACATTTTTAGTAGTTACTAAGCTAATCAAATCAAATAAAATAATATTTTAAAAAATTAAAAAATTCTCAGATTTTTGCTAGAGAAAAATTCTAAGAAAAGTTCTCAAATTTTCCAATAAAAAAATTCCAAAATTTTTCGTGAGAAAAATTTTCGTATTTTTCTATAAAAAATATTAATGTTCCAAAACATTTTTCATAGACCGAGAAACTTTTCCTTTAGAAAAATTTTAAGAGTTTAAACATTTTTAATAGAAGAATTTCTATAAAAAATTTCTCCTATAGAAAAATTTGTAGAACTTCATTTTTCATAGACCGAGAAACTTTTCCTTTAGAAAAATTTTAAGAGTTTTAAACATTTTTCATAGAAGAATTTCTATAAAAAATTTCTCCTATAGAAAAATTTTTAGAACTTCCTTTAGAAAAATTCTAAAGTTTTTCCTATAGAAAAATTCACAAATTAATCATATAGAAAAATTTGCAAATTAATCCAATAGAAAAACTCGCAAATTCATCCTATGAAAAAATTCTTTATTTTTTCTAAAGAAAAATTCTTTATTTTTCCTAAAGAAAAATTCTTTATTTTTTCTAAAGAAAAATTCTCAAATTTTTCATATATAAAAATTCTAATATTTCCTTTAGAAAAATTTTAAGATTCTCAAACATTTTTCATTGAAAAAAATTCTCAGATTATTTTCTTTTCGTTTTTCTTTTTCCCTCTCCTTTCCTTTCCTCTCCTTTTCTCTTCGTTCCTATTCTTTCTTTCCTTTCTTTTTTTTTGTTTTTTTTTCATTCGAATTCGGTTTGGAGGGGGGATTTCCTTTCCCCCCAAACACATGTTGTGAATATGAAGTTAATCAGACGAGTGGTTTGGCTGCCAACGTGGTTTGGTTTGAAAATAAAAGATTTTATTTAGATTTTTTTTTTTTAAATCGACAACTAACGCTTTCAGAAAAAAGTAAATACCAAATTTGGAATACTCACATCCAATTAAACAGACACTTTTTTAAACTGTTTTATTGTGCCAGCTGAATTTAGAGCCAACTGAATGGTTTAATAACAACAACCGAAATTTTCAGTTGCGATTACCGAAATGTATTTGAACCAACAGAAGTTAAATTGATATAAACAAATTTCGTTTATCGCAAATGAAAATGTCGGTTGTTGTTATTAAACCATTCAGTTGGCTCTAAATTCGGTTACTAAACTAAACTGTGTAATCGCGTTTTTATATCGAGAGCGAATATTAAAAACTTGCTATCTGCAGTGTTATAACATACATAGCAGATAGCGAATTTTGAATATTCGTCCTCGATATTAGGGTGTTCAGTCGATTAATTCTTGTTCGATTAATCGAACAATTTTAGACGAATAATTGTTCGATTAATTTAAAATAGCTAATTTCGATTAAAGGATTAATCGAAGAATTTATGACGATTAATCGAATAATAATTATGTATGATTTTTCTGGAAATATGTATAATTTTTTAAAAGTTTTAAGTACAATAAACAAACCAAATGTATGTGGCCGTTGGAATTAAAAAAAAAACAGTCATATTTACTTGAGAGATCCTTATTTTAACTTTTTTTCTAAATTTCGGTGCTCCTAAATCTTGGATTTGCTAAACGACCTAAATAAGTACCTGATAAAATTTTGGGTCAAAGTTTCGAGTTTTGGGCAAAAATGCACTAAATTATAAAACAAAATACAAATTTTATGAAAGCGTTCAACACAAAATATTTTTTATTTTAGATTTTCCGAAATGTAGTCAGATAATTAATATAAAAATTTTTGTGATATCGGTAATGCACATAAATTTGGCAAAAAAAATGTTTTCGAATTCAAACCTCCAAAACTATTTTTTTATTAAATTTTCTCAAACATATTAGCAGAAAACTTATTGTGTTTTCTTTACTGACAAAATATTTGCCTTTCTTTTGCATTTCGCCCCGAAAATGACGTTTTTGTGTTTTTTCTATAAAAAGTTTCAACCCTTATAAAGGATATCGTGTTGTTTTCTAAAAATGTCTGCCCTATAAAGTGTAAAAAAGTTGCACTATTAGCCCAGTAAAAAATAACGGGATTGAATACAACAACTGACTTTTTCTGTGTTCTTTTCTCAAAACAGCTGTTCAAAAAAGAGGGCAGAATATGGCTGCATGTTTGTTCTATTCCAGTGTGAGTTAAACATTTTAAAAATGTGTACCCTAAAAAGGCAAACATTTCTTTTAAGAAAAGAAAACACCATTAAATTTTGATACATTTCGAAATGATTTTAATTTTGTTTTTTTGTTGTTAATAAAATGTTTAAATACTTGTAATTAATTTTGTTTATTTACTACAGTACCAATTTTTTGTCGAAAAAAAAATTTGTAATTTAGAAAATTTAGAATTTGTAATTATTCGATTAATCGAACAATTTTAAAATTTTATTCGTTTAATCGAATAATTTAAAAATGGCAAATGTCGATTAATCGTTTAATCGAACAATAAAAAAACCCGATTAATTGAACACCCTACTCGATATATTAATTTATTTATTATAATACGATTAGAAGTCCAAATAAAATTTTATTAACTATTTATTTTCAGATGCATTTTTTGTTAATTAAAATTTTATTTATTTATAAAAAATCTCTAATTACACTGTGCTCGAATTTGAAACTTTTCTTAACAAGCTGGGCACCCTACACTGATAGAAAAACGCTTCATATCACTAATGAATGGAAATCATTAATGTTGTTTCATTACAACATTGAAATATTTCATATGCTGAATGAAATTTCATACATATTGTGCAATATTTTCATTAATTTTGATTCATTGGATTTCGTAGTTTCATTAAAAAATGTCATTAAGTTTTGTTTACAAAATTTACTGTTTTTTTGACACCTGTCGTGTCGCGTCTGTTTTGTCTGTTAGTTTACGCGCGCAAAAAACAGCTGATCAGAGCGTGAAATTTTTTAGAATTTTTATACGAAATTTAAAATGAAATGTTGCTGATAAATTTTTAGTATTTATTAAACTCACGTTGTTTTATATTATTTCGTGGTTTTACTTATGTATTAAAAGTAAATGTTATAGTAAAATTTTGTGTGAGAAAACCGAGTGAAATCTATAGACAAAATAAAAAATATGTGAAAGTGTTTTTTAACTTGATTATTTTGTGATTTTTTCAGCCTTTTTTATAAAATTTGAAATAAAAAGTAAATTATTAATTTTATATTTACTAAATTCGTGCTGTTTTTATTGGTTCGTAGTTTTAATTATGTATTACAACTAAAGTTTAGTGTAAAATTTTTTGCGAGAAAAACAAATGAAAACCATTTTTTATTTTTTTTAATTCTATAAAAAGATCTTTACAATTTCTTACATATATTTCATTTTAAAAATAAAAGTAGCATTTATTCAATGAAAGTATTTCATTTCAAAAATAAAAAGTAGGATTTATTCAATGAAAATATTTCATAAGAATTAAATAGTTGTTTCATTAAAGTAATGAACAATTTTCATAAAATACAATATATATTTTGTATGAACAATTTTCATTAATTTAATGAAACTTGTTCTTGCAATTAAATTTTATGATACATATTTCATTAATTCAATGAAACCCTACATAGGTTCCTTTTTAACGCCATTTTTCATAACATTAATGTAGATTTTCATTATTGTCATGTATAAAATTAATATGAAAACATTTGATCTTGTTTCTGCAAATACTAGTACGCCAACTCATTTCACATCATTCGATAATACTTTGCTAGATCTGTTTTTCGTCTCAAATGAAGCAAAGATCTTAAAATATGATCAGTTGTCAGCATCGTGCTTTTCCAGACACGATCTAATTTTTATGATTTTTGACATTCCTCTACAAAACACCACTAATACTATTCAATTTCGTAACTTTAAACGGGTTAACTATCTTCTTCTAGAACAAGAGTATACTAAAATAGACTGGGGCTACATTTATTACATTCCTTCGGTTGATGATCAACTGGCCTTTTTAGAACAGAACATACAAACTTGTATAACACAATAGTACCAATTCAAACGAAGAAGATAAGTATCCGTCAGAAACCGTGGTTTACTGCTGAAATTAAGCGCCTAATAGTAAATCGTGACAACGCTTACACTCAATGGAAGCGCTTTAAAATTAATGATCTACATAATAATTATCGCAATGCCAGAAAACTCGTGACCAAAACCATAAGGGATGCAAAATCAAAATACTATTCTGAAAAATTTTCGAATTCCATTAATACGAGGAATACTTGGAAAACTATTAGGGAAGTTGGAATTGTTAATAATAAAACCAAACAGGATAATATTTTATTAGATCCGTATGAACTAAATACGAATTTTGTTAATATACCCATGCCTCAAGCAGATCATACACATTATATTAATTTCCAAGCTACCAATCTTCCACATAACTCTTTCAATTTTGAGTATGTTAGTCGCCTAGATGTTCTTAAAAGCTGCCTATCCATTAAGTCAAAAGCTACAGGAATTGATGGTATTCACCCAGCTTTTCTTAAAATTATTCTTCCGTCGCTTTTACCCCAAATCACATATATTTTTAACAAAATTATTATGACAGGCACTTATCCATTAAGATGGAAACAGGCGAAAATTCTTCCAATACCGAAATCACCCACTGAATATCGGCCTATAGCTATATTACCTTATCTTTCAAAGGCATTTGAAAAATTTTACACATTTAAATAACTAATTACCTTAATGAAAATAATTTATTAACAGATAAACAATCTGGGTTTCGGGCTAAACATAGCTGTATAACTGCTCTAACTGATGTAGCAGAAGATCTTAGAAAGGAAATTGATGATGGCTGTCTAGCATTTTTAGTGTTGTTGGATCATTCGAAGGCATTTGATACCGTTGACCATACAATTTTAATTCAAAAACTTGAGAAAAGTTCAAAAGTATCAAATTGATTGATTCATATCTTAGGGATCGAGTACAGTGTGTTGAAACTAATCCTTCAACAATCTCAACTTTTCTTCCAGTCGTTAGGGGTGTTCCGCAGGGCTCCATTCTGGGTCCCCTCCTTTTCTCTATTTACGCGAACGATTTCCTTGAACAGTTGCTCCACTGTAACATTAGGATGTATGCCGATGACGTCCAGTTGTATATAAGTAACAAAAAGGGACTAATTGAGGAATGTACTGTAAATGGTTTAAGTTTAAATCCTAGAAAATCAAAATGTATTTTAATGCGACGTTTTCATTAAAAACCAACAAATCGAAATCGTAAATAAGGCAAAGAATCTTGGGGTAACTTTTAATGACACTCTCACCTGGTCAGACCATATAACAGCTGCCTGTGGAAAAACATACTCAATGCTAAGAACCCTATGGCCTACTCAAAACTGCACCCCATTGAGAATAAGGTTACTACTTGCCAAGACATACTTGATACCAATTTTAACCTACGGATGTGTAATTTTTGCGAGTTGTGATGCTACAAGTAAATCAAGATTAAATGTAACATATAACAACATTGCAAGATACGTTTATGGTCTCAAAATCATTGATGCTAATGGTAATTACATTAATACACTCAGAAAATTATGTAAGTTACTACATGTTAGTTATTTGTATATTTTACAGTAGTAAGTTGTTTTCAACTTCAAAGTCAGTTGTTTTTGTATGAAAAATATCAAACAACTATTTCTGTTAGTTATTTTAAGTCGTTTTTTGAACAACTAACAAAAAAGTACTGTGATGTAGTAACAGTTATTTAAAGTAGTTAATTTTATTTTTTTTTTTATATATGAAAAATTTTCAAAGTTTTTTTTCCAAAAAATAAAAATAAATTTTGTTTTTTTTTATTTTTCACAACTTTTTTTAAAAAAAAAAAAACGTGGAAAAAATTTGGTTTCAATTTTTTTTTTAAATTTTTTGAAAAAAAAATATATATTGATTATTTTATTTTTACTACATTTTAGTTGTTTTGACTACAAATGTAAGTAGTTTTTACTACATAAGTCAGTTGTTTTTTGTCAGTTAAAATAACTAACATTGTTAGTTGATTTAACTGAAAAAGTAGTTGACCCCAAAACAACTTACAAAGTAGTTATTTTAACTGACATTTTCAGTTGATTTTACTAACATACTTTTTTGAGTGTATTACTCCACATTCAAAGAAAATATTTGGCGTGCTGTTTGAAGATCTGCTGAGAATAAAGACTCTGGTATTTCTACACAAAATTATTACTAATCGTGAGCTATGCCATTTGTTTAATCGTTTGAGATTTAGTCGACTAAGAAGAAACAGAAACATAATTCAAATCAGACATCACACATTAAGTAATATCCGAATGGCAATTTTTTATAACTGCAAAAAAATGATATGCCTCCAAAAGTTAAAGAAACCAGCAATGCGTTACATTTTAGAGAAAAAATCTTTAAACATTATTCGTAGATAACATATCTGTACATATCTATATCTATACTATCTATATCTATTAGAGTTAATTTTGAAAAATAGATTTTTGGATATCATCACTTTTTAGAAGGTTTTTGTATCAATAAAAATAATGGCGTATTTTTTTGTTTTAAATTCCAACTCCTTCCCGTGCCTATAGGCGACTCAAATCGCGGATTTTGGGTCCCTTTTCACATACAACAAAAACGGCTGAATATATGTCAAATCTGACTTCACTATTCGATTCTACAGGAAAACTTAGGCCCATAAGCTTTTTTTTAGTTTTTGGAATGCATCAGAATGCATGATTAGGGTGGTCCAAAAAACTAATTTTTTAAAAAAAAAATTAAAATATTTTTTTTGTTAATATACAATGAAAAAACACTTACATCTGAGTAAAATGGTCCAAAAATTTTAATTTTGGTGTTACCCGTTCAAAAGTTATTAAAGTTTAAAAATTTAATTTTTTAGTGAATACAAAATAATTTATTAGATTTGTTATTTCTATTTAACAACCATAATTCTAATCAATTATATTCCTTTCAATAACAGATAAAGCTAAACAATTTAAATTATCTTTATTTTTAACTAAACACGAGTTGTTCAGGCGCGAAATTTTACCACCGAACAACTTGTTGGTAAAATTTCGCGCCTGAACAACTCGTGTTTAGTTAAAAATAAAGATAATTTTAATTATTTAGCTTTATATGCTGTCGAAAGGAATAGAATTAATTAGAATTGCTGTTAAATAGAAATTATAAAACCAATAAATTATTTTGTAATCACTAAAAAATTAAATTTTTAAACTTTAATAACTTATGAACGGGTAACTAGAAAATTAAAATTTTTGGACCATTTTTCTCAGATGTAAGTATTTTTTCATTGTACATTAACAAAAAAAATATTTTAATTTTTTTTTTTAAAAATAATTTTTTTGGACCACTCTAATTATGCATTCTGGTGCATTCTAAAAACTAGAAAAAAGCTTATGGGCCTAAGTTTTCCCGTAGAATCGAATACTGAAGTCAGATTTGACATACATTTAGCCGTTTTTGTTGTATGTGAAAAGGGACCCAAAATCCGCGATTTGAGTCGCCTATAGGCACGGGAAGGAGTTGGAATTTTTATAAAAAAAGTACGCCGTTATTTTTATTGATACAAAAACCTTCTAAAAAGTGATAATATCCAGAAATCAAAATCAAAAAAAAAATTGAAAACGAACTCTAATATCTATATCTATACTAATATTATAAAGAGGTAATGTTTGTATGTTTTTTTGTTTGTTTGTTTGTTTGTAGAAAGTAATCTTCGGAACTACTCATCCGATTTCAAAAAAGTTTTCAGCAATATTTAGAGTGTTCTTCCAGGACGGACATAGGCTAGGTTTCATCGACCACGCCCACTTCTACGCCCACTTTTTGCCAAAAAACGTAAAATTTTAAAATCTTCAAATCTCGAAAACTACTAAACCGATTTCAATTTTTTTTTTACCAATGCATACTTGGAATGTTCCTTGATGATAGACATGCTCAGTTCAATAATTGGCCACGCCCACTTCTACGCCCACTTTTTGCCAAAAAACGTAAAATTTAAAAATCTCCAAAACTACTAAACCGATTTAATTTTTTTTTTACCTATGCATACTTGGAATGGTCCTTCATGATAGACATGCTGGGTTCAATCGACTACGCCCACTTCTACGCCCACTTTTGGCAAAAAACTTAAAACCTTAAACTTAAATATCTATGAAACTACTCATCCGATTTCAAAAAAGGGGTTCACCAATATTTAGAGTGGTTCCCCAGGTTGGACATAGGCTAGGACTCATCCACCACGCCCACTTCTACGCCCACTTTTTGGCCAATAAACCTAAAATTTAAAAATCTCCAAAATTACTCATCCGATTTCCAAAATTTTTCTACCAACGCTTGGAATGTTTCTTCAGAGTGGAAATATGCTGGGTTTCATTGACCACGCCAATTTCTATGACCACTTTTAACAAGAAAAACGTAAAATTTCTAAATCTCCGAAACTACTCATTCGATTTAAAAAAAAAAAATGTTCTCCAATATTAAGAATGGTCCTTCAGGTTAGACATAGGCTACGGTTCATCGAAGTAAAATTTTAAAACATTTGAAACTTTTTATGAGGTTGCAAAAATGATTTCACCAATATTTAGAATTCTCCTTCAGAGTGAGTTAGGGTAGGTTTCATTGACCGCGCCCATTTTAAAGATCAATTTGGGTCTAAAACTTAAAATTTAATACTCCGAAACTACTCATCCGACTTCAAAACATTCTGAAAAATATTCATATTTGGAAATTCCGATTTTAATGGAGCAAATAGGTGAAAAGTAGTGAACATTGTAAACTTTTCTATCTCCTGAAATAATGGTGATAGAAATTTGAAATGTGGAATCCTCCAGCTCAAAAAATCATTCTGAAAAAGAACCTTCTCGAAGTTTAGATTTTAATGGGGTTATAAGGGTAAATTATTGTACTGTGGTACTTTTACTATTCCCTGAAACCTTCCAACAGAGTTAACAATGAAAAGAAGGACATAAATATTTTTAAATTAAAATTTTTAAGGGTTAAAAGTAGTAAACAATTGGTTGAGGTAAGGTAATATGGAACTTTTTATATCAATTGGGATAACGTCTCTAAAATGTTTTTTTTCTTAACACATGTTCTACAGAAAGGAGTGAAGCCTACGTGGAATGAAATGAATTGGAATTCAATGAATTGGTATGATTAGAACAGGGAACGAAATGGAAAAGAACGGAGAACGAAATGAAACGATACGGGGAATGACATGATTTCAATAATTACGATATAAGGGCTTGCAAATTTTTAAGAAAATTGTTTACCGAAACGAACATGATTCCGGGCTAAACGGGGGGTTGTTTTAATTTTATTGTTTATTCTAAATAGTTTTTATGAAAGACTAACTACCAAAATTTAATAAAATAAAGATTCTGCAGGTGAGAATTTTAGAAATGGGGAATTTAATCCTCATCCTTCTTTAATACTTTATTTAATATTACCGGTGACAAAGTTCCGGGCGGGCCTGCTAGTAGTATATAGTTCGATATAGTTCACAATGCTTCGATTGTTAATGAATGTATTCAGGTTATTTTTTATTTTGTGTTAAACTCTAATGTTTTTTGTAATGCTTAATTTTTTATTTTTTTTATTAGTTTTACATACTCATTTAAAATGTTTACATTATTATTAATTACAATTTATTTTTTTACTACATCATAAGATTTCTACTGTATAAGACGTGTGTACTGGTAAAGTTAATTTAAGTACGCTGAATTCAATGGTGCTAGCCGTTTTTAGAAGTTAGCGCTCGTATTCGCGATATTCTTTATTTTCGCAAAAAAAATTGGTTCAATACAAATATTTTAGTTTAGTTTGAATTAACAACAGCCATCTGGTAAAGGTTAGCGATATTCGCGATTATTTTTTTTTTATTTTTAAGTAAAAAAAAATATATTTTTATATTATTTAGATAATTGCTGAATTTTTATTATCTAAACTCTATTTCGAAAATTAAATAAATTTTTTTCGAGATTTTTTTTTCCAAATTTTATTTTATTTTGCTATTAATTTATGAAAATGAGTAGAATACGATACATTACAGACACAAAACTTTTTTAATTAAAAATGCCTAATTAACTCAAAAAAAAAAAAAAAAAACTGTACCTAATTCCCACGAACTCTCATCCCTAGTACGATGTACAATTTTTTTTTATAATAAAACGCAAACACCAATGAATAATATTATAGCCATATTTAAAGAAGAGTTGTATAAACATGAATAAACTTCATAACACGTACGTACATTCACATAAACATTTGTAATAAACTGACAAAAACTTTAAAATAAAATATTTAAAACAAAACAATACACGAAATGGTGGGATAATTTATGTTATTTATATTAACATTTATTTAAAAAGTGTGATGTGTGTTTTTTTTTGCAATTAATAATCTGATTTTAATGGTTTTCATTTGCCACTTTAGTTATGTGGATTAAATAAAAAATACTATTTATTTTTTAAAATCTTTAATAAAATAATGGTGATTTTCAAAAGTGTAACGTTACGTTTAATTAACGATTTTTGCATTTTAATCTATATAAATAAAAATCAATTGTCGTTCGTTGGTAACCGCATCAGCTGAGAACGGCTGGACCGATTTGGACAATTTTTTTTTTTTGAAATGTTCGTCATACTCCAACTTAGGTTTTTACGTAAAGAAAAATTGACCACGCCCACTTTTACGCCCACTTTTTTCGATTTATCTAAAATCGGAAAACGGCTGTAGCGATTTGGGTAATTTTTTATTTAAATGTTCGTAGTAATCCAATTTAAGTTTTTACTGAAAGAAAAATCGACCACGCCCACGTTTACGCCCACTTTTTCAATTTATCCAAAATCTGAGAATGTCTGGACCGATTTGACAAAAATTTTTTTTAAAAGAATTTTCATCATATTTCAACTTTGTTTTTTACGAAAAATTAAATTGCCCACGCCCACTTTGGCTAATTTTTGTTGAAAATGTTCGTCAAAATTTCACTAAGGTTTTCACGGGCAGTTAAGTTTCCCACGCCCACTTTTTTCTATGTTTTAAAAGAACTATAACGGCTAGACCGATTTGGGTGTAGTTCGCAAAAATTTTTAAGAAAAGAAAAATTATCCCCGCCTACTTTTACGCTCACTTTTCCCAATATATAAATTTTAAATCATGTTATAGCTGGATCAATTTGTTTAATTTTGTATTTAATGTTCGTCATAGTCCAACTAAGGTTTTTCGGAAAGAACAATTTTCCATTTCTACGTCTACACTTTTGAATGGATGGACCGAGTTCGTTAAATTCAAATAAGGTTTTTGCGGTAAGAAAAGTTGTCCACCTACTCTTTTTTCGATGCATATAAAATTTGCTCTATAAAAAAATATAAATAAAAATCAAATGTAGTTCGTTGATAATCGCATCACTTGAGAACTGAACGATTTGGATATTTTTTTTTAAATGTTCTTCTTATTCTGATTAATTTTTATTAAAAAATAAAAATTGTTTTATTCGACCTTTAAAATATTATATTTTGAGTAGGTTTTCTTCAGCTCGAGGTCATTTTATTTCCTTTAATAATTAAAACTATGATATTCTCATAGAATAATTTTCAAGAAAATTATTTTTCTGTTTTAAATTTATTTATGTTGGTCATTTTTTGCAAGACTTAATCGACACGTGTTTCGGGATATGTCAGATCCCATTGTAGAGATTATTTAGCAAAAATAAAAACCCTATACATTGGGGTCTGACAATGGGATCTGACAAATCCCGAAACATGTGTCGATTAAGTCTTGCAAAAAATGACCAACATAAATAAATTTAAAACAGAAAAATAATTTTCTTGAAAATTATTCTATGAGAATATCATAGTTTTATTAAGTAAAGAAAATAATGACCTCGAGCCAGAAGAAAAACATTTTGCAGGGCTTTATATTTAAGCGAGATGAACATAACACTGATCTTATATTTGGGCCAGCAACGCGGACCGGGGCAGCTAGTTTAACATAAAAAAAAAATTAATCTATCGAATGCCCAACTGAACGTATGATTGATATTTTACAGGTGAATTAAATATGACTCATACGCAATGTTAATGTGTTTGTGACTATATAGTAGGGTGGTTTTTTCTTGTATAATTTTTTTTTAATTCCGGATCTTTGTGCTATTGCATCTAAAAATAATTGTGTAAAAATTTGAGGAAGATCGGAATTAATTAACCTGTGCCGCAGCAAATTCAAAGTTTCGAGAAAAAACCAGAATGGCCATAATTTTGACAAAATAAAAAAAAGTAAATTTTGTGAAAATAATCAAAACAAAGTTTTTTTTTTATTTTACTTTTACCCAATAATAACACTGTGCTACAGTGAAAAAATATTTCTGATGTGACATAGTATAGGTTGTTGGTCCTGTGGAGTAGATCACAAAAATGGCCATTAAACTTGCTAGACACCCTCAAATTTTAGAGTTATTGTCAAAAAACATTTTTTTGGGACTTTTCTCACTAAACCTTGTGTAATTCAGAAAATTTCAACCGATTTTTAATTTTTTTAATTTTCGAACTGTTTTGGATAGAAAAAGAATAGGGCTTTCCATGTGTGTGAATTGGTCAATACGTAAAAGAAGGATATCTATTGATTTTTTTATAAAATCAATTTTTTGTGTAATTTTTTGAAAATTTTTTAAGATTTTGCAGAAAATCGCCGTTCAGATAACCCTGGCAAAAAAAATAAATTTATCATAAATGGTCATGTACAATATTTTTAAAGGTTTTTGGCGCGCTGAATCCGAATCTGACCTTTAAATTTCTCTATCTCGTCAGGTTTTTGAGATATTTAACAAAAATTGATATATCAAAAACTTAAGATAGCTCAATTTCAAGGTCAAATTCGAATTCAGGAGGTCAAAAAACTTTAAAATAATGATAAGCGACCTCTCAGTATGTTCGTTTATTTTTTTTTGCTTGGGTTATCCGCACGGCAATTTTATACAAAATCTTATTCTTTTTTAGAAAAATTATTACAACTCTGTCACTTGCTATCCGATTTTTTTGGCATAAAGCTCATCGTATTCACAATTAAATTTTCTTTAGGAATACGTTTATTAATATAAATGTTGTTGAACAAACTATAGCAGAAAAAAATCGGTAAACTCAAAAAATTTAAAAAAATAACAAAAAATTAGATATTGTTAAAGATATCAATATATATATTTTTTATATGTATAGACCAATTCACACACATGAAAAGCCCTATCCTTCTTATATCAAAAACAGTTGAAAAATTTAAAATCGGTTGAAAAATGTTTAAGTTTAGTGGTTTAGTGTGCAAAGTCCCAAAAAACGTTTTTTGACAATAACTCAAAAATTTGAGCGTGTCTGGCAAATTTAATGGGCGTTTTTGTGATCTTTTCGACGAGGCCTACAACCTTAACTACAGCATTTTAAAAGTATATTCGATTTTGTGTTTTTTGTTGCACAGCGTAATCAAATAAAATTATTTTAACTTTTTATGACAGCGCGAAAACTTTGAAACTTGCAATAAAAAAAAAAATACCAAGCATTTTGGAGGGTACCTGAAATGAGTATTTTTGATTTTTTTGAAAATTTTATTTAACAAAAAAATTAAATTTTGCTAGTCTATAGTAACACATTATTAAATACGTCCTTATGTATTTAAAAAAAATAGGGATATCCATCGACTCAATTGTTTTTGGGAGTCATTTAAATTTTGCGGATTTCAAGGATAGTAGACCCAGACAGCGAATATATTATTTTGTTTGAATTTTTAAGAAATTTATCTTTTTAAAAACTTTTTGGTGTTTTATTTAAAATAAAACATCAAAAACATTAAATTATTTTGTAATAATTATTTGTAAATAATATATAATACTTAAGACTTTGTTAACCCAAATGGCCAGGGGTCAAAAATTACCCATACAGCTGTTTTTGGAAAAAATAATCGAACGGAAAATGATTTATTAAGGGTTTTTAGACCCCCTGACCATATCGGGTTAATATAGCCTAGAGTGGCATTTTATTTCAACTTTTGATTTTCCCAGGTGTCCCGGAAAATTTTTGTTCTACTAGACCTATGTGTTACGAATTCGAGGCCAACTGGATAAAAGTAACCCGTGGCGTCCGGCGATCAAAGTTATGGATTTTAAAAATTAAAAAAAAAATAATAATAATAAAAAATGTTTCCTACGATACGTCATATTTTGATGCGCTGAACACGCAAATAAAATCAATAAATAATTGTTTAAAAGCGGTCGAATAGTTTTTGAAATATCGCTGTATAAAATTTGCTAAAAAGTTATCGGGGTTTTCAAGAAATAATTTTATTTTTTTTTTCTAATTTCTTGAAAATTTTAAACCGTGGCGACCTTTTAAACAGTGGCGCCCTTCTATCAAAGTTTTTTTTTTAGAACATTTTTACAGAACCTCACAGGGTGTCATGGGTAAAGATGGTCTGATTTGGTTCAAATTAAGTTTTAATGAAATTTTCTCTCAATCTCTATAAAAGAGTCAATAAAAAAAATTTTAAGATTTTTTAAAAAAATTCTTGCACCGCAATTTCTAATTTTTTTTTTGACAAATTTCAAATTTTCGAGTCATCGAAAATTGCTCTACCGATTTCAGAATTTTTTTGATATTTGTGTTCAGCATGACAGGATTAATAAAAACAATGTATCGCGAGATATTTTTTTTTTTTTCAATTTTAAAAAATCAAAAATTTTGGTGAAAATTTCCCAAAAATTCAAAACTTTGAGCAAACGGCGCCACTGGTAAAAATTTTCAGATTTGGCTCAAATTAAGTTTAAATAAAGGATTGTCTCAAGCTCTGTGAAAGAATCAAGCGAAAGAAATTTTGGTATTTTTTTAAAAAAATTTCTTGAACTTAGGAAAACACATCCATTTTTTTTGAAAATTTAAAAAATGTTTGACAAAACACATTTTATTTTTTATTTTTTTTTTAATATTCAAAGATCCAAAACTTTGATCGCTGTTTGCAATGGATTAATTTAATTCGATTGGCCTCAAATTTGCACCACTTAAGTTCTAGGCCTAGGAGAATAAACATTTTCTCGGACGTTTAAAAGCGGAAGAAAAGCTTTTTGCTATATGACCAAATCCACGGGAAATTAAACTGAAGGATCACCGATTTTTGTTAGTTTTTTTTACTTGATAGAGCTTCGTAAATGATTAAAACCCATATACTACTATATTTTTTTTATCAATACTTTAGAAGACATGGGCGTTTTAAAAGCGCTTTTTTGAAAATATTGACAGTTTTTTTAACATTTTTGTGCACGGAAACAGTAAGTTGTACGAAAAAACTCATAAAAACAATATTGTTTATAAAATTATGAATATTAAAAATTTATAAAATTTTTTTTTTTTTAAATTTTTGAAAACTATATTTGAATGTCCTTTTTTCCTGGGAAGGACACCATGGATTTCCAAAAACAAAATTTTTTTATTTACGTTTAGAATGTCCTTTTAACGCTATTAAAATTTCCGAGAGGGACCTTTTTCATATTGTTGAGCAATAAATTTTCAAAGTTTGTTAAAGAGCCAAATACTTGACTTTTTTAAAAATTTTGGCAAAAAATCAAATAGTTTGTTTTAGACAGTTCTTTTTTGTCTTTTTTTACTCGAAAACCGTAAGTTGTACGAAAAACTTTCAGTGACAATATTGTTGATAAAATTATGGAGATTTAAAATTTAGAAACATAAAAAAAATTAAAAAACAAAAAATTAAAACAAAATTTTTAAACTATATTGGAATGTCCTTTTCTGCTATCAAGGATACAATGGATTCCAAAACCAAATTTTTTTAGTAAAGCTTAGAATGTCCTTGTAACGCTGTTAAAATTTAGGGATGGACCTTTAGAACGGACTAAAGTTCAATATTGTCAAAAAAGCGTTTTTTTAACACGCATATCTTCCAAAGTATTGGTACAAAAAAAAATATGTTTTTTAATAATATACGAAGCTCTATGAAAAATCCAAAAACTAACAAAATCTGTGAGCCGTCAGTTAAATTTCTTAATGATTTGCTCATATGACAAAAGAAAGCCGCTATAATCTTCCTCGTAGCGTATGATTATTATCTTTATTTTATATGAATTAAATATTACTCATACGTTTATGTTATTAGCATACTTTTCATTTACAAAACTTTAGAAAACTTATAAATATATTACATAATAACTTATAATAACTTATAATAACTTATAAATATATTACAAAAAAAAAATATTAAAAAAAAAAAAAATTATGCATAAAAGTAATCTAAAGATTTATATGTTTATTTGACTAAAATAAATTCATACTTTTTACTTTTTTTAGTAAATAACATTATACAGTAACTTTATAGTTTATAGATTTTTTTATTATTTTTCCATAGAAATTTATACAATGAAAAGAAGAAAAATTTAAAATGGTTTTATGGTTTAAGCACAAATAGAGTATTATGAATGAAAGTAAAATGCACTTTTCTTGTTTATGAAGAGGAATTATACTTGATTATGATGTGAGCTTATCGGAAGCCAATGTAGTCAAATCCAGCTCACAATATTTTGAGTAAATCATTGTTTTAAGATTTTCCAAAATTGCCTGTTAAATACATATTGAAAATCTCATGAAAAATTAACTTTAAAATGATATCTCTTCTCATTCCCAGGCCACAGCAGCCAATTAACACTAAAGAATCGAGTTTTCTTAAGAAAATTTCCTTAAGATTTTTTTTTTTTTATTTTGTTTCAAAATCTTCAAGCAAACTAAAATTAGTTGAAATTATAAAATTAATTAAAAAAAATGTTTTTTCAGTGAAGAATTTTTAAATTTTTTCCGAGACAAAAATATAAAGTTACTAAAAAATTAAAAAATAAAATGTTTTCATTGAAGAATTTTTAATTTTTTTCCGGGACAAAAGCGGCCAAAAACATTAAAAATCGATTTTTCTTTAGAAAAAGTAGCAAAATACATTAAAAATAAAAAAAATATAAAATAAAAAAATTCCCACTGAAAAATTGTTCACTCTTTTCCAAGGCCAAAGTGATTAAAGACATTAAAAATCGATTTTTTGTAAGAAGAATTTCCTTAAGACTTATTTTATTTATTTTTAATCTTATAGCGAACCCAAATAAGATACAAATATAAAATTAACAGAAAAAATAAATGTTTTTTATTGATTAATTAAAAAATATATATATATATATTTTTTTACTGTACAATTTTTAAATTTTTTCCGAGATACACACAGAGAAAACTGATTAATTGCGCCCGCCGAATTTAGAGCCAACTGAAGGGTTTGATTGCAATAACCGACATTTTCGGTTGCGAGTAACGAAATTGATTTAAGCCAAAAAAAATTAAGTTGTTATACTCAAATTTGGGCAATCGAAACCGAAATTTTCGGTTGTAAGTATCAATTAAACCAGCGGTTACCAACCTATGGTACGCGTACCACCAGGGGGTACACGAAACTATCCGCAGGAGTACGCAAAGTTTTAGTAATTTGGACATTCGTTTTAGATTAACCTGTCAATACTGGTTCCGCATCTGACTTCCAAAATTTTCATAACATCAGGTTTTTACGAAAATTGAGGTCAAAGTTCACAAAAAACGTATTTTTGTACAGTTTAAAGAGCATTTTTTGCAATATTTTTGGATGATATTTTAAAATCTGACTACTTGTTTTCGATTAACCTTTCGATGCTGATTCCGAATATGGTTCCCAAATTTTTCTTTGATGTCAAGTATCTGAGAAAATTTATGTCAAAGTTCTCAAAAAACGTGTTTTTGGGCAGTTTTGAGACGGATTGTAATAGAATGGAAAATTTGGTCCAATTTTGTTAATCTCAAAATGACCTTTCATTGTGTATACGAGGGTGTTTCATTCGAAAAGTCACGGAATTATTGATCTGCCCTCGTATTAAAAAAAACATTTAAAAAAATTAAAATAATTCTGATTAATTTTTATTAGAAAATGAAAATTGTTTCATTCGACCTTTAAAATATTATATTTTGAGTAGGTTTATTCTAGCTCGAGGTCATTATTTCCTTTACTAATTAAAACTTTGATATTATCATAGAATAATTTTCAAGAAATTTATTTTTCTGTTTTAAATTTATTTATGTTGGTCATTTTTTGCAAGACTTAATCGACACGTATTTCAGAATTTGTCAGATCCCATTGTCAAGATTATTTAGCAAAAATAAAAAACATATCAAGTAGCAATGGGTTTTTAATGACAAATCGTTAATGGTTAAACTAAAAAAAAAAATTAAAATAATTATACTTCCGCCCTCTGTGATGGGTTTTTGGAACTTTTTTAAAGAGTTCAGTAAACGTCCGTTGTTTTAATTTTTTTGAATCGAATATTTTCAGCTGTTTTTGCTCCGCTGAAAAACCAGCTCAAAATCCGCGTTTTCAGATGCATTAAACCACCCCAAGGAGCGAACATTTTTGCAAAATAATACCACCATTGTTTTGATCTTCCCTAAATCCTTCAAAAAAAAAAAAAACGATAATACCCGCAGATCAAAAATTTCAAAATTAACTCTAATACTTATTTATATGTGAAGTTTTTTAACGAAAACAAAAAAATCGTTGGGGGGTACGCGGCTGATAAAATTTAAAATTAGGGGTACGTGAGTCAAAAAGGTTGGTAACCGCTGATTTAAACCATTCAGTTGGCTCTAAATTCGGCTTGCACAATTTAACTGTTTTCCCTATAAAAATTATCAAAAAACATTAAAAATCGATTTTTCGTAAGATAAATTCAATTACGATTTTTGTTTGTTTTTATTTTTTTTTAAATCTTAAAGCAAAACAAACCAAAATAAAATAAAAATATAAAATTAACTAAAAAAATGTTTTTTCATTGAAAAATTTTTCAATTTTCTCCAATGTTAATGTGGCCAAAAACTATCGAAAATTGATTTTTCTTAAAAAAAGTTTGCCTTAGATTTTTTTTTATTTTTTTCGAAATCTTAACGCAAAACAAAATAAAATAAAAATATAAAATTAACAAAAAAAAATATATTTTTTAACATGATAATGTTTTTAGGCTGGTGTCTAATTTTAAAAAAGTTGCAGGACGCCACCTCAGTTTGACTATATAAGCTAACAATTAACGAAAAAGAAAACAAGAATTACTATTTTCATTTTCTTAAAACCAAAAATTTTAATAACTTGGGTTTGTAACTTGGATGATAATTCACCTCATGGTGAATAAAACCGTTTTTCACCAGCTGGTGAATAAAAAGTAACAAAAAAAAAAATTTTTTTTCATCAATTTTTGTTTTTTATCAAATTTTTTTTTCATAAAATTTTTTTTTTTCATAATTTTTTTTTTTTCCTCAAACTTTTTTTTCATCACTTTTTTTTTATCAAATTTTTTTTTCATCACTTTTTTTTTATCAAATTTTTTTTTCATCCAATTTTTTTTTTTCATCAAATGTTTTTTTCTTTTCATCAATTTATTTTCCATCAAATTTTTTTTTATCAAATTTATTTTTTCATGAAATTTTTTTTTTCATAAATTTTATTTTTTTTTTTGTTTATGAATTTTTTTTTTATTAATTTTTTTTTTCATCAAATTTATTTTTTCATCAAAATTTTTTTTCATAAATTTTTTTATCAAATTTTTTACTATCAATTTTTTCTCGCCAAAAAAAATATTTTTTCATATTTTTTTCATTAATTTTTTTTACATCAAAAAATTTTTCTTTTCATCAAAAAAATTCATCAAAAACTTTTTTTCATCAAATTTTTTTTAACATAATTTTGTTTTGCTTGAAAAAACTAATTTTTTTACCAAAACTACTTTTTCACCAAGTCTAAGCTTTTCGCATAAAAATTTTGCATTTGTTCATTAAATGTACATAAAGCAAGTGAGAGTGTTATATTCTTTGGTGTCGAATCTTTTGTACTCTCCAAAATGTAAAAACACTTTTTTGCACTTATTTTTGCACTCACTTACGAAATGTACAGCTCTTTTGGTTTTTTCATGGGGTCCTCGACTGATATTTCAATTCGTTTTACATGGAAAAGCAAAGTAATATAACATTATTTTTTCTAAAAAAAACTTTGCTTTGGCAAGTACCTCCAAATCTTCCGCAAAACATTATCATGATTTAAAGTTTTGGGCAAGAGTACAAAATTCGCAGGCATTTTTCTTTAAAACCTTAGAAAAAAAGTTTTGATATAATGGTATATAATTTGATACAATCATATTAAATTATATATAACTATTTATATGTTCAGATTTAAGTTTATCTAAGATTTATTGCAGCTCCTTTTTCACTCAAAAAATTATTTCATTAACTGTTTGTAGTTTATTTAAAAAGTATTACATTTTGTCGTTTTTAAAAGAAAAAACATTTGTTCAATGTTTAGTTAAATGACTATTACTGTTCTTTGTTTCAAAAATAACAACATAAAAAATAAAGACTTTCATTAGCATTCAATTTTTAAAGTCATTTATTTTTGTTCTGTAAGTAAAAATAAGTGATTCTTCTTTAATTTTTAATGATTTGTGTACGTTATTTTTTTTTTAATTGTTGGCATTTTTTAAAGAAAAGTCATTAGCTTTTTTTGTTTGGATTTGGTCAGATTGGCTTCTTAAAAGCTCATATACTACACTTCTTTAGAAGGGGGCATTACATTAAGGCAAGTTTGCTAGAACTAAAACCAATTTTTAAAAAATGTTTTTTTTATTAAACCAAAAAAATTTTTCCTTTGATACTGTATTAATATTATTTTGAAGAATTATATAATTAATCTTTTAATTTTTAAATATTTTCCTTTAACAATAAAATGTTTGACTCTGAAAATTCCAACTAATTTTAATAGTATTTTTTAATTTTTTACCTATATTTTTTTCCTGTTTTAGTATTTTCCTACTATTTTCTTTTATTTAATCACATTTACTAATTCACGTTTTATTCTCATGTATGAGGCATTCCACACCAAATGTCCCGCTACAGAAAACATGTGTCCCGTGAATTTCTGAATTGGTTGTGTGAGTAGCCTTATATGGAACTAAGAAAATTGCGTTTTTGGTCTTTAAATTTTTCAAAAACTGGACTTAGGAGGCGTGGTCAATTATTGGAAAAAGGGTCAAATTTGTGTCGGGTTGCCTTGTTTAAATATTTATCAAATTGAAACGGAATGCACCACAATCTCAAAAATTTACATTTGCATCAGCTATCGACAAACATTTTTTTTAGATAATTTTCAGAACCTGTTTGAAATTTTCCATTTTTTGAAAAAAGTTAATTTATCAAAAATCCTCAAACTTTAACAAAAAAAATTTAAAGTTTAGATGTTTGTCTTTCAACACAAAAAATTTAGACTTATGTTTTTCGTTTTTTTGGAGCAAATCGCATTTGAATTTTAAATTTCAAAACAATTTAGTAATTTGCTTGTATTTTCTTGTTTCAACATAGGCTATGAGTTACATTTATGCAAATATTTAATACTCATTCGCTACGTTGAAATAAGAAAATACAAGCAAATTGCAAAATTGTTATGAAATTTAATAATTAAATGCGATTTTCTAAAAAAAAAAAACGAAAAACACATGTCTGATGTTTTTGTGCGGATAGACAAAGTTCTAAACTTTTAGATTTTTTTTTTTTTTAAATAAGTGGCCGAATTTTTGATAAATTGACTTTTTAAACAATGGGAAATTTCAGACCGGGTTCTAAAAATTTACGAAAGAAAAAAAAATTTAGTCGATACAAAACTATACAAGAATCTTATTTTTTGAGATTGTGGTGTATTCCATTTTAATTTGATAACTATTTAAACAAGGCAACTCGGCACAAATTTGACCATTTTACCAATATTTGACCACGCCTCCTAAGCCCAGTTTTTGAAAAATGGAAAAACGAAAGATGCAGTTTTCTTAGTTCCAATTCATACAACCTATTCAGAAATTCACGGGACACATGTTTTTCTGTAGCGGGACATTTGGTGGCAACTCGGCACAAATTTGACCATTTTACCAATATTTGACCACGCCTCCCTCCTAAGCCCAGTTTTTGAAAAATTGAAAAACCAAAGACGCAGTTTTCTTAGTTCCAATTCAAACAACCTATTCAGAAATTCACGGGACACATGTTTTTCTGTAGCGGGACATTTGGTGTGGAATGCCTCATATGTGAAAGTAAATCCTTAACCATAAGCATACCTTCCACTTGTTAGAAATTGTGGTTAAAGTGAAACCCTAAACGTTGCAATTCAATTAAAAGTTAAAAGAAATTTATGTTCTACACGATAACAATGCCTGAGAAGTACTTTGTCTTTGGGGTTAAGCCGCAAAAATAGCATAAAAATATAATAAAATTTACAAAAGCAGCTGCATTTATAGCTTTTATTAATGGTTGTTTTATTCCTTTTTCTTTTAAAATTGTGCATTTTTACAACTTTCTCTTTGGGTTTTTTATTTCTAATCATTTAAAAAATATGGGAATTTTTGCAAAACAATTAAAAAAAATGGTTGGGTTATATTTTTTTATATTGTTAGAAAAATCTGTTAAGAAGTAGATTTTAGCTAAAGTAACTTAACTTTTATAATGAAAGGAATTTAAAAAAAATTTATGTTAAATGGCTTGCAAGTGATTTAGTAGATTTTTTAATAAATTTAATTGAGCAAAGAATAGTTTTTCTTGGTTTTTATAGAATTAAAAATTTTATTTTCTTATTTTCACTGCAGCATTCGGATATTGTAAGCGATAAATCCATTAACGTTAAATAAATAAATCACACATATTTTACGAAAACTTAAAAACTTAATTAAGTTTTAAACAAGTATAAAAGTTAAATTCCACTTGGCCGAATCTATAAATACCCTCCACATTACCCTTTTTAAGTGATAGAAAAATTTTCTAACGTAAAAAGTTTTCAAAAAAACAATTTTAATTAGAAATATGTAATTTTGAGTAAAAAACTTTTAACATGATAATGTTTTTAGGCTGGTGTCTAATTTTAAAAAAGTTGCAGGACGCCACCTCAGTTTGACTATATAAGCTAACGATTAACAAAAAAGAAAATTCCCGAGTAAAAAAGATTATATATAATTTTACTTATTTTTATATAAACATATATTATTTCATAAATTTATACGTAAATTGTTTTGCTATCATATAAGATTATATATATTTACACTTCGTATTTTTTTTATATATAAAATTATATAAAAGAAAATGTTAAGTTATACATAATAACATATGATTAGAGTTAGTTTATATATATTTAATAAAATATTCGAGCTCGAGGTCTAGGTGTAAATAATTGTTTATTTATTTTCCGATATTTCGGTTTTCTTTGAAAACCATCCTCAGGGGGGAGTCTACAATACAAAAAACATTTAAGTGTATAAGTACAAATAGGTGTATAATTATAAAAGAAATGATCACAAACAAAAATAATAAATATAAAAAAGCACAATATATAAATAATAATAACAACACTCAACAAAACAACAAGAACAACAAGAACAATATTTCGTACATTTAATGTTTATAACAAAAAACTTAAAATCTACTGTTGTGTTGTCTCCATCGTCTGATTAAATACTAAATCTATATTGCACTATTTCCTTTTGTTCACTAAATGACGATAAGCTTGAGCACAGTTTTCAGTATCTCTCCTGTAATTTATTTGTTGTTGTTTTTTTATGTTTATTATATTCAGCATCTCTAGCATGTATCGTTTTTTATAGTTGTTTTCACTATGCAGCACTTGTACATTCTCCAAGTTAGGAGAGTGTTTTTTGTCTGTACAGTGGGTTGCCAACGCTGTTTTTTGAACAAAATGTGGGGATCTTACTTTTTGGTCTGATTTATGGGCTGCCAATCTCGTTTTTAACTTATTTTTAGTAGTACCCACGTAAACTTTATTGCATATTTCCGTTTCATTTCCACTACAAGGTATTTTATAAATAACATTTGACTTATCTAATTTATGTACTTTGTCCTTAGTTTTACTATATATTTTCGCCATATTGTTGTCAGTTTTGTGAGCAATTTTATAATTATCTCTGTGATATAAGCCGGATTTTTCAAATCTTTCCGATAATACTGGAATATATGTTAAGGATTTGTATATTTTAACATCTGGTGATTTGTTAGCATTGTTCTTTCCGCATTTTCCATAGTCCTTAATTAATTTGTTGGTCAATTTTGCTGGAAAATTATTCTCTGATAGAATGGTTTTTATCTTTTTAATATTCTTAAAGTGGAATTCAACGTCGCTAATATTTAAAACTCTTTTTATTAAGTTATTTGCTGTGTTTATAATAATTTTCTTTGGGTGTTTTGAGTGATAATTAATAATTCTACCCGAGGCAGTGGGTTTTTGGTACCAGTCCACCTTTAAATTGTTGTTGTTTCTTATAACTACAGTGTCCAAATATGGAAGTTTGGAATTGCACTCATTTTCTATTGTGAACTTAATGTTAGGGTGAAAACTATTCAGTTTAGTCATGATTTCATCTATTGCACTTTCTTCAATTACACAAAATAGGTCATCTACATATTTGGTAAGCAATTTAGGTTTTTTAGTCAAGTTTCCAATACAGGTGTCCAAAAGTTTTTCCATGACAATATCTGCCACTATCGGAGAAGCAGGTGAGCCCATGGGAAGGCCTTTCTTTTGCATGTATATCTTCTCATCGTATTGAAAATATCTATTGTCTTTAATGCAAAACTTTAAAATATTAAAAAATTGTTTTTTATTCATCTCTGTGTATTTTGTAATCTCTTCCCATTTTTCTTCAATAATTTTTAATGCAAAGTCGACTGGTATGCTTGGAAACAATGAAACTACATCGAATGATATTAATCTTTCATCGTCTTGTGTCGTAATATTCTTAACCTTATTCCTAAATTGCACAGAATCCCTAACATTATAAATTGAATCTTCAGTTATTCTCCTTAAAATTCCAGTTATGTATTTGCACAGTTGGCTAGACGGTGTATTTATGCTTGAGCATATCGGTCTTAATGGGTATCCTTCTTTATGGATTTTTGGTAGTCCATAGATTCTAGGAGCAATGGCCACGTCATTTTTCAGTCTTCTCTTTTCTATTTCTGATATAATTTTGTTCTTAAACAAATCTTCTACAATCTCATTGTTTCTTTTTTGTAAATTAGTCGTCGGATCTTTATTCAACCTTTGGTACGTCATCATATCGCCAACAATATGCTTCATTCGGGTGTTGTATTCCTCTCTTTCCATGGCTACCGTAACATTTCCCTTATCTGCGTTCACAATTAAAATATTTTTATTGTTTTTCAAAAACTTTTCGGAGTTTTTAACTGCCGCTATCGTAAATTTGTCCCTGTTGTAAATTTGTCCGTTTAAAAATAGTACAAAAAACATATCGTCGCTGCGCCTAAAAATGGAGTCATGTGTAGTTTTTTAAATTTTTTTTTATTACATCTTTATGATCCCCTATTGGTCATACGTTTACTCACTAAACCGTTTTTTGATATCTTGATTGGTTCAAAAGTTAATAAAAGGAGCTATGTGTTCGTCATACTAAAAAAAGGTTTGATAAGGAGTTATGTGTTAAGCTACACATAACTTTTTTTGATAAAAAAGTAACAGAACGTGACAAAATGGACCACTATTTTAGTAATATGAGGTTCACACATAGCATCTAAGTATTTCGAATGAATTTGTCAAGATTTCTGGAAAATACTTGCATATTTTCATGCTGTTATCTAAATCCTAAATGGCAGGCAATCAAGCCTTGTGAAAGCAATTAAATCATTTGACGGCGGAAAATTTTAGTATCTAAAGTACAGAATCTTTCACAGATGTCAATTTATGTCGAAGCTCTTGAATAGTTACAAGAAAAAACAAAAATATGACCAGTTTTGCGAAAAATCTGTTGTTCGCTGTTTAGTGAAGAGCTTTTTAAGGACCTTGTCTAACTAAGGACCTTGCCTAACTAATGTCGCTTTAAACCGCCAACAAACTATATTAAGTCTTTGTACCTCTCGAAAAGAAATTAACAATAAGAATGGTTTCATAAGCAAAAGGAGTTATGTGTAAAAAATATTTCCATTTATTTAAATTTTGTTCCAAAAAGTACTTAAAAAAGGAGTTATGTGTATGTTTTTTGAAAATTTCTGCTCCACTGGAAAACCGCTAAATGTTTCAAAAATTTGTTGCAGTATGTGGATAGCATATCGGTACAAGAATTTTTTGTAGAACAAACTTTTAAAAAATATCGCGAAGGGACGAAAATAAACAGTTTTTTTGCTCTCCTGAACACTTGCCCCAAAACACATGACTCCATTTTTAGGCGCAGCGACGATATATAACATTTTCGACAATAATTTATGTACCAAGTCCAATATTCAACAAACACTTATAAAATATTTACAAAATTTTCACAACAAAATACTGAACTTACTACTGAAACAAAAACATGAAATATTAAAACATAACGAAGAAGAAGTAGAAATATGTAGAAAAATAATAGACAATCATTTAACTGAAAATGAGAGGAATGCACTGTGGAAGAGTGAGGACAATTTAGGAAAAGCAACATATAATAAAATCAAGAATATACACAGAAGAAAATTTGAAAAACTACAGGAAATCCAAAAATCGGATTTGGAAATAAAATTAAATAAAAAATGGTTCGTCAATAAAACAGACACTAATATTCCGGAGGATATTCAATGGATTTTATCACTAGGTAAAAAGCACGCCCTTCCTGTACAAAAAACAGAATTCCCTATACTTAAATACATAGCGGACGGGGAAGATTTCGTACAAACTATACAAGACAGAGAAGAACAGGAAATGGCTCGGACAAAATTCACTTCAATTATAGACAATCATATGAATAAAATGAGGTTGGACAACAGGGACAAATTTACGATAGCGGCAGTTAAAAACTCCGAAAAGTTTTTGAAAAACAATAAAAATATTTTAATTGTGAACGCAGATAAGGGAAATGTTACGGTAGCCATGGAAAGAGAGGAATACAACACCCGAATGAAGCATATTGTTGGCGATATGATGACGTACCAAAGGTTGAATAAAGATCCGACGACTAATTTACAAAAAAGAAACAATGAGATTGTAGAAGATTTGTTTAAGAACAAAATTATATCAGAAATAGAAAAGAGAAGACTGAAAAATGACGTGGCCATTGCTCCTAGAATCTATGGACTACCAAAAATCCATAAAGAAGGATACCCATTAAGACCGATATGCTCAAGCATAAATACACCGTCTAGCCAACTGTGCAAATACATAACTGGAATTTTAAGGAGAATAACTGAAGATTCAATTTATAATGTTAGGGATTCTGTGCAATTTAGGAATAAGGTTAAGAATATTACGACACAAGACGATGAAAGATTAATATCATTCGATGTAGTTTCATTGTTTCCAAGCATACCAGTCGACTTTGCATTAAAAATTATTGAAGAAAAATGGGAAGAGATTACAAAATACACAGAGATGAATAAAAAACAATTTTTTAATATTTTAAAGTTTTGCATTAAAGACAATAGATATTTTCAATACGATGAGAAGATATACATGCAAAAGAAAGGCCTTCCCATGGGCTCACCTGCTTCTCCGATAGTGGCAGATATTGTCATGGAAAAACTTTTGGACACCTGTATTGGAAACTTGACTAAAAAACCTAAATTGCTTACCAAATATGTAGATGACCTATTTTGTGTAATTGAAGAAAGTGCAATAGATGAAATCATGACTAAACTGAATAGTTTTCACCCTAACATTAAGTTCACAATAGAAAATGAGTGCAATTCCAAACTTCCATATTTGGACACTGTAGTTATAAGAAACAACAACAATTTAAAGGTGGACTGGTACCAAAAACCCACTGCCTCGGGTAGAATTATTAATTATCACTCAAAACACCCAAAGAAAATTATTATAAACACAGCAAATAACTTAATAAAAAGAGTTTTAAATATTAGCGACGTTGAATTCCACTTTAAGAATATTAAAAAGATAAAAACCATTCTATCAGAGAATAATTTTCCAGCAAAATTGACCAACAAATTAATTAAGGACTATGGAAAATGCGGAAAGAACAATGCTAACAAATCACCAGATGTTAAAATATACAAATCCTTAACATATATTCCAGTATTATCGGAAAGATTTGAAAAATCCGGCTTATATCACAGAGATAATTATAAAATTGCTCACAAAACTGACAACAATATGGCGAAAATATATAGTAAAACTAAGGACAAAGTACATAAATTAGATAAGTCAAATGTTATTTATAAAATACCTTGTAGTGGAAATGAAACGGAAATATGCAATAAAGTTTACGTGGGTACTACTAAAAATAAGTTAAAAACGAGATTGGCAGCCCATAAATCAGACCAAAAAGTAAGATCCCCACATTTTGTTCAAAAAACAGCGTTGGCAACCCACTGTACAGACAAAAAACACTCTCCTAACTTGGAGAATGTACAAGTGCTGCATAGTGAAAACAACTATAAAAAACGATACATGCTAGAGATGCTGAATATAATAAACATAAAAAAACAACAACAAATAAATTACAGGAGAGATACTGAAAACTGTGCTCAAGCTTATCGTCATTTAGTGAACAAAAGGAAATAGTGCAATATAGATTTAGTATTTAATCAGACGATGGAGACAACACAACAGTAGATTTTAAGTTTTTTGTTATAAACATTAAATGTACGAAATATTGTTCTTGTTGTTCTTGTTGTTTTGTTGAGTGTTGTTATTATTATTTATATATTGTGCTTTTTTATATTTATTATTTTTGTTTGTGATCATTTCTTTTATAATTATACACCTATTTGTACTTATACACTTAAATGTTTTTTGTATTGTAGACTCCCCCCTGAGGATGGTTTTCAAAGAAAACCGAAATATCGGAAAATAAATAAACAATTATTTACACCTAGACCTCGAGCTCGAGTATTTTATTAAATATATTTAACAAAAGGTCGAACAAAAATTAACATCTTGTTAGTTTATATAATTACATATGAAATTTAAAATTCTGTCTGTTTTTGTATATAATTTAATATAACAAAATATTTGAAGACATTTTATATAAAACTTTATGCAGCTTTTTCTGAATCATATGTAATCTTATATGAGTAAAATTAAAAAAAAATCTAAGTCCTTTATATTTAATTTGATATAACTTTTGAAAATTTTTTTTTTGAAGTTCCAAAACTAAACCTTAAACATTTTTTTTTAAATTTTTATATGTTATTATATACTTATAATGCAAAATTTATAAAAAAAATCTAAGTTCTTTATATATAAGGTGTGTTTTTTTCGAGTTTGTTATAAACTTCCCATACAAATTTAAGTAGATATACACTTGATAAGTAGGGATATTTATATATTCATAAAAGTTTAGTATTTATAAAAAGTGGTGCCAAATCTTGAAATTTTCGTTTATATCACTTACCAACACTATTTTTTATTTTTAAAAGTCAAAAAATAAATAAATAAATTACAAAAATCAGTTTAAAAAATTTTAATTCACTTAAAAAAAAATAAATATTACAATTATTTTGTAAATTCTATTAATTTAATAAAAATAACTTCAATATAAAATAATAAACAATAAAGTGATACCAAGTGCATTCAACAAAAAAACAAGAGTTGCCAAATTTATAATGTTAAGTAGTGATACCGTTTTTTTACAAGTATTTATAGTTATATATAAAAAACTCGAAAAAAACACGCCTATAATTGAATATAATTTTTTTTTGGGATTTTTAAAAAAAAAAAAAAAATTTTGGATTTTTTTTTTATTTAATTATATATAATTGCATAAATTTTTCTAAAAAAGGGCCCAATTTTCGCATCAAATCATATAAAATTATATTAAAATCACATCAAATTATATCAAATTTAATGCAACTTTATATGGTTTTATCGACTCATTTTTCGCATCAAATTCTATATGAATATATATGATGTCTTTATATAATTAAATATAAACATATGTAATCTTTTTTACTCGGGTTGGAATTACTGTTTTAATTTTTTAAGACCAAAAATTTTTGTAACGTGGGTTGTAACTTGGATAATAATTCACCTCGTGGGGAATAAAACAAATATTCACCAGCTGGTGAATAAAACTTAATATAATTATATTGCATCAATATTTTTTTTTTCATCAATATTTTTTTTTCTTCAATATTTTTTTTTCCTCAATATTTTTTTCCTCAATATTTTTTTTTCATCAATATTTTTTTTTTCCCCTCAATATTTTTTTTTTTTCATCAATATTTTTTTCCTCAATATTTTTTTTTTCATCAATATTTTTTTTCCTCAATATTTTTTGTTTTCATCAATATTTTTTTTTCATCAACATTTTTTTTCATCAATATTTTTTTTTTCCTCAATATTTTTTTTTTGCATCAATATTTTTTTCCTCAATATTTTTTTTTTCATCAATATTTATATTTTTTTTTTCATCAATATTTTTTTTTCATCAATATATTTTTTATTTTTTTTATCAATATTTTTTTTTTTCATCAATATTTTTTTTTTCATCAATATTTTTTTTCCTCAATATTTTTTTTTCCATAATTTTTTTTTTCCATTAATATTTTTTTTTTTTATCAATAATTTTTTTTCATAATATTTTTTATCACTATTTTTTATTTTCATCAATAAATTTATTTTCATCAATATTTTTTTTTATCAATATTTTTTTTTTTCATCAATATTTTTTTTATCATTATTTCTTTTTCAACAATATTGGTTTTTTTCATCAATATTTTTTTTCATCACTTTTTTTTTCATCATTATTTTTTTTTTCATTAATATTTTTTTTTTCTTCATAATTTTTTTTTCATCAATATTTTTTTTTTTCATCAATATTTTTTTTATCAATATTTTTTTTGATCGCTATTTTTATCAATATTTTTTTTTATCACTATTTTTATCAATATTTTTTTTTATCACTATTTTCATCAATATATTTTTTTTTATCAATATTTTTTTTATAAATTTTTTTTTATCGAATTGTTTTGTTCATCAATATTTTTTTATCGCACATTTTTATACCCTCCAACCACAGTATGGGGGTATACTCACTTTGTTATTCCGTTTGTAACGCATTGAAATATCGGTCGGGGACCCCATAAAGTATATATATTATTGATCCATGATCGATTCTAAGACATTCTGTGAATGTCCGTCCGTCCGTCTGTCTGTAGATGGCACGATACAGTCCAAAAAGAGCTAGCATCCTGCAATTTGGCATGAATATGTCTTATGGTCCTAGGCAGGTTAAGTTCGTAAATGGGCAAAATCGGCCCAGGGGGAAAAAAGTTTCCCCTTGAAGAAATAAACCAACCTCTGAAAAAATACTCTTTTTTTACAAGTTTTTTTGTATTTTTGTTAAATAAATGAAACATTTGGTATATTTATCGGGATGGGAAGGTGCTCTCAACGTCCCCCATTGACCCCCATCACCCCCTCCCCCCCCCAAAAACAAACGCCTTTGACAATTTTTTTTTTGATTCGGCACAGCCGAATTTAACACTCTCACTTGTTTTTTTTTTCATCAATATTTTTTTCATAAATTTTTTAGCAAAAGTGCACTTTACGGAGCACAAAAACATACATACATGTTGGAGGGTGTGGCTGTTTTTTTGCTCCAGGGGGTCTTCCGGGACCCAGTCCCCTTAAATTTAAACGTGGAATATTTTTGTTTTCCAAAATATTCGTGTCCCGTAAAGTGCACCTTACCCAATTTTTTTTTCATAAAATATTTTGTTTATCAATAATCTTTTTTCGTTAAAAACTTTTTTCAGTAAAAACTTTTTTTTATCGACAAACACAGACAAACAGAACCCTTTACGGCTCAATAATATATAAACCTAATGGAGTCCTCTAACCATATTTCGATGTGTTTTGCATGGAATGACAAATTAATATCGCGTTATTTTTTGTAGAAAAAGTTTGCTTAAGAAAGATGACAGCAAAACATTATCATGATTCAATGGTTTGGGCAAGAGTACAAACTTCGCAGACATTTTTTTTTGTAATTTTTGCAAAAAAAAAAAAAAAATTATAATTTTTTTTTGAGTGTAAAATTTTTTTTTTGAGTGTATTTTTTTTTTATTTTTAGTGTTAACATATTTTTGAGTCACAAATTCTCATATGAGGCATTCCACACCAACTACCCAGCGAAAAGAAACATGTGTACCGTACATTTCTGAGTTGGTTGAATGGATTGCCCTATATGGAGCTAAGAAAAATGCGTTTCTGGTTTTTAATTTTTCCAAAAACTGGGCTTAGGACGCATGGTCAAATTTTGGAAAATTGTCAAATTTGTGTCGAGTTGCCTTGTTTAAATATTTATCAAATTAAAACGGAATGCACCACAATCTCAAACATTTACATTATTGTATAGTTTTGTATGGGCTATCGATTATTTTTTTTTTTTTAAATTTTCAGAACCCGTTTTGTAATTTGCCATTTTTTAAAAAAGTCAATTTATAAAAAATCCGGTCACTTTAGTTTATTTTTTAATTTATTTTTTAAGATAAGATGTTTGTCTATCCACACAAAAAAATTAGTCAATCGCATTTGAATTTTGAATTTCATAGCAATTTAGTAATTTGCTTGTATTTTCTTGTTTCAACGTTGCGTATGCAAATATTTAGTACTCATTCGCTACATTAAAACAACAACATTTTTTAAAAAAATGGAAAATTTCAGAAAGGGTTCTGAAAATTTTCCAAAAAAAAAAAAAAAATAATCGACAGCCCATACGAAACTATACAAGAATGTAAATTTTTGAGATTGTGGTGCATTCCGTTTTAATTTGATAAATATTTAAACAAGGTAACTGGACACAAATTTTACCATTTTTCCAATATTTGACTATTGAAATTGAAAAACCAAAAACGCAACTATCTTAGTTTCATACACTGAGGGAAAAAAACATATTTAAATCAAATATTTTCATGTTTATTTTAAGTATGCTACATATTTTTGGAAAAATTTAAATTTTAATATTGTTTTTGATTGATTTAAACAAAATATGTTTGTTTTAAAATTGCATTCAATTTTAATTTAAAATTGATCACTTTAAATTTAATATGCTGTCATTAAAAGTCGTTAAAAATTTAAAAAAATCTTATTCAAATATTTGTATTAAAAACAATATTTTTCGTGGTTATTTTAAAGTTGAACAATTTTGTTTTTTGACATTTAAAGCTTTTTTTTCAAGAAATATAGTAAAGTTGGGCAATTTTATTTTAAGTAGATACAATTTTAAAATATTTTTTCATTAAAAAAAGACGCACATTTTTCACATCTCTAAATGTGGCGAGTTTTAAGTGAAATTACTTAAATTAACTAAAGTGAAATTAAAAATTAATTAGTGAAATTAGTGAAAAAGAATATTATTAACAATAAAAACAAAAATAAAACTGAAAAAAAGTAAAAAACCAAGTGAAAAAAATAAAGACAACGAAAACGAGGAGGGGATGTATCTATGTTACATACATACATTGGCAGAAAATGAAAAGTTGAGAAATGAGAAGTTTTTTATATATGGTATATAGAATTAATTTAAGTACATATGTTTATTTTTTATTTTTGGTATTTAATTACATTTGTTGTAATTAGATGTAGTGCTACAATTAGGGTAGAAGTACATCCAAGGCTTTGGCTTTGATTTTTTATGTATAGCAAAAAATAAAGCCAACAAGCAATATTTAAAGCCAAAGCCTTGGATGTAATTCTACCTTAGATGTACAAATAGAGTAGTGTTAATTTTTTTGCTGTGTTATTAAAAAATATTGTAAAAATAATAAAAAAAAAAACTAACACAAACATGTGTATTGTTTTATTTTAAGTTTCATGGTTTTTAGGTAAGTAAAAAGCTGCAAAAGAAAAAAAAATGTCGCATATTAAAATTAATATTGGTCAACTTTAAATTAAAATTTGTTGCATATTTAAATTTAGCATGGCCAATTTTAAAACAATATTGTTACATCTTAATTTTAAAATGTTGTCTACTAATCGTGTCATGTTAAAAACAACTAGAAACATATTTAAATTAAATAAAAACAAACTTTGTTCTATTTCGTCACTGTTTTATATTTAATTTAAAGTTGTTTCTGTTTGATTTTAATATTTTTTTTTCTTAGTGTATAGGGCTATTCATACAACCTATTCACAAATTTACGGGACACATGTTTTTCTGTAGCGGGACATTTGGTGAGGAATACCTCATATGAGGGTTTCTTCGTAAACCAAGCCACCCCACAGTGGAAAATTTTGGTCATTTCCGGATCAAAAATCTGTAACTTTTGATTGGATCAATATTTTTTTATGCCGTCTTTTTTGTTGAATAGGTGAGACTTTAGGCTTTAATTTGTGCTTTTACTCATAAAAATCGACTGACGAGAACTAAAGTTGTGAAGGGTTAAAAATACATTTTCGATATTTTTGTTGAATTTTAGTATAAAAGTAAAATGTTAGGACAAGTTAAATAGGTATTTTTTATATTTTCTAATTATTTTCAATTGAATTTTGCAACAGATATTTATAATGGCCGTATTCATTTAAACTCGTATACACCAAGTATACCGTATAAACTTACCAAACTTATTTTTTATAAATGGAGTTTGACATAAATTGTATAAATTTATCAGACTTACATATTATACGAGGTGTTTATACGGTTAGATGAATACCATTAATAAGTAATTTTGTAGATAAATTTTTCAGAAAAGGTCAACATTTAGCCCCATAGACTTTTAGGGCCAAATGTTGCAATTTTTAAAAAAATTACCGGGTTCATATAGATTTTCATTGGTGTCAAATATAAAATTTAACTGATATTTTATTGTAATACGACAAAAATAAGGAAGTTATAATAAAAAAAATCGTATGAAGGTTGCCAAGACAACAAAAAATAGTGTTAAATTCGGCTGTTGCCAAATCTTTCCAGAACCCTCCAAAAAGTGAAAAAAAAAATAAATTGTCTTTTTTTTGGGAAATGGAGTAAGGGGGGGGGTTTGTCGGCGGGGACTACCTCTACCTTTTTGCAATAAATGTCTACAAACTCATTAATTATATTACGCAAAAATAACACAATTTTAGCATTTATTGTTATAGCCACGCCTCCAAACGGGGGCGGACAAAAAAAATACGTTTCTTAGTCTCTTTGACAAGCGCAGGTTTTTTAATTCTTATAGTAATCAACATATTGTTCAATTGTTGAACAAATATGCTAAAAAATATGCAAAAAATGTTTTTTGGGGTTGTTTTTGTTTTTTTTAAGGGGAAATTGTTTAACCCGAGGTCCGATTTTGCCCATTTACAAACTTAGCCAGTTATAAGTAATTTTTTTTGTCAAACTTTCGGGGTCTAGCTCTTTTGGTTTGGACTACATCGTGCTTTCCACAGAGAGACGGACAGACATCGTTAGAATATCTTAAAATTGATCATGGATCAATGTTATGTGTATTTTATGTGATCCTAGACCGATATTTCGTTGCGTTACACACGGAATGGCAAATTGAGTAGGGCATAATGAGCGAAAATAATTCATAATAAAATTTTTATTTATTTTTAATTTGAGAGTTCGTCAACATTTTTGCATGCCATTTGTTTAAAGGCACGAAAAGGCAGCTAGTTTTGATATATCTTTTAGATAATAAGATTAACTTTAATTCTATGTTATAACTAGATTGGAGGAAAACGGCGCTAACAGTTAAAACCTATTCAAAGTTGCGTAGGTTAGCAAAAAAATATTATATACATCAAATGAAAAAATTTCAATTCTGCTAACAATATATACAAAGCTCATAACAAAAATAGAATCTGGACAAGTTACCCTTTCCAACATGGTATTACAATCCCAAAAAAAATAATTAGAAATATTAAAAATACGCACTTGAATATCGTATAATTTTATCTCCCCAAATCTTTAAAGTCGAAAGTTGTGTGTTCTGTCGCCATTTTCGAATACTTCTGTTGACATAATAACTATGATTTATGAAAATAATTATTGCTTGACATCTTAGCTTTACGATAGAACTTGTTTTATGGTTAATTTCAAATATTTGCAAAAATCAATTATGAGATGCATTCAGCTTATATAATCCACTGTGCACCCCTCGCTCCAAAATTGGTATGGGTTTAATTTGTTTTTTTAATTTTGAACAATATATAAAACAGAATTAAAACTCAACTCATAAGGTACAATGCAATTTAGCAATATTTCTAAGAATTATAACTGTGTTAGAAAAAGTTAAAAATAGATTGATTAAGTTCGTGCTAAACGTAACATATGGGTAATGAAATGTGATATATGTTATAAGGGTTCAAGTTGAAAAAATGCAGAAGAAAAATTGAATTTCTACTTAAAAATTATAGACATTTCTGGTATTTCCTATACCGGTTTCAAACACCCCAGTTAGTGTCATCTTCAGTAGGATTTTAAATGTCGGTTTGTCTTGTTAATGAAAACTGTTTTTTATATATGTGAATATTTATAGTTTCTACAGAATAAATTTTGACAGTTTCCAACACTACAATTCTATTTCTAGCAATCTCAACCTCACTTCATACTTTCTTTCAACTTTTTTGTCTCTTACATTATTTTGCAAGGGTTACCAACATATATAGATATAATTCCCGTCATCTTTTTCATCTTAATGTACGTTTAAATAGCTGATTTTAATCTTACACACCTACAGTGGCAATCGAAGAGTGCTGACGAAGGAAGGGTGGCTTCTTCCGAAAGCTGTCGACATCTCCACTTAGCCTGTGTTGTCAATTAATTTTTTCAGATTTTCTCATTGTACAACAAAAATAATTATTTCTCAGAAATAATTAATATGGACTCAAACCGAAATAAATAAAAAAACATAATTTTGAAATTACTTACTTGTAACACCTCGAAATATTGGTCTTTGTCAACCACCCCTCTCTCCAAAATTGGTATGGTTTTAATTTTTTTTAAAAAAATTTTGAAATTACTTAAATATATTTGCTTTTGAATGCCGAGAGGCGGTTTTTGAATTTTAATATGGCGGATCCAATATGGCGCCCAATTTTTTAAAAATATTACAGATTTTTTTAAAACTCTTCATACACGGGGTTTTGGTATGGCTTAAGAAGAGTCAGCAATTGGATTTTCTAAATTCAAAAATGGCGGATCCAATATGGCTAACATTTTTTTGTAAAAAATAACAGTTTTACTTAAAATTTTTTACGCACAGGTTTGTTGGGTTGCTAAATTAGAATCTGCCCTTCGAAAATCTAACTTAAGATTCTTATTTAGCGTCCCTAGTATAATTTAACTCGTAGTATAAAAAGTTTCAAGGAAATCGGTTTATTTTTTTTAAATATTTGTCGCCATGTTGAATCCGCCATTTTAAAATTCCAACTTCAGATTCTTCTTAATCGGCCACAAAAGCCCATGTATAAAAAGTTTTAAGTGAGTCTGTAATTTTTTTAAAAAATTGGGCGCTATATTGGATACGCCATATTGAAATTCAAAAACCGCCACTCGTCATTCAAAAGTAAATCTTTATAAGTGATTTTGAATTTATTAAAAAAATTGTAAACCCATTCCAATTTTAGAGAGAGGGGTGGCCCGGTTGACAAAGACCAATATTTCGAGGTGTTACAAACGAAAGGACAAACTTATATATGGGGCAAAACGCGTCAACGGTCCACACCAGAAAACCAATTGAGGTATAATTCTGCCAAAATGTTAGGATAATAGTAGGTAGTCTAAAGTTCAAATAAAAAAATTTCATTGAAATATTTTTAGAGTAACAGAGATGGGAAGTTTTAATTTTTTTGCAAAGATCATATTTGGTTGAATATGATGTGATAATTTTTTTTTTTAAAAAAACGATTTTTAAAGTATTTTTGACGACCTTTTCAATGGCATTGGTGGTTTTTCCAAAAAAAAAATAAATTTTTTACATAAAAATTCAAGGTCAAATTTAAAAAAAAAAATAAAATTCTTTTAGAGCGCCTATTTCGAGATTATTTTAACTAAATTTATTAGAAAGCTTGACATTTTTACATTAAAAACATTTTTCAAAAAATGGATTTAGAGTTCCTTATTGTGAAAATATATTTTTATTTATTTTTTACTTATAATACACGCGGTATTCGTACATTTTGAGTGTTATTTTATACTCTCGATCCATTTTTTAAAAAATGTTTTTATATGTATAAAACGTCAAGCTTTCTAATAAGCTTAGTTAAAATAATCTCAAAATAGGAGCTTTATAAGATACATTTTATTTTAAAAATTTGACCGTGAATTTTAAGGTCAAATTTATATTTTTTTAAAAAACCACCAATGCCATTAAAAATTATGAGGCATTCCACACCAAATGTTCAGCAAAAAAAAAAGTGATGTCGTGTCAATATGAAATCAATTGCAGAGTATTCGCCCTTAGGTCAATAAATAGATGTTTCTGAAATATAAATGGGAATTTCTGATTTCAAATTAGAAATTTCTGAAATATAAATGGAAATTTCGGAAATAAATTTTGTATTTTCTGAAATAATAGTGAAAATGGTGTAGTCAGACCTTTGAACTTTTTTTTACATAAAAATCTTTATTTTTTTTTTAACAATACAACAAAATAAACCAAAAAAAATATTTTTGTTTCAGAAATATTTAACGGATTTTCTGAACTACCCAGCAAAAAAAGTGTGGAGTACTTCTATTTGGAGTGCTTTAAAACTAAAACAAATGTAATGAAATACAACAAAAATAACAAAAAACACACAAACAGTTTTTTCTACTCCATAAAAAGTTGTTATTCAGCACTTAACTCATTACCTTCCGCGACACTCCCATACAAAAGTAAGTAGATTTTCAGTAGATAAGAACTACTCCGAGCTTTCAAACAACTTCCAACTACTTCCACGGAGTAGTTCTTATCTACTGAATATCTACTTACATTTGTATGGAGGTGTCGCGATAGGTAATGAGTTAAGTGCTGAATATCCCAGCAAAACTCTGGTAATGGGTAGTGATTATATAACACATTACCAGGTAATGTATATACCTTATTTGTAGCATTATTTTAGGATGTCTTACCAAAGATTGGTTCCACAAAAATAATGCATTACTAATAATTTCCTACGTAATGCATGATTATTGGAAAAAATGTATTACATATTTATTATTTCTAAACATTAAATCATGGATGACTTATATTTGGTTACATTATGTATTATTTGAAAGTTTGAAATAATTCATTATTTATAATTGGATGCATAATGCATTACAATAATATAAAAAAAAATTATTTTATAAAAAAATGCATAAGTTTAAACTAGAGATGGGCTCACGACAGGAAATTTCTAACGACACACACTCACGAGCATATTTTATCTACTTACACTCACTTACAATCACGTGTGTAAATTTAATAAAAAATTACTTTTTCACTACTCGTAACACCTTATATATTATCTTCTGGTATGCTATATTATTTCATTTCTCGTAACCTATAAAATATCATATATTTTACACCTTACTCGTATTCTTCGTTATAAATTTATGACTTATTTTATACCTTACTGGTATTCTTTGTGATAATGTGGATGCATTACTTTGAGTCTCATCGCCTGTTAAAATCATCAATGCTGCAATGTATAAAATAAGAGATCCTATACCTTATTTTATACCTTATTTGGTAATCTAAGTTTTGCTGGGATCTATGTTTTCTGGAGTAGAAAAAACTGTTTGTGTGTTTTTGTCTTGTGTTTTTTGTTATTTTTGCTGTATTTCATTACATTTGTTATAGTTTTAAAGCACTCCACTGAGAAGTGGTAATGACTTTTTTGCAGGGTAGTCAATCGTATTTAAGATTTTAAAATTGTATTTCAAAAATAGCCAATTGTATTTTAGATTTTCCAGTTGTATTTCTGAAATAGTCAAATGTATTTCAGCTTTATTCTGCTTAAATCAGCTCTGAAAAGATACATGAATTCACTGCATCTTAACAGTGCTTTAATCAGCGCTCTAAAGAAACCTGATTTCCGTGCATCTTATGAGCGCTTTTTATGTGTATCCAACTAGCGCTCTAAAGTGTGACATCACCTTAGAGAATCATGCATGAATTCAGCAGGTTTGGATGCGCTCCTTGACTCGAGTTTCCTTTCCAAAAGCTGCTGCCAGTTCAGCAAAATTTCTGCTGGGACAGTGTTATCAACTTCACATTTTCAGAATTATAAAAAGTACTTTTATAAGGAAAAGGTATTGTAGAAAAATTTCAAGAATGAAGAATGTAAGTAGTCCTTGAGGAAAAAAGAAATTACGTTTTTTTAGGACAGAGGTTTTTTTTTAAGAAAAAGTACTTTTATCAGTAAAAGGTATTTTGTAGAAACATTTCAAGAGGAAGATTTCCTTTATGAGTACTCCTCAGAGAGAAGAAACAAAAAAGAATGATATTTTTTTGTCGGAAACAGAAAAATAGTGGGTACTTTTTAAAACCAATATTTTTAACCTAGGGAATGTCCGCCACCTAATGTAGTTTTGCCAGATTCTATATAAAAAATTTTAATTTAATCTTAAAAAAAATCTTAAATAATTTTAAAATTTATTTCTTATTAAATAAAATCTTCATCAAGTCTGAATACTTTCTACAATTTTCTTTTACAATTTAATTTACTTTAAATAATTCTTTCTTTTAATTTACAGTTTCATTTCCACTCTCTTTTTAACAGTAATTTATTATCAAATCAACAATAAAATAAGGTCATACTGCTCTTGTTGCTATAATGATTAATTGCAAAATGTAAAACTTTGCCTCTGCAATAAAAATGAAACAAAATGAAAATATATTGTAACTTTAAAAATTTTCCCTCTGACAAATTACTTTTAACAATTTTATTTTATATTTTTTTATAAACATAATTTCTTAACAATTGCAATTTCTGAAAAGAGAAGAACTCGCAAGGCCGTATGATGTTGGCCAAAAATTTTCGAATTTATTATGAGTGATTCTTAAAATGTTTTTAGACCAACCCAACAGAACGTTTTGTAAAAAGCAATGGAGCTTAATGGTCCTTACCGCCTGCTGAGCTTTAACAATTTTCAATTGTTGACTTTCTTACTTTTTATGTATATTTTTAGAACATAAATTTAAGGATATAACGGGAAAAACAATATCATAAATTGTTTTCAGATATTATTTACGAGTTTGACTATAAACCTTAAACAGCAGCCGGCTACTGCTACCATTGAAGATGCTTTCATTAGCATTTGACTGTTATTTATACAAACATTTGTTTGTTTATAGCATCATATTTTTCTATTATCATATTATAACAGTATACATACATAGTTTACTTTAACAAATATATATTGAACAAACATTTGCATAGATAGAAAACGAGGGCAATAAGGCCCAAGGTGAAAAAAATTAAAAAAACGTCCATTAAAAAAGTCGTAGACTGAATTAAAAAATTAATAAATTTTGGATCAAAGAATAAACTGCTCTTATAAATTAAAAAAAAAAAAGTCTTTGAATTTTTATTTTTTCAAATGTCCGTCCAACTGTATATGAGGCATACCAAGCCAAATCAATCAATTTTAGACCCGACCTCTTTCGATTTATGGATATGTTTTAGTAATTATTAAATGCAACTAGTACACCAATTTTCAGCCTTTTATTAAAAGACTAGCTTACCATCCCGGTACTTCGTTACCGGTGGTATTGAATACCGGATAATAGAAAGGTCAGGATTGCTCTATCGATTTCAAAAAAATTCCCCTACAAAGTCTTTGTTTTGTTTACTTGTGGACGTTTAAGTCTTTCATAAAATAATATTTCAATGAATAATTTAAACAATAAAATTTTAATAACTTCGCTGGTACGTTATCATGTTCGTTCCGGTGAATAAAGATATTGACAATTTTCGAGCCCTTATATCGGATTTTTGGATTTTGAGTGAGTAAATATTTCAGTGAAAAAAGAAATTCCATGTAAGTTTCATTCCTCTCCGTATAATATGCGTTAAAGACATAAAAAGTTCTATTGTCGTTATCTTATAGATATTAAAAATACCATTTTACACCACTGTTACCAGTTACCCCTTTTTACCCTAAAATTTTAAATTTCTCTTGGGTGTTTTTTCTGGGGATTTAAATTAAATTCCAAAAACTTTTTTTTGTGGTAGGTGATCCTATATTTAAAATATATAAAGAATAACCAAATTTGCACTTATTTATCCCCTTTACGATCGGTCGCGACCCTTAGAAATAGAATTTCCAAAAATAACTTCTTCCAGCATTCAAAATTTCGGTGCCTAGAATCATTACTTCATAAAATATATAAAGCATCAAAAAACACTTTTTTACACCTCTACAAACGTATTTTTTAAAAAGTACTTTAGCAGAATGTTTTTTCACCGAAGGGTCCTACATTCCAAAATTCAAGCTTCTAAGGTCATTATTATAGGAACAGAAAAAAAGTACCAAAAAAAACTTTCTTATCCCCGTTAGAAACGGAAATTTCAAAAAGTACCTCCGTAATGTTTTTTGCTTCATCGAAAAATCCTACATTCCTTATTTCAATTTCCAAAAGTACCGAAAATACAATTTTTAGCCATTTTACCTCAAACCGTATTTTTGCCACAATGTTTTTTTACCGACTTCTACTACATTACAAATTTTAAGATTCTACGACCATTTTTTCAGGAAATATAAAAAGTTTCTATGATTACTATTTCAGAAAATAAAAAAGTAACAAAGTGTACTTTCGATACTTTTTATAAGAGGTTCTTTATATTAAAGGTACTTTTTATTAAAGGTTCTCTTTTTAAGAAGTTCTTTTTATAAAAGGTACTTATTATAATATGTACTTTTTATAATAGGTACTTTTTATAATAGGTACTTTTTATAAAAGGTTCTTTTTTATAAAAGATATTTTTTATAAAAGGTACTTTTTATAAAAGGTACTTTTTATAAAAGGTACTTTTTATAAAAGGTACTTTTTATAAAAGGTACTTTTTATAAAAGGTACTTTTTATAAAAGGTGCTTTTTATAAAAGGTACTTTTTATAAAAGGTACTTTTTATAAAAGGTACTTTTTATAAAAGGTACATTTTATAAAAGGTACTTTTTATAAAAGGTACTTTTTATAAAAGGTACTTTTTATAAAAGGTACTTTTTATAAAAGGTACTTTTTATAAAAGGTACTTTTTATAAAAGGTACTTTTTATAAAAGGTACTTTTTATAAAAGGTACTTTTTATAAAAGGTACTTTTTATAAAAGGTACTTTTTATAAAAGGAACTTTTTATAAAAGGTACTTTTTTAAAAGGTACTTTTTATAAAAGGTACTTTTTATAAAAGGTACTTTTTATAAAAGGTACTTTTTATAAAAGGTACTTTTTATAAAAGGTACTTTTTATAAAAGGTACTTTTTATAAAAGGTACTTTTTATAAAAGGTACTTTTTATAAAAGGTACTTTTTATAAAAGGTACTTTTTATAAAAGGTACTTTTTATAAAAGGTACTTTTTATAAAAGGTACTTTTTATAAAAGATACTTTTTATAAAAGGTACTTTTTATAAAAGGTACTTTTTATAAAAGGTACTTTTTATAAAAGGTACTTTTTATAAAAGGTACTTTTTATAAAAGGTACTTTTTATAAAAGGTACTTTTTATAAAAAATCCATCAACGAAAAAAAAGAATGTTTTTTTCGTTGATGGATTCTACATTCCAAATTTCAAGTTTCAATGCCCATTATTTCAAGAAATAACAAAAGGTACTTAAAGTACACTTTTTACCCCTTTGACTCCCCTTAGAATCCAAATTTTCAAAATTAGTTTTTTTCAGCAGAGGATCCTACATTCCAAATTTCAAGTTTGTATAACCATTATTTCAGTAAATAAAAAAAAGTACCAAAAGTACACTTTTTTACCCATTTCACCCCCGTAGAATCAACATTGGAAAAAACCCAGCCTTAGTGAATCTTATTTCCGGGAGATTCACCTACATTGCAAATTTCAAGTTTCTGACACCATTATTTAAGGAAATGTAAAAAGTACCAAAAGTACAGTTTTTTACCCTTTTGACCCCCTTAGAATCATCATTGGCAAAAATCCAGCCTTTGTGGATCTATATTCCTGGAGGTGAACATACAGTCCAAATTTCAAGTCGCTATGACCATTATTTTAGGAGATAAAAAAAATACCTAAAGTGCAGTTTTTTACCCTTTTTTCCCCCTTAGAGTCAACATTGGCAAAAGTCCAGCCTTACAGGATCTACATTCCGGGAGGTGAACATACAGTCCAAATTTCAAGTCTCTATGACCATTATTTCATGAGATATAAAAAGTACCAAAAGTACAGTTTTTTACCCTTTTTACCCCCTTAGAATCAACATTGGCAAAAATCCAGCCTTAGTGGATCTATATTCCGGGAGGTGAACCTTGAGTCCAAATTTCAAGTCTCTAGCTTCAGCGGTTTGGGCTGGGCGATGATGAGTCAGTCAGTCAGTCAGTCAGTCACGTTACTCTTTTATATATATAGATGGTGTTGAGTAATCAATTTTCAAAATGGCGATTTTTTCAAAAAAATTAAAAACTTGAAAATTTCAATTAACTTTGACCACTTAAAAATATAGATATCTTAAAAAAATGCCTGCGAATTTTGTACACTTGCCCAAAATATTAAATCATGATAATGTTTTGCGGAAGATTTGGGTGTACTTGCCAAAGCAAAGTTTTTTTTAGAAAAAATAATGTTATATTACTTTGCTATTCCATGCAAAACGAAATATCAGTCGAGGACCCCATTAAAAACCAAAAGAGCTGTACATTTCGTAAGTGAGTGCAAAAATAAGTGCAAAAAAATGTTTATACATTTTGGAGAGTATAAAAGATTCGGCACCAAAGAATATAACACTCTCACTTGTTTTATGTACATTTGATAAACAAATGGAAAATTTTTATGCAAAAAGCTTAGACTTGGTAAAAAAGTAGTTTTGGTTAAAAAAATTTTTTTTTTTTCACGAAAAACAAAATTATGTTAAAAAAATTTAATGAACCCAAAATTTTTGGTGAAAAAATTTTAATGAAAAAAGTTTTGGATAAATTTTTTTGATGAAAATAAAAATTTTTTGATGTAAAAAAAAATTGATGAAAAAAAAAATATGAAAAAAAAAATTGATGAAAAAATGTTGATGAAAAAAAAAAAATTGATGAAATAAAAAATTAATAAAAAAAAAAATTGATGAAAAAAAAAATTTGATGAAAAAAAAATTGATGAAAAAAAAAATTGATAAAAAAAAAAATTTATGAAAAAAAAGTTTGATGAAAAAAAAAAATTATGAAAAAAAAAGTTTGATAAAAAAAAAAAATTTATGAAAAAAAAATTTGATGAAAAAAAAGTTTGATGAAAAAAAAAGTTTGATGAAAAAAAAAATTGATGGAAAAAAAATTTGATGGAAAAAAAATTTAGGAAAAAAAAAAATTTATGAAAAAAAAAAATTGATAAAAAATTTTTTTTTTTTGTTGAAAAATAATTATGTTACTTTTTATTCACCAGCTGGTGAAAAACGGATTTATTCACCACGAGGTGAATAATTATCCAAGTTACAAACCCAAGTTATTAAAATTTTTGGTTTTAAGAAAATGAAAATAGTAATTCTTGTTTTGTTTTTCGTTAATTGTGAGCCTATATAGTCAAACTGAGGCGTCCTGCAACTTTTTTAAAATTAGACACCAGCCTAAAAGCATTATCATGTTAAAAATCGAAGTTTTGGTAATATTGAACTTTAAATTTTCATATTGAAGCGGATGTTACTCAAACATGTTAAAAGATATATATTATAGCCTTTTAGTACAATATTTTTTAGTAAAATGTTTTTTTCACAGGTTATTGCAACAAAAATTAAATAAGGGGATTAAATTGTATCAAGAAAATGTTTTTCCCTTAATGTACTCAACATTCCTTAAATGCTGAGACCAATTGCGGCCAAAACAAAAAATATTTTTTTTCGAACTTTAACAGGTTGTATTGAGGTAAAGTCGGACTCCAATATTTTTTTTTTGATTATTTTTCTCATAATCAGCTCTCGAAAGAGCATCGTTTTTTTGCTATTACCTTAAATTTAATTTTTCGGGACAGGCTAGTTAATATGCCATGTTATATAAGATTTTGTTTATCTTTGTTTAATAAACTAATGTAATACAAATTATTTCTTTAATTCTTATTACTGTTTCAAATTTTACTTCTTCCGAAGAACAAAAATATGTTCTAATTTTGCTTACAAACACCTGTTGCTTTTGGGACAATCCCTATAAATAAAGAATCGGTGTTGAACAAGAATTGGAATAGGTTCTAGGGAAGTCGGTTCTTTGAACCGATAATTTTTCTGGGAAACTTAATTAAATTTAAGTTGACACGTATTTTTGCTCTAGTCGATATTCCTGTTACTTCGGGAGTTATCAGAATTTTATCGAAGATCCACATTGTTTTATAAAAAAAATTTAAAATCTCAACCTTAAAATTGTCTGTTTTACATTTGAATCGGTTTATGACGGTTGGAATACTTCTTTGGTACTTGCAAACCAAAGTTTTTTTTTTGGTAAAAATAATGTTATATTACTTTGCTAATCCATGCAAAACGTATTAAAATAATAGTCGAGGACCCCATTAAAAAAAAACCAAAAGAGCTGTACATTTCGTAAGTGAGTGCAAAAATAAGTGCAGTATAGAGAGTATAAAAGATTCGGCATCAAAGAATTTAACACTCTCACTTGTTTTATGTACATTTGATAAACAAATCGAACATTTTTATGCAAAAAGCTTTGACTTTTTAAAAAAGTAGTTTTTTCACCAAAACCAAAATTATGTTAAAAAAATTTAATGAACCCAAAAATTTTGATGAAAAAAAGTTTTTGATGAATTTTTTTGATGAAAAGGAAAATTTTTGATGTAAAAAAAATTTATGAACAAAAAATTTGAAAAAAAAAAATTTTCGGTGAGAAAAAAATTGATAATAAAAAATTTGATAAAAAAATTTGTGAAAAAATTGATGAAAAAAAATATGATAAAAAAAAATTTATAAAAAAAAAATTTGATGGAAAAACAAAAACATTGAATAAAAAAACATGTTGATGAAAAAAACAAAAAAAAAAAATTTGATAAAAAAAAAATTTGATGAAAAAAAAAATTTGATGAAAAAAAATTTATAAAAAAAAAATTTTTGATAAAAAAAAATTATGAAAAAAAAAAGTTTGATGAAAAAAAGATTTGATGATAAAAAAAAACTGATGAAAAAAAAAAAATTTTATGGAAAAAAAATTGATGAAAAAAAAAAAATTGATGAAAAAAAAAATTGAAGAAAAAAAAATTGTGATGAAAAAAAAAATGTTTTTTTTTGTGAAAAATAATTATGTTACTTTTTATTCACCAGCTAGTGAAAACGGTTTTATTCACCACGAGGTGAATTATTATCCAAGTTGCAAACCCAAGTTATTAAAATTTTTGGTTTTAAGAAAATGAAAATAGTAATTCTTGTTTTCTTTTTCGTTAATTGTTGGCTATATAGTCAAACTGAGGTGGCGTCCTGAAACTTTTTTAAAATTAGACACCAGCCTAAAAACATTATCATGTTAAAAAAAAAATTGATGAAAAAAAATTTTCATGGAAAAAAAATTTGATGAAAAAAAAAATTGATGAAAAAAATAAATTTAATGAAAAACAAGTAAGAGTGTTAAATTCGGCTGTGCCGAATCTTTTATACCCTCCAACATGCAAATAAATAAAAAAAAAAAATTGCAGGGGCGTCTTCTTTTTTTTTTGGTGGGGGGGGGGTTGGTAGTGGTAATTGGGGGGCACAATTCCTCTCGAATAAGTGTTAAAAAAAAATAATTCTTATGCTTTTTGCACTAAAGAAATACAAATTTATCATTATATAAAAAAAAAATTCTTCCACGCCCATAAAAGGGGGGGGGGGGGGCGGACCGTAAAACTATATTTTCTAATTCTGTGGGTCCAAATGCAGGACCTTGAACTTCTTGTAGCATAAAAATTTTGGATTTGTTAAACAAAAACACAAAAAATTATGTAAAAATATGATATTTTTCAGAGGTTGGTTTAGTTCTTCAAGGGGGAACTTTTCCCCCCCTGGTCCGATTTTGCCCATCTCCGAACTTAACCAGCCTATGAACATAAGACATGTATGTGCCAAATTTCAGGAGTCTATCACTTTTATTTTGGACTGTATCGTGTCCTCCACAGACGGACGGACGGACGGACGGACGGACAGACGGACGGACGGACGGACGGACGGACAGACGGACATCGCTAGAATGTCTTAGAATCGATCACTGATCAATAATATATATACTTTATGGGGTCCTAGACCGATATTTCGATGCGTTACACACGGAATGACAAAGTGAGTATACCCCCATACTGTAGTTGGAGGGTATAAAAATGTGACGAAAAAAAAAGTTTAATGAAAAAAAAAAAATTGACGAAAAAAAAAATTTGATGAAAAAATAAATTTGATGAAAAAAAAAAATAAATTTGGTGAAAAAAAAAAAAAAAATTAATGAAAAAAAAAGTTTGATGAAAAAAAAAAATTAATGAGAAATATTTTTTTTCATCAAAAAAAAAAATTGATGAAAAAAAAAATTTTATGAAAAAAAAAATTTATGAAAAAAAAATTTGATGAAAAAAATAATTGATGAAAAAAAATTTGATGAAAAAAAATTGATGAAAAAAAATTTGATGAAAATAAAACTTGGATGAAAATCTTTTTTTTTTGTTGAAAAATAATTATGTTACTTTTTATTGACCTGCTGGTGAAAAACGGGTTTATTCACCACAAGGTGATTTATTATTTTTGGTTTTAAGAAAATGAAAATAGTAATTCTTGTTTTCTTTTTCGTTAATTGTTAGCTTATATAGTCAAACTGAGGTGGCGTCCTCCAACTTTTTTAAAATTAGACACCAGCCTAAAAACATTATCATATTATTAATACATTGGTAGATTTACTAATTTATTTTTGCTAATGCTGGTTAGCTAACTCCTAGCAAATTTTTAGTTGATATTAGCATGTTATCAAAAATATCTTGTAAACTTCATTTAGCGGATTAGCATTTTTAAACAAAATTTTAACAAATTTTTTTTACTAAATTTAAAACAGAGTTGACCAAATTTTTACAAGCTTTTTTGCTAATATTAGCAAAAATATATGGTAATTTTTTTTTTATTTTCAGAAAACTTAAAATGGCGCTATCTCGGAACCTAAGCCAGATAGAGCAAAATGGAGGCCATTTTTGATTTTCGGGATCTCCATAGTATCGGTGGTCCTCTTCACATGTGTGGCCCTAATGGGTCCTAACTTTGGATCCAAAAAAGTTAGCATTCCCGAAAATTTTAAAATGCTCATATCTTGGTAAATATTGCCGACACAACAAAAATTTTTGTAGCCCTCAACACGTAGAACAAGACTGCAAAATAATTATCGAGTTTTGTAATTCTCAAAACCCCGGTGGTCCCCTAAAATCACGTATCTCAAAAACTAAGCAAGGTAGAGCGAAACGGACACAAATTTTGGATTAAAAACTATGACGATTTTTAAGGAACCCAACGAGGGTTAGGCCCATCGGGGTCTGGACCTATCGGGTCCGAACCCAATGGGGTCCTAAAATGTGTATGCACTAAGTTGAAATAAAAAAAAAATTTCAGTTAACTAATTTTTGGCAAAACATTTTTGCAAACTTTTCAAAAAAAATTGTGAGTTCAAAATCAGCAAATTTTCTTGTAGGTTTACAAGCTTTTTTTGCTAACATTACAGTTTTTTTTTTGAGTGTAACAATAAGAGTAGAAAAATTTTTCTAACGGCAAAATATCTCGGAATGTAAGAAATTTTTTATAAGAAAAAAAATTTTGGAATCTTAAAACTTTTCTGTGAGGATTTTTCTAACGGAAATATGTATGTATATGAGAATTTTTCTTTAGAAATAATATATTGGAGTCAGACACTTTTTCTATATAAAAACGTCTCGGAATTTGAATCTTTTTCTAAAGGCAAAATATCTCAGAGTCTGATACATTTTCTATAGGAAAAATATTTCGTTTTTCTAAGACTTTTTCTGAGACTTTTTCTATAGGAAAAATGTATTTTAAACTGACAATTTTTCTTTAGGAAAAATTTCTCATAATCTAAGACTTTATAAAAAATTGTTCAGAGTTTCAGATCGAGCACGGGCTCTAATTATATTTGTTATTAGGGTTCAAGTTGAAAAAATGCAGAAGAAAAATTGAATTTCTAAAAATTATAGACATTTCTGGTATTTCCTATACCGGTTTCAAACACCCTAGTTAGTGTCATCATCAGTAGGATTTTAAATGTCGGTTTGTCTTGTTAATGAAAACTGTTTTTTATATATGTGAATATTTATAGTTTCTACAGAATAAATTTTGACAGTTTCCAACACTACAATTCTATTTCTAGCAATCTCAACCTCACTTCATACTTTCTTTCAACTTTTTTTGTCTCTTACTTTATTTCGCAAGGGTTACCAACATGATCTGGAATTGCAGTTTTATTTAAGATGTTTTTTAGTTATATTTAAGGTGTTTCTTAGAATTTTTTTTTTTTAGAAATTTTAGATGTTTCAAACTTTGAGACTTTTTCTATAAGAAAAAAGTATCAGAAAATGATAGTTTCAAATTGATATTTCAAATATTTTTAGCATAGTGAATTCTGCCAAGTCAAATTTAATTTTTGCACTTGTTTAGTTTTTCACTTTTAATTATTTAGTTCTCTGCAGTTGCTTTTCAGGGCCTTTATTCACTATTTCTTATTCCAGCCCCCAATTTACATAAAATATGTATTTGCTTATTCAATAACCGACAATAACAGACAATAACAATAATATTTGTCCGTAATACATTTACAATTTTTTTATTATTGTTGTTTAACTCTTGAAGTGAATTCATAAATATTTATAAATCCCAAGTGAAAAATTTACATTTGAATATTTATTTTATGATGCTTCTACTTTTACTAAAAAAAAATAAAACATACTAAAATACAGACATATTGCTAAACAACAAAACAGAGTTATAAAATAATAATAATATTTTTTATAATAAAATTATTAGTTAAATTCTACAATTTTTGTGCATATAAATAATTTATAAATTATAACAAGTATACGCATTGGGGGGAATGGGGACTTTCGCAGAGGTGCACTTCGGTGCGGAACGCTCTCTGTCTGCTATTCACTTGGGAATAGCAAGAAGCAATTCCTCTGTATGAATTTTCCAAGCAGCTCACTACTTCCGGTCTTAGACCAAGTATTCCCTGGTAATGCCATTCAGACAACCGTCTGGTGGCAGCTAGAGTGAGAAGGCTAAACCTGCCTAGAGGTAGTTGGCAGCCCCAACACTAGGATCGGGATGCAGTGGTCTAATCAGCCCTCATTCCTAAATCAAAATGATTACAGAAACGTCAATGAATTCAAATAACGATCCCCCCCTGATGACGACTTTTGGCTTTAAAAAACGGTTTATGATTGGTACATGGAACGTCAGAACTCTATCGGAAACATCTCGAATAGAGCAAGTACGCAACGAAATGGCTGCACATAGCTTAGATATTTTAGGACTAAGTGAAGTACGCTGGTTAAATAATGGTTCTACAAATTTACCGTCTGGTTATCATTTTATATATTCGGGTAATACCACACATAAAATAAGAGGCGTTGGACTCCTTCTTTCACCGAAAGCTACCCGTGCTTTACTAGAGCACAATGCTGTATCTGATCGCATTATCACAGCGAGGATAAACTCCAAGTTCCGAAAGATATCCATCGTCCAGTGTTATGCTCCAACCGAACCTGACGAAGATACTGCAAAAGATGATTTTTATAACCAACTTGACGCAACAATAAACAAACTTCCTACTGGTGATATCAAGGTAATAATTGGAGACTTTAACGCTAAAGTGGGAAATAATAACAATAACTTGCAGCTAGTCATGGGCACACATGGACTCGGAACTGTCCGAAACAACAACGGCGACAGGTTGGTTGATTTCTGTTCTCGAAACCGTTTATATATTGGCGGAACGAAATTTCCTCATAAGGACATCCACAAATATACGTGGGTGTGCCCAACTGGCCGAACACGTAACCAAATTGATCATTTTCTGATAAGCAAGCTTTTTTTGGGATCTCTAATGGATGTTAAAACTCGGCGGAGAGCAGATATTGACAGCGATCATCGTCTTCTCGTTGCAACACTTCGTTTAAGACCTGCTGCAATTAAAAAAAGTTGTAAGCCCGAAAAATACAATACCACGCGGCTATTGGATCGTAATATAGCGCAGTCATACAACGAAAGCTTGAGGACCGCTTTGCACACAAATCATCATAGCACTTGGGCAGATGTATCACTGGCATGCAAAGAAACAGCAAAGTCAGTACTAGGTTTGAAAGAAGGCAAAAATAAACCCTGGATCAGCGATGAAACTTGGTTAGAAATTCAAAACCGTAAACAACTTCATAATGCAAGGATCAATGCTAAATCCCCAGCAGAAAAACAACAAGCAATGGCAGAATATCGACAATCTGCTAGTCGAGTAAAACGTATGGTTCGTACGGACCGAGAAAAATATTATAACACCATAGCGGAGCAGGCGGAACAAGCTTCAAATACCGGAAATCTACGTGGAGTATATTCAGCCATAAAGCAGATGAATGGTAACAACATAAGAGGGACTGCAGTACTAAAAGCAATAGATGGAGCTGATTTAACAACATCGGAAGAACAATTAGAGCGATGGCGTGATTACTTCTCTTCCCAAGAGCCAGCAGAACACCAGGAAGACAATACACTTTTTAATCGACGCCGAAATCCTAGGAGGGATATAGCCACAGATCCCCCGTCATGCTCGGAAATAGAAGCTGCTTTGAACGTGCTGAAAAACAACAAAGCCTCTGGTCCGGACAACATTCCTTCGGAACTGTTGAAGTATGGTGCAGATACCCTAGCAGAGGTTCTTACCCCAATAATTCGCGAGGCCTGGATTTTAAATCGTATTCCGGATGAATGGAAAGAAGGTTTAGTTATTACATTGCCCAAGAAAGGCGATTTGACGCAATGCAAAAACTGGCGTGGAATAACTCTCCTTAATTCCATTGGTAAAATTATAGCATCCCTAATTAATCAACGTATCTCCCCTATAGCGGAGCAAATACTGCGTAAAGAACAGGCTGGTTTCCGGCAAGGTCGGTCATGCGCAGATCATATCAACACGTTGCGCATCATAATTGAGCAATCTGCCGAATATAACACTCCCTTGTATCTTCTTTTTGTTGATTTTGAGCGCGCTTTCGACACAATATTCCGTAATTCAATGTGGTCGGCACTGTTATGTAAAGGCATTCCCGAAAAAATTGTAAACCTGATTCGTGAACTCTACAGGGATGCTAAGTGTAAGATTCGTTTTAACGGAAATGAGAGTCGCCCGTTCTTTCCTAACACTGGTGTAAGACAAGGTTGCATCCTTTCGCCAACGTTATTCTTAATACTACTCGATTGTGTCATGGAAAAAACCAATAGAGAAGCTCCTTTTGGTATTCGCTGGACCTTATCCGAATTTCTTTATGACATTGACTACGCCGATGACATATGTCTGATGGCCCATCGCTTTCAGGATATTGAAGCAAAACTTAGGTGTCTCTCCGAAAATGCTAAAAAAGTTGGATTGAGAATCAACATTAGGAAGACTAAGCTTATGCGAATAGGAACAGATGTAACAACTCCATTGGTGGTAAATGATGTTACTATTGAAGACGTAGATTCTTTTTGTTATCTTGGTAGTAAGATAACCAAAGATGGAGGGTCTCAAGCCGATATTGCTGATCGTATCAATAAAGCACGCAGCTCTTTTTTATCGCTTTACAAAATTTGGCGTAGAAACAATATCTCGCGAAAAACTAAACTACGCATTTTCAACTGCAGTGTTAAGTCTGTGTTATTGTATGGCTGTTCTACCTGGAGCTTAACAAAAGAATCCATTCGTAAAATCCAAACATTTATAAACAAATGCTTAAGGCAAATTCTTCACAGCTTTTGGCCTAATTGGATTACAAACGAAGCGCTGCTGCAGATGGCAAACTCTAAGCCGGTAGAAATCGAAATTCGCAAACGCAAATGGACGTGGGTAGGTCATATATTGCGAAGACCACAATCAGAAATAGCAAGAATAGCCTTAGATTGGAACCCACAAGGACAGCGCAGACCTGGTAGACCCCGAAACACCTGGGTGCGCTACCTGAAACAGGAATGTGAACTTGCTCGAGTTTCATGGAATCAAGCTAAGGCGATTGCCAGAGATAGACAAAGATGGAGAGAATTTGTTGACGCCCTATGTTCACTTTGAACTTTTATTTAAGTATTAATTAAAAATCGATATGTATTTCTATTTCTATTAATATTTAATTAAATAAAGGACATATATATATATATACTAGGGATGCCAAACGGGAAATCCCGAATCCCGAAATCCCGGGATTTTTCGGGATTGACAAATCCCGAATCCCGGGATTTATTTTTTTCAATCCCGGGATTTTCCGGGATTGACAAATCCCGAAAAATCCCGGGATTTTTTTTGTCAAATTTTGTAATAAAAATTGACTATTTCTTCAGTGTTTGTTGTCCGATGTAAAAAAATGGATATCGTTTGAAAGGTGTTTGAAATATCTTTTAAATGGGGCATGTTGGGCTTAAATTCTCTTACTCCTTTGGAGTACAATTTAATTTTTAGGGTGTATTACTTAATATAAGAAGGGTGGAGCAAATTTTCCTTTTTTGAATTTAAAAATCGTCGGAGTCAGAATTGATTAATTTTAGGGTCAATATTGGACCTGCAGGGCAATGTCTTTGGGTTCCTTTTTACTTGAAAATCGGAAAATTCCGAACAAAGTGAAACATTTTTTTACTCTGTTTGAAACTTTCAGATTTTCATGTCTAAAAAGGAATCCTACAGGTCCAATATTTTTTTGTATAAATATTGACCCTAAAAGGCAACTATTCCGACCACGATGATTTTGAAATTCGAACAAAGGAAAATTTGCTTCACTATAATATGCAGTTAGCTGCCGATTTATGCATATGCCAACATTTTTAATAAGCAGTTAAATTTTGCCGAGAGTTTAACTTATAAGGGAGCATTAAGTAATCCATCTGTAAAGTTCCTTTTTAACAGTTTTAGTTCGTAAAAGGGTAAAAGCGGATGAGGGGAAAATTTCCCCTTTAAGAACCAAAACAGCCTCCGAAAACCCAAAATTTTTTAACAATTTGTACTTTTGTTAATAAATGACACATTTTTAAGTTGCACCTAGCCAGAAAATGCAATTTTTCTCGTCCCGCCCCTTTTTGTGGGCGTGGATATAAAAAATAAAATAAATAACGATAAAATTATGTTACTTAAGCTATTTAAATGCATTTGTAAACATTTATCGCAAAGGGAAGGAACCTGTTAAAATGCGATTCGCCTACCAATTAATACAAATTTTGTATCCGCAGAGGACATTGGGGGACACCATTCCCTCGCGAGAAATTTTAACAAATTTATTAATACAATTTTATCATTATTTAAACAAATATTTTGCATCCACGTCTACAAAAGAGGCCGACAGAAAAAAATTTATTTTCTAATCTTTTGAATTCGACTGCATCGCGTCTTTCACAGCCGGGCATCGCTCGAATTTGAGGTTGTTCGATTTGAGGTCAAAGTTGTTCCTAAATTTTCGGTTTTCTGTGCTAAATATGTAAAACTTTGCGATAACTATTCAATGGTTATGAATTAATTGAATATTTATTTATAAAAAAAAAATTATAAAAAATATAACGTAAAAAAATCTTAATTTTAATAAATCCCGAAATCCCGAAAAATCCCGAAATCCCGAAAAATCCCGGGATCCCGAAAAATCCCGAAATCCCGAAAAATCCCGGGATCCCGGGATTAGGAATTTAAAATCCCGAATCCCGGGATTTGTAAATGTCAATCCCGTTTGGCATCCCTAATATATACGCATTGAAGCATTTTAAAAGATAAAGTGCTTCAATGCGTATACTTGTTATAATTTATAAATTATTTATTTATCATACGCTCCGTTTCATCGACTCCAAATTATATTTATAATTTGAAAAACAAAAAATAAACCATAATTTGGAAAATCTCAATTGAAATTCTAAAAAAATCAATTGAAAAGTCTGAAATTCAGACTCTGAATCCATATTTAGAAAAAATAAACAAAAAAAAACAAAAAAAAAAAAAACTTTGTAGAGCAATTTAAAATGAAAAACTCAAAAGCTATTTGGAAAATTTAATTTAATTAAAAAGTAACCATTGCGAAATAATGTTAGAGACATAAAGTGGGAGGTGAGGTTGAGATTGCTGGAAATAGAATTGTAACGTTGGAGACTGTCAAAATTTATTCATTTATAATTATTCACATATATAAAAAACAATTTCCATTAACAAGACAAACCGACATTTGAAGTCCTACTTATGATAACACCAACTGGAGTCTTTGAAACCGGTATGGGAATACCAGAAATGTCTATAAGTTTTAGAAATTCAAATTTTTTTATGCATTTTTTTTTAACTTGTAACAATAACAAATATAATTAGAGCCCGAGCTCGATCTGTACTTACAAAAAAAAAAAAAACAAGTAAAACTGTAGTTTTAGTTTAATTAAAACAAAAAAGTTAAATATGAATTTTTTAAATGGACGTTTTGTTTGGGAGAGGGGAATTGAGCGCAAAAAATTCCAAAAAAATTTAACAATTGTGAGAAAATTCAGAATATTGAAAATATATAAAATTATAAAGTTCAAAAATAATCTGAAAATCAAAAAATAATCTGATTTTATTTTTTTAATTCAGACAAGTTCAGATTTTTTTTAAGAGTTCTTAAAATACTCAAACAAATTAAGGATAATCAAAAATTCTAAAACTTAAAAAAATGGTGTGGAAATCAGAAAAACTTGGACATAAATTTTTAAATTCAGGAAAGTTTCAAAAATTGGGAAAAAAATTAAAAAATTGTACTTTAAATAATTTTAACTTATGTATATTTGTTGGATAATTCAGGAAAGTTTAAAAAAATCGAGAATTGTCAGATAAAAAATCAGAAAAATTTAGATAAAAAAACAGAAAAATTTAGGAAAGTTCATTAAAATTCAGTAAAAGAAAACATATTGGATTGGTCAAAAAAGTTATGTAAAAATTCGAAAATTTATTATTTTTTTTAAGTTTAGAAGAACAAATAGGAAATCGAACGAAGTTCGTAAAAATTATGAAAATGTTTACAAAATTTCAGAAAAATAAAAAAATAAGTTTGTGAAAAAATTTGAAGAAAAGAGTAGAATAATTTTTAAGTTCGGCACAGGCGAATATTGAATGTTTGATTTTTAATGAAGTTTAGTTGCAGGAAGCTATTTTATAGAATTTGTGTAAATGAATACTTTAAAGCTCTGTTAACAATATAACTTAACTGAGTATAACTGTACTACTATAGACCATAACCACTATTATACATTCATACATACAAACATATGTAAATATTTGTATTATATAATTTTAGAATGCTTAAGTGTTTTGTATATTTTTAGTTGGTTTTAATAAATTCGAAAGTGAAAAGTTATGAAAATATGTTTGTTGTATAAACATTTTAGTTATTTATGGATTCACTCACACACACGGACACTTATTTTTGACGTATATATAAGAACTACACTCAAAATAATTCTACAGTAAAAAAATTAGTAAGTGCGTTGGTAATCCAAATCTACTAATAAGTTACCAATTACCAGTATTACAGTAGTTTTTTTAGTATCTTAAAAGTGCTAAAATTAGTATTTCTTACTGTTTATGAGTAATTTTTGTTGGTAGTCGGTTGTACTAATTTTTTTACTATTTTTAGTTCATAAAAGTACTAATATACAGTAATTTATTAGGTTTTTAATTTTTTTTTGTTAGTAATAATTCCGTAAGGGGGCGCTTGTTTACAAGCAGAGCTACCAACTGTTTTTGCTGCAAAATCGTTAAATTTGAATTCAGTGTTGCCATTATGTTACATTTTGGGTAAGTGCTGGTGCTTTTTTGGTTTTGCCGTTTTTTAAATACGCGTTTTTAAAGATAAGGTATTTATGGTGTTTTTTTCTATTTTTTTTAATTTGTGATTTTTATATTATCAATAGATTTTGCTGAAATTTGAAAGTTAAGCCCAGACCTAATGAAATTTGGAAAATTTTATCCATGTTTGGACCTTGGCCTCATACAAACAACCCCTTTAAATTTGAATTAAGTGACTCTAACAATTAATTTAAATTGTGCCGAAGAGGAACTTACGGTGGTGGCGACTCGCCCCATTTGCTTACAGACGGCGGCGTTTGCTCTCAATCGTCGGCTTATTTAAATTTTTGGTTATGGAGTTGTATTTTTGTAATGACGCAATCAAAATATGTATTTTTGATAAAGTTAAATAAAGAAAATTGGGGTTTATTTTCGTAAAAATTTCAATACAATTTATTGTTTTTACAAAACCAATTTACACAGAATTTTGAACAACGCTATGCGTTGTGATGGAATGTGATTTCATCTTAGGTGTGAATTAGGTATAAGTTCATGTAGTGTGAACGTGGCCTTACTCTATACAGGATTAATGATTTTTTTGGGATAAGACTAAAAATAATGCATGAACCTTCGTAATGCATGAAAAAAAAAAAAAAAATATGGCCTATGGGAAGCGGTAGGGAACAACTAGCACATATTTTTCCATTTTTGTGGCTATGCATTACATGGTAATGCATACTGTTACTCCCTGTAGATTTAGTTGCCGATATTCAGTTAAAAGAAGCATATTTCTCTCAAAATTGTTTTATATGTGTTTTTTCCAGTAATTAAAGATTTTAAAAAAATATCCAATCGGTCCATGTTTGGACTTTTCTACTTGTATTTGTGTAAAAACTTTTTGGTACATATTTTCTAATTTTTTTTTTACAACTACGTATTTTTTTAAATGTTTAATGACTGTTGTTTTTTTAAACAATTTTGTTTACTGTCAAAATCCAAATCCGGCGACCAAATTTGTCTATCACGTCAGGATTTTGAGTAATTCGCGGTTAAAGTGCCGAAAAAGGGCATTTTTGACCCTTTTTATATTTTTTTATTTTTTATATTTTTTTTATATGCCCAACAAACTGGTAAACATTTTTTTGAGAATTTACAAATAAGGACTTTTGGCCGGAAATCGATCTGTCTGGCCCTCTGTGCATTCCATTAAAGCAGTTCTGTGGCTTGATAATTGAATGTAATAAAAAAAGTTTGTTTAAAATTTAGTGTTAACCATTATCTTAATATTACTTGAGTAATATGAATGTAATATTATTTTTACTTTTGATTGTATCAGCTAATTTATTGAATTTATAATAAAAACAAATATTTTTATTTTTTTTTTTGCTTTTTATCCTTTTTACCTTAAAAACACATTTTCAAATTTTTTTTTAATATTCTCTCTTTTCTTGGCGCTGATTTTTGTTTTGTAAATTTTTACCCTTTTCCTACGATTTTTGCGTTTTTTTTTTCATATTGATAATGGCAACACTGTTTTTATTAGCGATCATTTGCTCCTTCACAATTCAGCAGCAAGCAGCAGACAGCAAAAATTAAGAGTAGACTATTTAATTATAATTTCACTAAAATGCCATATTTTTTATTTCTTAACATTGCAAAAGCACACATCAAGTTCCAAATACAATAAGTACAGCTTTTATAAATTTATAATTTATAATTAAACAGGCACTTTATATTTTTTGCCGTCTGCTGCTTGCTGCTGCAGTGTGTGCGAACACTACGTTTGCTCGCATTAACTGCAGTGCTACCAACTGTTTTTTCTGTTTGTTTAGTGCGAAAAAGAATTAGAAAAAGTAACAACGCGATACCCACTCACGGAGTGTTTATAAAAAAAATATATGTTACATTTATTTAATTAAATTGTGTTAAAGTAATTATATATAAATGTGTTTATAATAAAATTAATATGCATTAATAATAAAACTACGTCAGTTTTTTTTTAAATCGTTTTTTCATTGAAATAATGATTGTGTAAGAAAAAAATTCAAGCTGAAGAAGAATATGGATACACACACGAATACAAAAAAAAAAGTAGGTATAAAAAAGCGCCCTCTGTAGTAAAATGTTTGTATTTACATTTGAACATGTATTGAGAATATATTATTTCTTTCTTATATTTTTAGCAATCGTTTACGTGGTACAATGAACGCTACATTTTTTAAACAGCTTAAGAAGACATGTAATTAAGTATATCTTATAACCGAAGTGAAATAATAAAATAAAAAACCGAAGTGAAATAAAATCATTTATATATAATATTTTTCTGACTTTTATTTATTAAAATGGATTTAGGTAGTAATTTTAATCACTAAAATTAGTAATTTTATTTACTAAAATTAGTAGTTTTATTTACTAAATAGGACAAAAATTTTAAATATTTATGATTTTTTTAGTAGTAAATTGCAGTAATATTTACTGTTTTGTTAGTATTTCTCATGTACTAGATATTAGTAACAAATTTTAGTAATAATTAGCAACGCCTGCACTAGATCATTTTGGACTAAAACATTAGTACTCGTAGCTAAATTTTTAGTATTAAATACCCACGTTTTTTTTTGAGTGTAGCTATATATTAATATTAATTTATATTAATTTAAATATAGTGTGGGACAAATTTAAATCACGGGTCCGTGTCCATCTATCTATAGAGAAATCTCAACGAAATCGGTTCGGCCATTTTTGCGTGATTTCGCAACAGACAGACACAACGTAGAGTATAGCACAAAGGGGTGTGTCATTTAACGCATTTTTATCGAATCGTGATAGTCTAAAGTTCCATGCTGCATCCTCATTTAGTACTATCTGTGCTGCAAATTTCATTGACATCAGCTTTGCCGTTTTTGTGTGATTGCGAAAGAGGAGGAAATAACTTTTTATTTATGAAAAATGGGAGTGACATTTTTTACCCTTTTGCCGAATCGCGCTCTACATATGACCTACAGTTCCCGCTCGGTTAGTTCTATCAGTAGTAACAGATTCGGCTTATCAGTTTTTGCTTGATTTCAAAACAGACAGTAATAATGTTCAGTATAAAACAAAGTGGCGTGGCAATTTACGCCTCTTTGTTCAATCGTGGTCAGTATAAAGGGTGTTGCAATGTTGATCCCTTTTTCCAATAATGATCTTATATGGCCTACATATGCACTTGGTTAGCACTGTATGTAGTGAAAATGTCAAGAGAATACGTTCAGCTGTTTTTGCGTGATTGCGAAACAGGCAGACAACGCCCAGTATAGTAAAAAGGAGCGTGCCATTTTACGCCCCTTTTTCCAATTGTAGTATAACATGGCCTATAGTTCCGCACTCGTTTAACACTATCAGTGCTGAAAATTTAATTAAAATCGAATCAACAGTTTTTGCGTTATTGCAGAGCATGCAGAAATAACATTCAATTCAATACAAAGGGGGCATGGCATTTAACGTCCATTTGTCCGATCATGCTCTAATTTGGCACATAGTTAGTACTTGCTTAGTACTATTGTTGGTTTAAATTTCATCAAAATCGCTTCAAATTAATTTTCGTTGCTGAATCAACATCAGGTCCGTCGCTATATTGAATTTTTTTTTAGCAACGGAATTACATTCAGCGACATAAAAACCGCATTCTTAAATATTAGATCCATCATTTTCAAATTTAAGTTTTAAGGAAACAACTTTCTGGATGGACATGCAAATTTTATTTTTGTTGTGGTCGTCAAACAAGCCCACACTATACCATCAAAATAGCAATTTCACCAAAAAAATTGTACAGCGCCACCACAAAAATAAAATTTGCACGTCTATCCAGAAAGTTGTTTCCTTAAAAAAAAAATTTGAAAATGGCGGATCTTATATGTATGCATGCGGTTTTTATGTCGCTGAATACAATTCTGTTGCTAAAAAATTCAATATGGCACCTTTTTTATGTACACGCCCTAAAAAGAAAGATGGCAACAAAAAATTGTCTTTCTTTATCTCCTTGGTCCATATAAAGGACACTGACGTTCTTCTCGTATAATAATGGTTCATTTGTTAACCCATTCCTGCCTAATGGGTATTTAAATACCCAAAAAAGTGTAGATACTTAAAAAATTTTAGCGCGGGCTAGATGGAAGATATCGGGATAATTCTTTTTTCATAAAAAAGAGAAGATATTGGGCTAAATGCGAACATTTAACAAGATTTTTTTCTGTTTTGTTTAACTTTTGTTTTTCACTGACAAAAATCGAAGATTTTTCTTAATCGAAAATACTCAGGAAAAGTGAACCTAAAACGTGATGCGGGGGAGGGGGTAAGGACAATTTTGGTTTTCACGAAAATTTATTGGAGTTATTTTGACACCTAATAGAAACTTTTTAGACCCCTTTCAGCTCAAACAAAAAATAAAAGTAAAAAATTACACGGCCTAATACCCATGTCATATCTCAGGTCGGAGGTAATTTTTTTTTTATTTTTTTTTAGCAACTTCTGTGGTCTTCCAGGTACACATGCCAAAATTTCATCAAAATCGTACGAGCCGATCTATGGGCAGGCAGTAATGGGTTAAAAAATGCCGCAGAGTTTTGTACTCCTGCCCAAAATATTAAATCATGATAATGTTTTATTTAATAAAAAGTTGTTACGAATAAACATCACATATTTCCAAAAACGATATTTTCTCAGAAAATTTCTTAAATACACTTGCAGGATTTATTCAATATTCAGAAAAAAAATTTTAAAACTAAGAACAAATCCAGACAAAACAAAAAATTAGTCAAAAATAATGCAGATAAATTTTGAAAAATCACAAAATTTAAAACAAAAACTACTGGAAAATTTAGAGAAACCTGAATATATAACATTTTAACTGATTTATAAGATTCTAATTATTTTTTTATTATTATTTTAATAAGCTTTTATTTATTCCTTTTTTTTTATTCAAATCAAATAGTCTTTTAATTTTAAATTATACTTAACAATGGCCAATACTTATAACAATACTTTTTTCTTACTTTTTTTTATAATTTAATAAAAAAAGTATAAAGGTTTAAAAAAAAATTGGTCTTAACAAAAAAAAAAATAAACAAGCTAAAAAAACGAAATTTAAAAAAATAAGTTGACTGATCACGGAGACGAACCCCGGACCCACTGTTTCCGAGTCTGACACACTTCAGCTAGGCTACCGTATAATATTTAAATGCCAAAATAAACAGTGTTATGTTCTTGCTTGTGGTTATCCGACAATATTACATACTACAAAATAGAGATGGGCGCGTGAGTGAATTTTGACTTACTCACGCACACGAAATAAAAGTATTGCTCACTTACAAAATTGTTTTTTCTGCTTACGTTTACGCACGCTCACGTGCATAAAAGCTTATTTTAATCACAATTTTGTATTAGTTACCCTTTAAATTCAATATGATGACGATATTCTTACTACACCATTTACAGATGTAATTCGAAAAAGATCAATTGCAATTCGAAGATTCTATTTGTAATTCGAAGAATCCATTTGTAATTCGAAGATTCCATTTGTAATTCGAAGACTCCAATTGTAATTCATAAATGATCAACTGTAATTCGTAAAAGATCAATTGTAATTCGTAAAAGATCAATTATAATTCGTAAAAGATTCGAAAAAGATCAATTGTAATTCGTAAAAGATCAATTGTAATTCGTAAAAGATCAATTGTAATTCGAAGATTCCAATTGTAATTCGTAAAGGATCAATTGTAATTCGAAAAAGATCAATTGTAATTCGAAGATTCCAATTGTAATTCGTAAAAGATCAATTGTAATTCGAAAAGATCAATTGTAATTAGAAAAAGATCATCTGTAATTCGAAAAAGATCAATTGTAATTCGTAAAAGATCAATTGTAATTCGTAAAAGATCAATTGTAATTCGAAAATTCCAATTGTAATTCGAAAAACTTCAACTGAATTTCCATGGATAATTTACGAATTACAATTGGAATCTTCGAATAACAATTGATCTTTTACGAATTACAATTGATCTTTTACGAATTACAATTGATCTTTTTCGAATTACAATTGATCTTTTACGAATTACAATTGATCTTTTACGAATTACAATTGATCTTTTTCGAATTACAATTGATCTTTTTCGAATAACAATTGATCTTTTTCGAATTACAATTGATCTTTTACGAATTACAATTAAACTTTTTCGAATAACTATTGATCTTTTTCGAATTACAATTGATCTTTTACGAATAACAATTGATCTTTTACGAATTACAATTGATCTTTTACGAATTACAATTGATCTTTTTCGAATTACAATTGATCTTTTACGAATTACAATTGGAATCTTCGAATTACAATTGATCTTTTTTTAATTACAATTGATCTTTTACGAATTACAATTGGAATCTTCGAATTACAATTGATCTTTTACGGATTACAATTGATCTTTTACGAATTACAATTGATCTTTTTCGAATTACAATTGATCTTTTACGAATTACAATTGATCTTTTACGAATTACTATTGATCTTTTTCGAATTACAATTGATCTTTTACGAATTACAATTGGAATCTTTGAATTACAATTGATCTTTTTTTAATTACAATTGATCTTTTACGAATTACAATTGGACTATTTGAATTACAATTGATCTTTTACGAATTACAATTGATCTTTTACGAATTACAATTGATCTTTTTCGAATTTCAATTGATCTTTTACGAATTACAATTGATCTTTTACGAATTACAATTGATCTTTTACGAATTACAATCTTACGAATAACAATTGGAATCTTCGAATAACAAATGGAATCTTCGAGTTACAATTGGAGTATTCGAATTACAAATGGAATCTTCGAATTACAAATGGAATCTTCGAATTACAAATGGAATCTATGAATTACAAATATAATCTTCGAATAACAATTGATCTTTTTCGAATTTCATCTGTAAATGGTGTAGTTTTCTGTTTTAGACAGCACCCAACAATCACGCAAACTGACGAAGCCAAAATTACTCACGCAATCTCACGCACGAAATTTTTTTTTTAATCAAGCGTAAATTTCACTCATGATCACGCGTAATCACGTGTCACGTTCGCATCTCTACTACAAAAAACGAATACTTATAAAATTTCCGCCTGGCGTCGCTTTCTATGTTGTTCTTGCTTGTAGATATTCTATTTTCAAATATACTGGTTAGTTTTGCGATGATGGTAACTAATCTAATTGGATATGCGATATTTGGTATGGCAATACTGCGTTAATCGAGTGGCTGCGCCTAAAACTATGTGTTTTTTTATTTTATTTATTAATTTTAAATAATTATCGAAGTTTAAGGTTGTAATAAAATGAAAACTGTAATTCTCATTTTCTTTTTTGTGTAATCGTTAGCTTATATAGTCAAACTGAGGTGGCGTCCTGCAACTTTTTTAAAATTAGACCCCAGCCTAAAAACATTATCATGTTAAAAAAACAAAAATAAATACCATTTTTTTGAGGTTGGTTTAGTTCTACAAGAGGGAACTATTTTCCCCCTTGTCCGATTTTGCACATTTTTGACCACACATACCGTGAGACGGATTGGTTATTTGGTTATTTGATAGAGCTTCGTAAATGATTAAAAACCATACATATATTTTTTTTTTGGATCAATTCTTTGGAAGATATGAGCTTTTAAAAAACGCTTTTTTGACCATATTGACTTTTAGACAGTTTTTGTTTTATCATTTTTGTGCTCGGAAACCGTAAGTCGTACAAAAAAAAACTTATAAAAACAATATCCCTATTAATATTATAAATCTGATTGTTGGTTTGTCTGTCTGTCTGTCTTTCTGTCTGTCTGTCTGTCTGTCTGTCTGTCTGTCTGTCTGTCTGTCTGTCTGTCTGTCTGTCTGTCTGTTCCGCAATAAGTACAGAACGGCTTAACCGATTTTCATGAAATTTTCACCACAGATAGTACTAACCGAGGCGGGAACTATAGGCCATAAGCGAACGCGATCGGACAAAGGGGCGTAAAATGCCACGCCCCTTTGTACCATGCTAAAGCTATATCTGCCTGTCAGACAATAACGGAAAAATGACTGAACCGATTTTCATGAAATTTTCACCAAAGATAGTACCAACCAAGGCGGGAACTATAGGCCATAAGCGACCGCGATCGGAAAAAGGGGCGTAAAATACCACGCCCCTTTGTACCATGTTAAAGCTACATCTGCCTGTCCGGCAATAACGGAAAAACGGCTGAACCGATTTTCATGGAATTTTCACCACAGATAGTACTAACCGAGGCGGGAACTATAGGCATTAAGCGACCGCAATTGGACAAAGGGGCGTAAAATGCCACGCCCCTTTCTACCATGCTAAAGCTATATCTGCCAAGCAGACAATAACGGAAAAACGGCTGAACCGATTTTCATGAAATTTTCACCACATATAGTACTAACCGAGGCGGGAACTATAGGCCATAAGCGACCGCGATCGGAAAAAGGGGCGTAAAATGCCACGCCCCTTTGTACCATGCTAAAGCTATATCTGCCTGTCCGGCAATAACGGAAAAACGGCTGAACCGATTTTCATCGAATTTTTACCACAGATAGTACTAACCGAGGCGGGAACTATAGGCCATAAGCGACCGCGATCGGTAAAAGGGGCGTAAAATGCCACGCCCCTTTGTACCATGCTAAAGCTTTATCTGCCTGTCCGGCATTAACGGAAAAACGGCTAAACCGATTTTCATGAAATTTTCACCACCGATAGTACAAACCGAGGCGGGAACTATAGGTCAGAAAAAATGGGCGTAAAATGCCACGAACCTTTGTACTAAATAGAAACTATGTCTGCCTGTTCCGCAATCACTAAAAAGTGATTTTACCGATTTCACAGAAATTTTTACCACAGATACTACTAACCGAGGCGAAAACTATGAGCCACAATAGAGGGCGATCGAAAAAAGGGGCGTAAAATGCCACGCACATTTTTGTTACACTGAAAGCTATTTCTGCCTTTTCCGCAATTACGCTTAAACAGCTAACTTGATTTTTATGAAATTTTCACCACAGATAGTATTAACCGAAGCGAAAAGTATGATCCACAATAAAGGGCGATCAAAGAAAGGGGGCGTAAAATTCCACGCCCCTTTGTATTACATTGAAAGTTATTTCTTCCTGTTTCGCAATCACGCATAAACGGCGGAACCAATTTTAATGAAGTTTTTACCAAAGATAATATGTACTAACCGAGCCGGAAACTAAAAATTATAATAGAAATAATGTCGCGCCCCTTTTTACTATACTGAAAGTTTTTTCTGCATGTTCCGTAATCATGCTTAAACAACCATACCGATTTAAAAAAATAAATAAAATAGCACGCCCTTTTTTATTTAATTGAACGCTATTTCTGCCTGTTCCGTAATCTAGCATAAACTGCTAAACCGATAGCATGCAATTTTTACCACAGATAGTAAGTACTTACCTAGGCGGGAACCATAGAGAAACATAGAGGCGAAGGTGAAAGAAAAAACAATATTGCTATCTTTTTCTAATTTCTCACGCGTACGTTGTCGATGTGAATTCACCACACAATACATGTTTACAAGTCGTACTTTGAAAACAAATACATGCATACAAGTTGTACTTTGACAACTTAGTTTTTGACACCTTCGCCTCTATGTATACTCTATGGCGGGAACTATAGAATAAAATAGAGCGCGTTTGGACAAAGGGGCGTAAATTGACACGCGCCTTTGTACTATACTGAAAGTGTTTCTGCCTGTTCCTTAGTAACGCTTACACGACTAAACCGATTTTAACAACATTTTTTCCATAGATAGTACTAACAGAGGTGGGCACTGTAGTATGTGTCAACTGCCACGCCTTTTGCAATGTACTGAAAGTTTATTCTGCCTTTCCATAATCACGTTTAAACGGTTATTATATTTTTTACGACAGTTAGTTAGTACTTATTGAGGCGGAAACTATAGACACGTCCAGACAGAGGCGTGAATTGCCACGTCCCTTTGCAATACATTTAAATTTATTTCGGCCCGATCCTACACACGCGTTGATGGTGAAACCAATTTTAATTAAATTTTCACCACAGATGGTATTTACCGTGGCGATCGGCAAACGGGGCTTAAAATGCCGCACCCCTTTGTATTAAATTAAAAAATATTTTTTCCTGTTAAACGATATACCATATTAGCCCGCGATTAGACTAATGGGAGTAAAATGCCACGTCAATTTGTTATATACAGAACGATATTCCAACTCCTATAAACACTACTGTTAGAACTAACTGAATGCGAATTATTTGCTATATCAGAACCTGAAAACAGTTGAGCCGATTTCAATGAAATTTCCAACACAAATTGTGATATAGCCAATATTAAACAGCGATTGATAACAGCGATATACCCTATTAGCCCGCGATTAGACAAATGGGAGTAAAATGCCACGTCAATTTGTTATATACAGAACGCTATTCCAACTCCTATAAACACTACTGTTAGAACTAACTGGATGCGAATTATTTGCTATATCAGAACCTGAAAACAGTTGAGCCGATTTCAATGAAATTTCCAACACAAATTGTGATATAGCCAATATTAAACAGCGATTGATAAAAAGGCATATAATGGCACGCATCTTTGTACTTTAGTGAGAGTTATGTCTGCTGAGAAAATTTAGTTGCAATTTTTTTCACGTGCTAACCAATAGGGAAACTATATATAGGTCACATGAGACCAAAATTGAACTAAATGCGTTAAATGCCACACCCACTTTAACTACAGTGAAAGTTTTGCCTTTATTGATGTTTTCACTACATAAAGTTCTAACCGCGGAGGGAACTATAGGTTCCTTTTAAAAGCCATTAATGAAATACATTAATATTAGGTTTGTTCCCATGACGGAGGAACACTTACACACCATGTCCCCGACGCTAATCAAAATCGAAAAAAAATCGACCAAACCTCATGAATAGGTTTATATTCACCAGTGAAAAGTCACGAAGAAGTATATAAATTGACTAATAAAAAACTCATTCATTACATAATATTTTTTTAACCCGGGCAACGCCGGGTGCAAAACAGCTAGTTGTTTATAAAATTATAAAGATTAAAATTTATAAAAAAAATAATTTTTTAAATAAAATTTCAACAAAATATTTTGAAAACCATATTTGAATGTCCTTTTTTACTGGGAAGGACACCATGGATTTCCAAAAACAAAATTTTGTATTAAAGTTTAGAATGTTATTTTAACACTTTTAAAATTTCAGAGAGGTGTTCTTTCTTATTTTTGAGCAATAAATTTTCAAAGTTTTTTAGATAGCCAAATATTTGATTTTTTTTTTTAAATTTTGGCAAAAAATCAAAAATTTAGCAATATCCCCAACTTTAAAAATGTATTGCTCGACAACACGAAAACACCTCCCTGAAATTTTAACAGCATTAAAAGGACACTCCAAGCTTTAATTAAAAAATTTTGTTTTGGAAATCCATGGTGTCCTTGACAGGAGAAAAGGACATTCCAATATTCTTTTAAAGTTTTTTTTGATTGTTTTTTGTAAATTTTTTTTTGTTTCTAAATTTTAAATCATCATAATTTTATCAACAATATTCTCACTGAATGTTTTTTCGTACAACTTACGGTTTTCAAGTAAAAAAAAAACAAAAGAACTGTCTAAAGCCAACTATTTGATTTTTTGCAAAAATTTAGAAAAAAATCAAATATTTCGCTCTCTAACAAACTTTGAAAATTTATTGCTCAATAATCCGAAAAAAAAACACCTTTCTAATATTTTAATAGCGTTAAAAAAACATTCTTAAGTTTAATACAAAATTTCGTTTTTGGAAATCCATGGTGTCCTTCCCAGGGAAAAAGGACATTCTAATATGGTTTTCAAAATTTTTTGAGGTGTTACAAACTGAATGACAAACTTACATATACTATCTATCAATAGAGTGGAGGGTATAATAACTTTAAAGTAAAATAGAGTTCTAATAAGCGGACAATTACACTGTGCTACAGTGAAAAAATACTTCTGATGTGACATAGTATAGGTTGTTGGTCTTGTCGAGTAGATCACAAAAATGTCCATTAAACTAGCCAGACACCCTAAAATTTTTGAGTTATTGTCAAAAAACGTTTTTTTGGGACTTTTCTCACTAAACCTTTTGTAATTCAGAAAATTTTAAACCGATTTTAAATTTTTGAACTGTTTTTGATAGAAGAAGGATGGGGCTTTCCATGTGTGTGAATTGGTCTATACATATATGAAAGACATTTATTGATTTTTTCTATAAAATCTAATTTTTTTGTTATTTTTTGAAAATTTTTCGAGTTTTTCGATTTTTTCTGCTATAGTTCGTTTAACAACCTTTATATTTATAAACGTATATTTAAAGAAAATTTGATTCTGAATACGATAAGCTTTATCCTGAAGAAATCGGATAACAATTGACAGAGTTGTGATAATTTTTCTAAAAAAGAAAATTAAGATTTTGCAGGAAATCGACTTTCAGATATCCCAGGCAAAAAAAATAATTTTATCATAAGAGGTCATGTACAATATTTTTAAAGGTTTTTGACGCTCTGAATCCGAATCTGGCCTTTAAATTGCTCTATCTTGTCAGGTTTTTGAGATATTTAACATAAATTGATATATCAAAAACTTAATAAGATAGCGCGATTTCAAGGTCAAATTCGAATTTAGGAGGCCAAAAACCTTTAAAATAATGATACGCGACCTCTTAGTATGTTCGTTTATTTTTATATTTTTTTGCCTGAGTTATCCGAACCGCAATTTCAAGCAAAATCTTAATTTTCTTTTTTAGAAAAATTATCACAACTCTGTCAATAATTATCCGATTTCTTCGGCATAAAACTTATCGTATTCACAATTAAATTTTATTTAAGAATACGCTTATAAATATAAATGTTGTTGAATGAACTATAACAGAAAAAAATCGATAAACTCAAAAAATTTTCAAAAAATAACAAAAAAATAGATATTGATGAAAAAATCAATACATATCTTTTTTATATGTATCCCAGCAAAACTTTGGTAATGGGTAGTGATTATATAACACATTACCAGGTAATGTATATACCTTATTTGTAGCATTATTTTAGGATGTCTTACTAAACATTTGTTCCACATCGTATTATTTTAAAGTGAAAAATAATGCATTACTAACACGTGAGTAAATTTAATACAAAATTACTTTTTCACTACTCGTAACACCTTATATATTATCTTCTGGTATGCTATATTATTTCATTTCTCGTAACCTATAAAATATCATATATTTTACACCTTACTCGTATTCTTCGTTATAAATTTATAACTTATTTTATACCTTACTGGTATTCTTTGTGATAATGTGGATGCATTACTTTGAGTCTCATCGCCTGTTAAAATCATCAATGCTGCAATGTATAAAATAAGATATCCTATACCTTATTTTATACCTTATTTGGTAATCTAAGTTTTGCTGGGATAGACTAATTCACACACATGAAAAGCCCTATCTTTCTTCTATCCAAAACAGTTGAAAAATTCAAAATCGGTTGAAAAATGTTTAAGTTACACGTGGTTTAGTGTGAAAAGTTAAAAAAAATCGTTTTTTGGCAATAGCTTTAAAATTTGAGGGTGTCTGGCAAGTTTGATGGGCATTTTTGTGATCTTTTCGACGAGACCTACAACCTTAACTACCTCATTTTAAAAGTATATTTGATTTTGTGCTTTTTTGTAGCACAGTGTTATTGTAGACAAAAAATGTTGTCAATAGAATTTATTCCATTGCTAAAACAATTAAACGTTTGATTAAATCTGCAACTTTTTTTAAATTTAGACAATACTATAACGACTTTTATAAGTTTAAAAAATTTCACCTAAATTTATTTTCATATAACAGTTTTTTTTTTTTTGTTCTTTTTTTAACATTGTATTTAAAAAACAATATAAAAGAAATTTGTTCCACTGTTTTATCTTAGAGTGAAGACCTTTGACTGAAAGTCAAAAATTTCAAGAACATTTATAAATTTGTTTAGTATTTATTTTAGTCTTATGCGTATGTCCGTTTAAAAAAGATTTTACTTTAAATTTTATAAATTTTTTAGTTTGTAGTTCAACTTTTTTGTATGTAATTTGTTAAAATTTTGAAGTTTTTTGTAATTTTTCCATGTTTATAATTCTCTTGATTACATTATTTCAATTTATCATCAACAAAACTTTGTTTTAGTGCAATTTGCAAACAAAAGTTTTAGTTTTTTGATTTATGCGTATGAGTGATATTTAATATAATAATTATTTATTACTCATACGACAAAGTTGTAAAGTAAATGTGATTTTTATGCACAAAAAATAAATCCAACACATTTGCGTTGATATTTAAAACAATTTTGTTGAATATGAAAATTTCAGATATGAAAATGTTAAATTAATTTTTTTTTTTTATACAAACATAGTTTATGTTTTAAAATAATTATTAATTTTGGCAGCCATTTCCTACAACATGTACTATGCTTTACTATACATATGATAATTTTAAAGGATTTATATACTATTTTATAACATTGCACGTTTAAAATAAGTGAGAGTATTAAATTCGGCTATGTCAAGTCTTTTACATCCTATAAAGCATAACAAGTGAGAATGTTAAATTCGGCTGTGCCGAATCTTTTATACCCTCCAAAATGTAAAAAAAAAAAATTCAAACAAATTGTCAGTGGAGTTTTTTGGGGGTGGGGGGGGGGGGATTGATGGGGTCAGTGGAGGACGTTGGGAGCACATTCCCATCATGATAAACATACCAAATGTTTAATTTTTTTTAACAAAAATACAAAAAAACATGTAAAAGAAGTGAATTTTTTCAGAGGCTGGTTCAGTTCTTCAAGGGAGAACTTTTTTCCCCCTTGCCCATTCACGAACTTAACCTGACTATGAACATGAGACATATTTGTGCCAAACTTCAGGAGTCTAGCTGTTTTATTTTAGACTGCATTGTGTTATCTACAGACAGACGGACGGACGGACGGACGGACAGACGGACATTCATAGAATGTCTTATGGCGTTTTCTTTTCTGGAAAAAAATGTTGCACTTTCTGCACTTTTTTTTCTTTAATGACTCTTTGTGTATAGTAATGAGCAGTAAGTATAGACATGTTTAGTACTAAAAGAAAGGTATTGTCCTGTTCTATCTAACTGTTTATAATAAAATGTCGAAACAGGATTATTTTATTCAATTAAGTATCAAAAACCCATAAATTTTTACATTTATAGAATTGGCTCAAAAACTGAGTATTATTTTAAAATGCTTTATATAGCATTAGATAGGCCTTGAAAATACCTTTCTGTTGTACGGTAAAAATAAATGGGGGTCGGTCTCACTAATGACCCCTCTCGGACGCACCATTGGACCGGTAGAAGCTGATAAAATAAAACAAATTTACAAAAAATAAAAAAAAATTGTATGGGGACCGCCTTAACAATTAGAGGTAGAGGGTAGGTGTGTTCAGAGAAAATGTTTGGACTAAAAAAATATTGTGGGTCGGTCATACATTTTGTTGCTCTAAGGCCACTATTAGGGCAGTTAGAGCGGTTGGAGCAAATTTTAAAAAATGTCGTTTTGTGTGGGAGCCCCCTTAGAAATTGAAGATAGGGTATTAGTTTGTTCCAAAGAAATGTTAAGACGTAAAAATTAATGGGGGTCGGTCTTATAAATGACCCCTCTATGACGCACCATTGGAGCAGTAGAAATGATTTTAAGATTGGAAAATTACAATAAATTTTTTTCAAAAAATTTAAAAAAATAGTAATAATCGTTATCCCACGATTCTCCTGGGCAAAAAATTTGTAGAATCGATAGACGTTTTACACAAAAAAATTTTCAAAAAAATCGAAGAGTACAAACATTTTCAAAAATGAGATTTAAATTTAAAAACTTAAAAATCGCATACTAGAACGCTTTTAAGAATTTTTTGGGATTTTTTTTTTTGAAAGTACGCAAAAAAACAAAAATTTTGAAAAAAAAAATTGAAATTTGGACCATTATTGAAGAAGTTGTGTGTAAAAGAAGTTTGAGTAAAGGAGCAAACTACCAATTTTTAAAAATTCGATATCTTTTGAACGGGTCATCAAAAAAATATGAAAATTTACCACGAAGGAGTTTTCAAAGGGTACTAAAAACTGTAAACAAATTGGGAAAATCTAAAAAAAAATTTTCAAAGTGTCCGATTTGACATGGAATGCCCCATATACTTTATGGGGTCCCTGATCGATATTTCGATGCGTTACAAACGGAATGACAAAGTGAGTATACCCCCACACTGTGGTTGGAGGGTATAAAAAAATAAAAAAAATTCTAATTCGCGTTTTGTATGCGCGTGCGTCTGGGGGAGGGGGTTAAGTGGTGAACACCTCCCCCTTTGCAATAAATGTTAACAAATTCATTAAATTTGCCGTTTGCACTAAAGAAATATAATTTAATGATTATTTAAACTATATTTTTAAATCCGCGCCTAAAAAGCGGGCGGGAACAGAAATCGCCAGTTTCCAATACTTTTGGCAACGAAAGGAAGCTAATTAAAGACCTCAAAAGTGATATATCCAATCGGATTCATGTTTGGATTTGAGACACTCAAAAAATTATGTCATTAACTGTTTGTAGTTTATTTAAAAAGCTTTACGTTTTGTCGTTTTTAACAGAAGAAACATTTGTTTAATGTTCAGTTTTTTTAAATGACTATTTCTGTTCTTTGTTTCAAAAATAACAACATAAAAAATAAAGACTTTCATTAGCATTAAATTTTTAAAGTCATTTTTTTTTTTTTTTTGTAAGTAAAAATAAGCGATTCTTCTATAATTTTTAGTGATTTGTGTAAGTTATTTTTTTTTAAATTGTTGGCATTTTTAAGGAGATTTCATTACACTAAAAAAAAAAAACTGTAATATTAGCAAAAAAAGCTTGTAAACCTACAAGAAAATTTGCTGATTTTGAACCCACAATTTTTTTGGTAAAGTTAGCAAAAATGTTTTGCTAAAAATTAGTTAACTGAAATGTTTTTTATTTCAACTTATATACACATTTGAGGACCCCATTGGGTTCGGACCCGATAGGTCAAGACCCCGATGGGCCTAGACGCGGTTGGGTTCCTTAAAAGTCGTCATAGTTTTTGATCCAAAATTTGTGTCCGTTTCGCTCTACCTTGCTTAGTTTTTTAGATACGTGATTTTAGGGGACCACTGGGGTTTTGAGAATTAAAAAACTCGATAACTTCAAAAATATTACTCCGAGAGCTTTTGGTTATTTCCGGTCATGTTCTACGTGTTGAGAGCTACAAAAATGCTTTTGGACTTTTTGTTGTGTCGGTAATATTTACCGATATATGAGCATTTTAAAATTTTCGGGAATGCTAACTTTTTTGGATCCAAAGCTAGGACCCATTAGGGTCCACACATGTAAAGAGGACCGGCGATACTATGGAGAGCCCGAAAACCAAAAATGGCATCCATTTTGCTCTATCTAGCTTAGTTTCCTAGATTTTTCTTAAAAAAAATTTACAATTTATTTTTGCTAATATTAGCAAAAAAGCTTGTAAAAGTTTGGTCAACTCAATTTTAAATTTAGCAAGAAAAATTAGTTCAAATATTGTTTAAAATTGCTAATGCGCTAAATGAAGTTTACAAGATATTTTTGCTAACATGCTAATCGCAACTAAAAATTTGCTAAAGGTCAGCTGACTAGCATTAGCAAAAAAAAATTAGTAAATCTACTAATGTATTATTTTGAGTGTAGTTCTTACCTGCTTGCGTGGGTTATTTTTGTGTAGAAAAAAAAAAATCAAAAAAATATTTATGGAAATATAAAAACATGATTGTATCAAGTGACTTTGGCACGATGGGTAATTCAATAGAAAAATTGTAAAAATAACCTAAGAAATTATTATTTTTTAATGTTTTCGTAGGGGCCATTCCAGAAAATTTAGCTCAAATTTTAGTCATTTTTGGAAATGGTGTCTCAGATTACTTTGAACCTTGACACATAGATAGCCCTCATAAATATGATATATGTACCATATATCGTTTTTTTACATTTGGTGTATTTAACGAATTATGGCGGGTCAAAGATTGACTTTTTAAGCAAAAGTATGAAAAATACATCACGTTTAAAGAGCTGTAACTTCTTAACCAATGACCCGATTTTCACAAATTTAGGCTCATGTGAAAGCTGGGGTTCTTCTTTTAGAAAATATTTTTAAAATAACACAGTTTTTTTTACAGAAATGATGCAAAAATGCAAAAACATTTTTTCTTTTCGAATATTTAAAAAAACACATCTTCGATTTTTTTAGAAAAATTCTGGTGAAAAATAACAATGTTTTGTATAACATATGCAAAATTCAGAGTGGGATCTCCATGGGATCAAAAACTATTCTGTTTTAAGTACGAGGTTCTCATATTTTTCCCTTAGAAAATTTAAATTTCTAATGTTTTGAATGTTTTTCAAAATTTTAATAGTATAATTTTCTTTGAAAATTTAAATTTTTATATTGAAGAAACATAAAATTTTAATTTTCTAAGGTAAAATTTAAGAAGTTCGTACTAAAACCAGAATATTTTTGATCCCTTTGGGATCCCACTCTGAATTTTGGATATGTTGTACAAAACAGTATTGTTTATCACAAAACTTTTTGTTTAAAAAATCGAAGATGTGTTTTTTTAAATATTCGCAAAAAAAAATGTTTTTGAATTTTTGCAACACTTCTGAAAAAACCGTATGCTTTTGAAAATATTTCCTAAAAGGAGAAGAATTAGGCTTTCATATGAGCCACTACTTGTGATAATCGGATTACTAGTTAAAAAGTTAGAGCACGTTAAACGTCATGTATTTTTATGACTTTTGCTAAAAAAGTCGAACTTTGACCCGCGATAATTTGAAAACTACAGCATATTTTGAAAATCCAAAAAATCCAACATATCTCATATAAACGTGGATATCTATGAGCCAAATTCTCAGTGGCGTCCAAAGGCATGTTTCCGAACAGTGGGGCGAAAATTTTTGGAATTACCCGTAGGTAATTTTTTTTTGAATTTGTTTGTAAATATAACACAACAATCATTAATTTTTAATTTAATTCAATTTTTTCGAATTTGTTGGTAAAAAATGAAAGTGACGTTATTTTTTAATGTTCAATTTATTTTAGAAAATTTAATTAACAGTAAAAAAAAAATGCTGATGTTTGTTAAAACAAATGAATAATCACTGGAATGGTTTTCAAATGTTTTATCACTTGTTTTGAATATGTTTTTCATTTGTTTTTGCATTTGAGTGGACCCATTTTTCGGAAAAAATACTTATTAATTGTAGTCAATTTTTCTATCCTTTTCTGAATTTATACATATAACTTATTGGTAAATTGTGGGAACTTTTCTAATTTATTTTTATAAATCCTTATTTTTTTGTGTCCCTGAATGCAATTTAGTAATATTTCTAAGAATTTGAAATATGAAATATAAATTCAAACCTAACGGACATTTTTCAAGACTTGAAAAGTCCTACTAAGGGTTGCAACTCTGAGAAAATCTACTACAGTGTAAGAAATTACAACTGTGTTGGAAAAAGTTAAAAATAAATTGATTAAGTTCGTGCTAAACGTAACATATGGGTGATGAAATGTGATATAATTCCTGTCCGCTTTTTCACCTTAATGTACGTTTAAATAGCTGATTTTAATCTTACACTCCTACAGTGACAATCGAAGAGTGCTGACGAAGGAAGGGTGGCTTCTTCCGAAAGCTGTCGACATCTCCACTTAGCCTGTGTTGTCAATTATTTTTTTTTCAGATTTTCTCATTGTACAACAAAAAATAATTATTTCTCAGAAATAATTAATATGGACTCAAACCGAAATAAATAAAACGTCAGTTATAAAATATAAAGTCCAACAGTAAATAAAACAGAATTAATACTCAACTCATAAGGTACCATGCAATTTATTAATATATCTAAGAATTAGAAATATGAAATATAAATTCAAACCTAACGGACATTTTTCAAGACTTGAAAAGTCCTACTAAGGGTTGCAACTCTGAGAAAATCTACTACAGTGTAAGAAATTACAACTGTGTTGGAAAAAGTTAAAAATAGATTGATTAAGTTCGTGCTAAACGTAACATATGGGTGATGAAATGTGATATAATTCCCGTCCGCTTTTTCACCTTAATGTACGTTTAAATAGCTGATTTTAATCTTACACACCTACAGTCACAATCGAAGAGTGCTGACGAAGGAAGGGTGGCTTCTTCCGAAAGCTGTCGACATCTCCACTTAGCCTGTGTTGTCAATTAATTTTTTTCAGATTTTCTCATTGTACAACAAAAAATTATTATTTCTCAGTAATAATTAATATGGACTCAAACCGAAATAAGTAAAACTTCAGTTATAAAATATAAAGTCCAACAATAAATAAAACAGAATTAATAATTAACAAAAATTTGCAAAGATTTCTTAAAATTAATTTTTATTTTTTTATTCAAACTTTTCGGTTAATATTTGGATTTTTATTTTCAACCTAAAAATAAAAGTTATTTTTTGATTTGTTTATTTAATCAAGAAATAACTTTTATTTCAATTTTTATTTTATTCAATCAATTTTGTAGATACATATATGTATTTGATTTAAAAACAAATTTCAAAAGATTAAAGATATAGCCCTACAGGCGCGGATCCAGCTCTTGGGTTTGGGAGGAAACATTTTTTTTTTGCAGGGAACCTCAGGTAGGATTTGAATCATTAGTTTAGGATTTTTAGTGTTCAACTCTTGTTTATTATGATTTTTTCTATAGAAACATTTTTAAATTTTAAATGTTTGATATTTTGAAAAATATCATTTTAAGAAATTTTCAGGTTCTAAAGCATTTTTCTGACAGCAAAAGACTCATTTTTTGACACAATTTTCTAATAAAAAATAAGTCAGGTTTGAGATGTGTTTATTCAAAAAATGTTTTTTGAAATTTTGAAATTTTTCTGAGTCATTTGCTTAAAGAGAAAGTTTATGATTCTGAGACATTATCCCAATAGAAAAATTCTGAGGTTCTGAGGCATTTTAATACTGAAAATATTGTAAAATTTATACAAAAATTTTCAAATTCTGATACACTTTCATATAAAAAATTCTCAGATACTTATGCAATTCTCCCACCAAAAAATGTCAAACCGAACGATTTTTGGTATAAACTGACTTTGGTGAGTTGAATTTGTTTGAAACTTTTAACATGATAATGTTTTTAGGCTGGGGTCTAATTTTAAAAAAGTTGCAGGACGCCACCTCAGTTTGACTATATAAGCTAACGATTACACAAAAAAGAAAATGAGAATTACAGTTTTCATTTTATTACAACCTTAAACTTCGATAATTATTTAAAATTAATAAATAAAATAAAAAAACACATAGTTTTAGGCGCAGCCACTCGATTAACGCAGTATTGCCATACCAAATATCGCATATCCAATTAGATTAGTTACCATCATCGCAAAACTAACCAGTATATTTGAAAATAGAATATCTACAAGCAAGAACAACATAGAAAGCGACGCCAGGCGGAAATTTTATAAGTATTCGTTTTTTGTAGTAGAGATGCGAACGTGACACGTGATTACGCGTGATCATGAGTGAAATTTACGCTTGATTAAAAAAAAAATTTCGTGCGTGAGATTGCGTGAGTAATTTTGGCTTCGTCAGTTTGCGTGATTGTTGGGTGCTGTCTAAAACAGAAAACTACACCATTTACAGATGAAATTCGAAAAAGATCAATTGTTATTCGAAGATTATATTTGTAATTCATAGATTCCATTTGTAATTCGAAGATTCCATTTGTAATTCGAAGATTCCATTTGTAATTCGAATACTCCAATTGTAACTCGAAGATTCCATTTGTTATTCGAAGATTCCAATTGTTATTCGTAAGATTGTAATTCGTAAAAGATCAATTGTAATTCGTAAAAGATCAATTGTAATTCGTAAAAGATCAATTGAAATTCGAAAAAGATCAATTGTAATTCGTAAAAGATCAATTGTAATTCGTAAAAGATCAATTGTAATTCAAATAGTCCAATTGTAATTCGTAAAAGATCAATTGTAATTAAAAAAAGATCAATTGTAATTCAAAGATTCCAATTGTAATTCGTAAAAGATCAATTGTAATTCGAAAAAGATCAATAGTAATTCGTAAAAGATCAATTGTAATTCGTAAAAGATCAATTGTAATTCGAAAAAGATCAATTGTAATTCGTAAAAGATCAATTGTAATCCGTAAAAGATCAATTGTAATTCGAAGATTCCAATTGTAATTCGTAAAAGATCAATTGTAATTAAAAAAAGATCAATTGTAATTCGAAGATTCCAATTGTAATTCGTAAAAGATCAATTGTAATTCGAAAAAGATCAATTGTAATTCGTAAAAGATCAATTGTAATTCGTAAAAGATCAATTGTTATTCGTAAAAGATCAATTGTAATTCGAAAAAGATCAATAGTTATTCGAAAAAGTTTAATTGTAATTCGTAAAAGATCAATTGTAATTCGAAAAAGATCAATTGTTATTCGAAAAAGATCAATTGTAATTCGAAAAAGATCAATTGTAATTCGTAAAAGATCAATTGTAATTCGTAAAAGATCAATTGTAATTCGAAAAAGATCAATTGTAATTCGTAAAAGATCAATTGTAATTCGTAAAAGATCAATTGTTATTCGAAGATTCCAATTGTAATTCGTAAATTATCCATGGAAATTCAGTTGAAGTTTTTCGAATTACAATTGGAATTTTCGAATTACAATTGATCTTTTACGAATTACAATTGATCTTTTACGAATTACAATTGATCTTTTTCGAATTACAGATGATCTTTTTCTAATTACAATTGATCTTTTCGAATTACAATTGATCTTTTACGAATTACAATTGGAATCTTCGAATTACAATTGATCTTTTTCGAATTACAATTGATCCTTTACGAATTACAATTGGAATCTTCGAATTACAATTGATCTTTTACGAATTACAATTGATCTTTTACGAATTACAATTGATCTTTTTCGAATCTTTTACGAATTATAATTGATCTTTTACGAATTACAATTGATCTTTTACGAATTACAGTTGATCATTTATGAATTACAATTGGAGTCTTCGAATTACAAATGGAATCTTCGAATTACAAATGGATTCTTCGAATTACAAATAGAATCTTCGAATTGCAATTGATCTTTTTCGAATTACATCTGTAAATGGTGTAGTAAGAATATCGTCATCATATTGAATTTAAAGGGTAACTAATACAAAATTGTGATTAAAATAAGCTTTTATGCACGTGAGCGTGCGTAAACGTAAGCAGAAAAAACAATTTTGTAAGTGAGCAATACTTTTATTTCGTGTGCGTGAGTAAGTCAAAATTCACTCACGCGCCCATCTCTATTTTGTAGTATGTAATATTGTCGGATAACCACAAGCAAGAACATAACACTGTTTATTTTGGCATTTAAATATTATACGGTAGCCTAGCTGAAGTGTGTCAGACTCGGAAACAGTGGGTCCGGGGTTCGTCTCCGTGATCAGTCAACTTATTTTTTTAAATTTCGTTTTTTTAGCTTGTTTATTTTTTTTTTTGTTAAGACCAATTTTTTTTTAAACCTTTATACTTTTTTTATTAAATTATAAAAAAAAGTAAGAAAAAAGTATTGTTATAAGTATTGGCCATTGTTAAGTATAATTTAAAATTAAAAGACTATTTGATTTGAATAAAAAAAAAGGAATAAATAAAAGCTTATTAAAATAATAATAAAAAAATAATTAGAATCTTATAAATCAGTTAAAATGTTATATATTCAGGTTTCTCTAAATTTTCCAGTAGTTTTTGTTTTAAATTTTGTGATTTTTCAAAATTTATCTGCATTATTTTTGACTAATTTTTTGTTTTGTCTGGATTTGTTCTTAGTTTTAAAATTTTTTTTCTGAATATTGAATAAATCCTGCAAGTGTATTTAAGAAATTTTCTGAGAAAATATCGTTTTTGGAAATATGTGATGTTTATTCGTAACAACTTTTTATTAAATAAAACATTATCATGATTTAATATTTTGGGCAGGAGTACAAAACTCTGCGGCATTTTTTTGTATACTCTACTTTTGAAAATATTTATTTAACACGTGTTTCAGGAAAAAAATTAATGTTTTTTTTTTTTTTTTCAAAGTTTTTTGCATTTGAAAATCGATAAAAACATGAAAAACGCTCCATCATACTAACATGTAAAACGTTGTTATTTAAAAATCAACGGATTTAAAAAAGTAATTAGGTTTTGGAAAATTCTAGAAAACATTCTCACATGATTTATTTTTCTCTTTTCTTTTTACCCAGAAGAATTTTCAGATTTTCAATATAGAAAATTCTAAGATTTTTCCTATCAAAAAATTCTCAGATTTTTTCTCTAGAAAAATTGTTTCGTTTAGAAAAATTACAAAACTTTTCGGCTAGAAAAGTTCCCAAATATTTCGTCTAAAAAATTCTTCTGTTTTTGAAAAAGAAAATTTTTTTATATTTTGAGACTTTTATCACATAGAAAAATTCTAACACATAGAAACATTTTGCATTCAGAAAAATTTTAAGATTCTTAGACATTTTTCAAAGAAGAATTTCTATAAAAAAAATTGAGTCTATATTTATTTTACGTAAGCTCTTCGCCTTAAAATTTGCAGATTTTTAGGCCTATAAAAAAAATCGCAATTTATTTCTATCGAAAAATTCGCACTTTTTTTTCTCAAAAAATTCTCGAATTTTTCCTATAAAAAAATCTTAAGTTAATTTTTTTTTTTTTTTTCAAAAAAAAATGTTTTTTACAAAAAAAAACCTTTATAAAATCTCGGGAATGTCAAGTTTAATATTCAAGATTTCTCTTTGTAGTACTTTCCTTGAAATTTTCATCAGTTTAGCTTTATACCACTTAACTAGATTTTAAGAAGTTTTTAAAAAGTAAATTCTTAAGAATCCGAGACACCCGAGCATTAAAATCGTCCCGTAAATTTATATTTTAAGTTTCATCCAAATCGGTTCGGTTTGTTTTCTTGTTAGTGTAGGATATAAAAAAACAGATTTTAAAATAATAACATTTACTTTAGCTAATGTTGCATAATTTTTTTTGTTGTTGTACAAAAATGTACATAACTAGCAGGCAACAATAGTAAACATTACGAGTAGCTTAACAACGTTTTACTGCAGTTTCCTAACAACCTGTTTATAGTGAATTTTGCTATTATATCCAACAGTTTTCATTTTATTCTTTACAATGTAAATGTTGATTTTTCTATTTTAACTTAAATTACCTTAACTCAATGTAGGTGCAGGCACGTGTTGTTAAAATAATAGCACTTTAGAAAATATGTTTTAAGTTTGAACATTTTTTTCAAACTCATTTTCTGGATCATAACACATATTCGCGGACTATAATATTGTTTGCAATCCAAAAAAAATCAATATATTCTGAAATCAAAAAATCTATATACATAGGACGTTTCATCAAAAACGTTTTTTAACATGATAATGTTTTTAGGCTGGTGTCTAATTTTAAAAAAGTTTTGAAAAAAAAATTTCCGCAAAAAAAAATTTTGGTAAAAAAAAAATCTCCGATTTTTTTCTTTTTTTGTCAAAAAAAATGTCAAAAATATTTTTTCACAAAAAAAGTTTTCCATTTTTCTTTTTTTTTTTTAAATGAAAAAAAAGGTTTTTCCTCAAAATAAAATATTTCTAATATTTCAAAATTGTTAATTTTTTTTTTCACGTTAGAAAATTTACTATCCTTTAAAAAGGGCATTGTGGAGGGTATTCATACAGCCTTACCACAAGAAAATAAAATAAATTTAAAATGAGCTTTTAATTTTATTTCCATACACATTGTTTTTGTTTTTAAAATCGACTTTTAAAAAATGTATTGAAAATTTGAAATTTATAATAAAACTTTTGTTAAAATAGCCTTTTTGTTTTCTTGTGGTAAGGGCCATAGATTCCGCCAAGTCGAATTTAACTATTCTACTTGTTTTAATATATTGATGTTTGGGGCTGACGTGCAAAAATTAGCAAGAACTATGTATCGATAATATATTTTTAAAGAAACATAATAATTTTTTTGCATATTTTTACGGGTTAAAATTATACAATTTGTTTTATATAGAGCTCGAAAACGAGTTCATTTGATATTTAAAGTTAAAGGGAACACATTTTAAGATTTTTAAGTCTTACAATTTATTTTTTGTTGAATGCAAAGAATGCTAAGGGCATTAGCCTCGTAAAGTTTGACAATAATAAAGATTGTCATAAAGTTTTTAGCATTGCTAATATTTTGTTTCCAGCTGTTTGTATCCTAGTTATTTTTACAGTTCAGTTATAAAAAACATTGTAATTTTTTTTTGTTAAAGCTTTGTTGATTTTTGTTTTATTCTGTTTTCTATAAATTCTGCATAAAATGTAAACTGTAAAATCCCTCTGTAAAATACTATGACCAATAAATAAAATTAAACCTCAAACGAAGAAATTTTTTGAACAATCAAGATTTCAATTACAACTTTTTAATAGACACTTTAAGATGAAAGAAACTACAATAGGTCTAAAATACGCACAGTGCGTTGTCCCATAGACAAAAATCAAACATAAGGTCGTGGTCTTAGAAATTGATGAAATTTATATATTTAATAGATAATTAGGTACCAAAAACGAATCACCATCAAAATCAATTTTTGGATTTTTTTTTAGCTTCTAGAGACTGTCAAAGTCGATTGACTTTAGACGTTTTTGCATTGATAAATAAATGATTTGGTGAAGTTTTACATTAATTGTCACCAAAAATTCAATAATTAACGAAATGGTACGAAATTTATTTTCGTAGTTGGTTGGTATTTTGAAATTTCTTTAGGGCATACCCCTTGAATGATGCTTAATAAAGAGCTGATTATTGGAAAAAAAATTAAAAATTTTTTGGGGTCATCTTCAGGGCGCAACCACCGCTTAAAGTTTGCATCCGTAGTGCATTTGGTCAAAAACAAAAATATTTTTTTTATTTTTAAAATTGGTGCCAAAAGTTTCGTTAGGTAGAGTAAATTCTGGAAAAAATATTTGTTAAGTTTTCATAGAGCAATTTCGGTTCAGCGCAACGTTTTGAAACTTCGAAAATGTATAATTTATTACATATTTTTTTAAGTTTTTGTAAAAAACAGCTTTTTATATAAAGACTTGAACATAAACTCCGTTTTATACAAAATCTTAAAAGAACTCTTACAAACTCCGATTTTTACAAAAACTTAAAAAAATCTATATATATAATTTCCCTATTTGTGTGTTCCTCTTTTTTTGTCTATCCAGAGCTTTTTGAAGCCCACTGATGAGCTACAAAGCTGAAAATTTGCATGCATATAGTAAAAGACCTAGGGCAGATCCTAACGTAGCCGGATTTTCGTTTTTTTGCCTGTGGGCGGAGAAATAAGCGGAAAAGTGGGCGTGGCAAAACTCAATTTTTTTTACATTTTTGCTTAATTTAAAGCCCCTTAATGACTTAGGAAGCTAAAAATTCCTAGAATATAGTCCTAACGATGGCGCATATCCATAAGTAGTCGGATTTAAAATTTTTGCAATGTGGACGGAGAATTGAGGGGAAAAGTGGCATGGCAAAATTGGGATTTTTCAACATTTTTACTTCTTTTGAAGCCCCCAAATGACTTAGGAAGCGGAAAATTGTATAGCATCTAGTTCCAACAATGAAGCATATCCTGAAGTAATCGAATTTAAATTTTTTAGACTGTGGACGGTGAATTAAGAAAAAAATGGGGCGTGGAAAAAATGTGTTTTTTTTATTTTAACTAATTTGAAGACCCCCAATGACCTATGAAGATGAAAATTGACATTTTTGCTTATTTTAAACTCCTCTAATGACTTAGGAAGCTGAAAATTTCCTAGCATATAGTCCTATCAATTAAGCATATCCTGAAGAAGTCGAATTTAAATTTTTTGGACTGTGGGCGGAGAATTGAAAGGAAAATGGAGAGTGACAAAATTGGGATTTCTAACATTTTAACTTCTTTTGAAGCCCCCAAAGGAAGCGGAAAATGCATAGCGTATAGTCCTAACGATGTTATATATCCTGAAGTAATCGGATTTAAGATTTCTCGACTGTTGACGGAGAATTAAAAGATAAAAGAGCGTGGAAAAATTGGCAGACTTACAAAGATGAAAATTGGCATGCATATAGTAGTTTTCATGGGGAAGATCAACACGAACCTGGATTTTTGATATCCAGTGTATGGGTGGAGAATAAGAAAGGCAATGGGGTGTGGTAACTTTATTTCCATCTTTTTTCTGTATATATAACTTTTTTGTGTTTCTCTTATTTTTTGTGTATCCAGCGACTTTTGGATCTCATTGATAAACTTAAAATCTTAAAATTGGCATGTATATAGTAAAATACCAGGGATAGATTCTTTAGGTTAGGTTAGGTTGTAAGTGGCTGCTGACGTTTTACGTCAACGCACGTAGACTCTGAGGTCCAAAGACAGATTCTTAGGAAGCCGGATTTTTTTTTCTGTGGGCGGCGAATTACGTGAAAAAGTGGACTTGGAAAAATTAGTTTTTTTAACATTTTAGAGTATTTTTAAGCTTCGCCCCAATGAATTAGGAAGCTGAAAATCCCTACCAGTTCTAACTATGAAGCATATTCTACAGTAGTCCGATTTAACATTTTTGCAATGTATACGGAGAGTTGAGAGGAAAAAGGGGCAAGGCAATATTGTGTTTTATTTGTTTTGTGTTTTATTTTTTTTTTAATTTAACTAACTTCAAAGCCCTAATGACCTACGCAGCCGAAAATTGGTAAGCATATTGTCGTGACACTGGAGCATATCCTAAAGTAGTCAGACTTAAAATTTTTGGACTGTGGACGGAGAATTAAGAGGGAAAAGGGGCGTGGATACGTGTATAGAACTAACGATGGAGCTTATCCTAAAGTATTCAGATTTAAACATTTTAGAATATGGACGGAGAATTAAGAGAAGAAATGGGCGTGGAAAAATTATGTTTTTAAATCTTACCTAATTTTGAAGACACCTTATGACGTTGAAAGATGAAAATTGGGATGAATATGGTACGAACTATGGCAAAGATCAACACTGACCTAGATATCCAGTGAAAAGGCGGAGATACAAAACAAAATCCGTTGGGAATTTTATTCAGTTTATATATATAATCTGTAACGTAGCCGGATTTTCGGCCTTTATGACAGGGGGAGTGGCGGAAGACGGCGAAATTTAGTTTTTAAACATTTAAATTATTTTTGAAACCCCTAATGACTAAGAAGCTGAAAATTGTAAAGCATTAATATTGACAATGGATCATATCCTTATGAAGTCAGATTTTATATTTAAACTGTATACTAAGAATTATAAGGACAAATTTAAGTGAAAAATTGTGTTTTTTAACATTTTAACATTTTAAGAAAGGTAAAAATTGCCACACTTAGAAAATTGTGTAAGTTACTACATGTTAGTTGTTTGTATATTTTACAGTAGTTAGTTGTTTTCAACTACAAAGTCAGTTGTTTTTGTATGAAAAATGTGAAACAAATATTTCTGTTAGTTATTTTAAGTCGTTTTTATGAATAACTAACAAAAAAGTACTGTAATGTAGTAACAGTTATTTAAAGTAGTCAATTTTATTTTTTTTTATCTCTGAAAAATTTTTAAAGTTTTTTTTACAAAAAATAAAAATAAAAATAAATTTTCGTTTTTTTCACAAAAACAAAAAAAAAAAAACTGAAAAAATTTGGTCTTCAATTTTTTTTCTGAAACATTTTAAAAAAAATGCCGCAGAGTTTTGTACTCTTGCCCAAAAAATTTAATCATGATAATGTTTTATTTAATAAAAACTTTTTACGAATAACCCTCACATATTTGCAAAAAAATATGTAAGATTAAAAAAATAATCTGAAAAAAAAGCTCCAAGAAATTTCTCAAATTTATCAATATTTACAAAAAATTTGGAAAACTATAGAAAAACTCTGCTAATTTAACAGAGTTCACCGTACTTTTCCAGCTAGCAACATTAGTTGGTAATTTTACTAAAAAACTCTGTAAAATGATTTTTATAAAAAAAACTGTTAATTTACAGAAAATATTGGTTAAATATTAGCGTCTTTTGACAGAAAAAAAAATCTGTTTTTTTTACTATAAAACTCTGTAAAATGTTTTGGACAAAAAAACTGTTAATTTACAGAGTCTGTAGTAAAATATTGGTTAAATAAAGCACCATTTAGCAAAGAAAAACTCTGTAAATTTACATATATTTGTAAAATGTATTTGATGCAACCAAAATTTTATAGAAAAAACTTTTGTAGTTTCTGTGAAATTAATGTTTAAAATACAGACAAAACTTAGTTTTTGGTTACAAAAAATACAAAGTATTTTGCTAAAATCTATATTTTTGCTGAAATATCTGTTAATTATCTGTAAAATAAAGATTACGAGGTTAAAACTACAATAACAGATAAAACTTTGTTTTTTGTCACAAAAAATTCAAAGTATTTTCTTTAAATCTGTATTTTGACAGAAAACTCTGTCAAATATCTGTTGAATTGAGATTACAGTCATTTTACAATGTATTTTACAGAGTTATTATTTTGAGTGTAAGAACAAATCAAGAAAATACAAAAAAATGAGTCAGAAAAATGCTGATATATTCAGAAAAAATCACAAAATTTAGAAAGAAAAACAACTAGAAAATTTAGAAAAATCTGAATATATATTTTTTTTTATTTATAATTAAATAAAAAAGTATAAAGGATTAATGCAAACAATTTTTTCCTTAACAAAAAGAAATGTACAAGCTAAAAAAAACTAAATAAAAAAAAAAAAAATAAGTTGACAGACCACGGATTCGATCAGCGAACCTTCTGTTTTCAGTCTGGCTCACTTCCGCGTGGCCACCGTGGCTTATTTACATAGTGAGTTAAATTTTGATATGTTTCTCTTGCTTGTAGATACATATTCGATTTTCAAATGTACTGGTTAATATTGCCATGTGGTAATATTTTATTGGAAAAAATTTGCGATGATGGTAACAAATCTAATTGGAAATGCGATATTTGGTATGGCAATACTGCGTTAATCGAGTGACACCTAGCGCCGCTAGGTGTCACTACTAAAACTATGTGTTTTTTTTGTTTTATTTATTAATTTTAAATTATTGTCGAAGTTTACGGTTGTAATAAAATGAAAACTATAATTCTTATTTTCTTTTTTGTTTAATCGTTAGCTTATATAGTCAAACTGAGGTGGCGTCCTGCAACTTTTTTAAAATTAGACCCCAGCCTAAAAACATTATCATGTTAAAAAAAAAATATATGTTGATTATTTTATTTTTGCTACATGTTAGTTGTTTTGACTACAAATGTAAGTAGTTTTTACTACATAAGTCAGTTGTTCTTTGTCAGTTAAAATAACTAACATTGTTAGTTGATTTAACTGAAAAGTAGTTGACCCCAAAACAACTTCCAAAGTAGTTATTTTAACTGACATTTTCAGTTGATTTTACTAACATAATTTTTTGAGTGCATGCATATTGGAGTGACAATGGGACAGATCCATGCGATAGATTTTTGATATCCGGTTTAAGGACGGAAAGACGAAATGGGCGTGCTAAATTTAGTTCTAAAATTTTATCAATAAAACCTTTTATACTCATTAAATTTTTTTCCAGTTTGGGAAATATATTAATTTAACTCAATCTAGCAATATTAAATATTTGAAGCACAAACATAATTTTTATAAAGTTTGGTAAAAAATTTGAATTATTGAGAAAAGTGATTTGGTGTTCCGCCTGGCAGGGACAGGCTATTCGACTAGTATATAATAAATTACACCTTTTCAAAATTTCAAAACGTTGTGCTGGACCAAAATTGCTCCATGAAAACTTTACAAATATTTTTTTCAGAATGTGCTCTACCTAACGAAACTCTTGGCACCAATTTTAAAAATAAAAAAAAAAATATTTTTTTTTGACCAAATGCACTACGGATGCAAACTTTAAGCGCTGGTTGCGCCCTGATGGTGACATGGAAAAAATTTTAATTTTTTTTCCAATAATCAGCTTTTTGCTAAGCATCATTCAAGGGGTATGCCCTTCATTTTCCGGACACGCTAATATACATATTATTAATAATCTGATTTTTTTCATAAATTTATATATTAAATTTAAATATTTTTAATTTATTTAAAAAGTTAGATGTTTTTTGGTAAAAAGTTAAAAAACCACCAGGTTTGATGGAATAAATCTAAAATCCGTCATCTTAAATTTTCTTAAAAAAAATGTTCTTGTGTAGTTCAAAGCTACATATTTCTGAAAATTAAAAGAAAAGTTGCGTATTTTTCATTATTTCTATGAGAAAAAAAAAAATATTATTAGTTATTGCTATAATGGCTATTTTGAACAAAAGTGCAGTTTATGTAGAACACTTTTATCAAAAAAAAAAAAGCAAAATAACTGCATTCATTTTTTACGTGCGATGCTTTTTCTCTCAAATTAAAAAAAAAAAAAATAAAATTGATGGCCCACTGTAGTTTTCAATTTTTTTCAATGGCTTTGGAATAAATAATACAAAATAAATTAAATATAATTTCCCTATTTGTGTGTTCCTCTTTTTTTGTCTATCCAGAGCTTTTTGAAGCCCACTGATGAGCTACAAAGCTGAAAATTGGCATGCTTATAGTAAAACACCTGGGGCAGATCCTAACGTAGCCGGATTTTCGATTTTTTGCCTGTGGGCGGAGAAATAAGCGGGAAAGTGGGCGTGGCAAAATGCAATTTTTTGACGTTTTTGCTTAATTTAAAGTCCCCAAATGACTTAGGAATCTGAAAATTTCCTAGAATATAGTCCTAACGATGCCGCATATCCCCAAGTAGTCGGATTTAAAATTTTCGCAATGTGGGCGGAGAATTGAGGGGAAAAGTGGAGTTGCAAAATTTAGATTTTTTTAACATTTTTACTTCTTTTGAAGCCCCCAAATGACTTAAGAAGCTGAAAATTTCCTAGAATATAGTCCTAAGGATGGCGCATATCCCCAAGTAAACGGATTCAAAATTTTCGCAATGTGGGCGGAGAATTGAGGGAAAAGTGGCGTGGCAAAATTGGGATTTTTAAAATTTTTACTTCTTTTGAAGCCCCCAAATGACTTAGGAAGCGGAAAATTGCATAGCGTTTAGTTTTAACAATGAAGCATATCCTGAATTAAGAAAAAAATGGGGCGTGGCAAAATTGTGTTTTTTTTTTTTTTGAATTTGAAATCCCCCAATGATCTATGAAGATGAAAATTGGCATTTTTGCTTATTTTAAAGTCCTCTAATGACTTATGAAGCTGTATAGTCCTATCGATGAAGCACATCCTGAAGTAGTCAAATTTTAAATGTTTGGACTGTGGGCGGAGAATTGAAAGGAAAATGGGGATTGCCAAAATTGAGATTTTTAACATTTTAACTTCTTTTTAAGCCCCCAAAGGAAGCGGAAAATGCACAGAATTGGCATGTAGGTTTCATGTGGAAGATCAACACGAGCCTGGATTTTTGATATCCAGTGTATGGGTGGAGAATAAGAAAGGCAAAGGGCGTGGTAAATTTATTTCCATCTATTTTCTGAATATGTAATTTATTTTTTTGTGTTTCTCTTATTTTTTGTGTATCCAGCGCCTTTTGAATCTCATTGATGGACTTAAAAGCTTAAAATTGGCATGTATATAATAAAACACCAGGGACAGATTCTTACGAAGTCGGATTTTTTGCCTGTGGGCGGCGAATTACGAGAAAAAGGGGACTTGGCAAAATTATTTTTTTTTAACATTTTAGAGTATTTTTAAGCTCCGCCCCAATGAATACGGAAGCTGAAAATCCCTAACATGTAGTCCTAACTATGAAGTATATTCTAAAGTAGTCCGATTTAACATTTTTTGGAATGTAGATGGAGAGTTAAGAGGAAAAAGGGGCAAGGCAATATTTTGTTTTATTTTTTTTAATTGACTAACTTTCAAGCCCTAATGACCTACGCAGCCGAAAATTGCAAGCATATTGTCCTGACGCTGGAGCATATCCTTAAGTAGTCAGACTTAAAATTTTTGGACTGTGGACGGAGAATTGAGAGGGAAAAGGGGCGTGGATACGAGTATAGTACTAACGAAGGAGCTTATCATAAAGTAGTCAGATTTAAAAAATTTGGAATACACAGAAAAAACAGTTTAATTGTGCCACCCGAATTAAGAGCCAACTGCATGGTTTAATTACAACTGAAATTTTCGGTTGCGATTACCGAAATTTATTTGGACCATCAGAAGTTAAATTTTCAAAACAAATTTTGTTTATGGCAACCGAAAATTTCGGTTGTTGTTATTAAACTATGCAGTTGGCTCTAAATTCGGCTGGCACAACTAAACTGTTCTCTCTGTGTAGGGACGGAGAATTAAGAGAGGAAATGGGCGTGGAAAAATTATGTTTTTACATCTTACCTAATTTTGAAGACACCTTATGACCTTGAAAGATGAAAATTAGAATACATATGGTACGGACTATGGCAAAGATCAACTCTGACCTGGATATCCAATGAAAGGGCGGAAATACAAAAAATTCGTTGTGAATTTTGTTCAGTTTGTATATACATATAATCTGTAACGTAGCCGGATTTTCGGCCTTTAAGTCAGGGGGAGTGGCGGAAGACGGCGAAATTTAGTTTTTAAATATTTGAACTATTTCTGAAACCCCTAATGACTAAGGAAGCTGAAAATTGTAAAGCATAAAGTCTTGACAATGGATCATATCCTTATGAAGTCAGATTTAATATTTAAACTGTGTACGGAGAATTATAAGGAAAAATTTAAGTGGAAAAATGTTTGTGTTTTTTAACATTTTAACTAATTTTAAAACCCTTCATGATAAAAAGAAAGATAAAAATTGCCATGTATATAGGAGTGACCATGGGACAGATCCACACGATGGATTTTTGATATCCGGTTTATGGACGGCGAGACGAAATGGGCGTGCTAAATTTAGTTCTAAAATGTTATCAATAAAACCTTTTATACTCATTAAATTTTTTTCCAGTTTGGGAAATATATTGATTAGAGCGGAGTGAATTGTTCGGAGCAAAATTTTTGACAAAATCGTCTAGGATATTTGGATTCTGCATAAAACTCTAAGAAAAAAATGCCGAACAAAACATGTCTCAAAAATCGGTTTTGACCCCCCCAATTTTCAAAAATAGTTTTGTACGATATACGCCTTTTCGATTAATCAGCACGAGAAAAAGGATATTTTTTGACCTGGGATCTTTAGATTGTGTACATAGATACACTATGGAGCCATTTAGACATTCCCATTTACAGTTTTAATAAATACCAAAATCTCGCGATTTTATTCGCGATTTTAATTTTTTAAAAATCACAAAATATGAAAAAGTAGAGTAGTTTGATGAGCGATTACTTCTTAAGCAAATACCCGATTTTTAAAATCAAAATTGAAATTAAAAGCTTAAGTCCTCTATATTAAACTTGAAAGTTAAAAAAAAAAAATGTGTTTTTAAAAAAATGCATTTTAAATGCAAATGCATTTTTTTAGTTCATTTTCGTCAACTTTTAATTCTTTTGACTTTTTTTTTTTTAATTAACATATTATGAAAGTATGACATTTTTACAAAAAAAAATCAGTCATCATTTTAAAAAGTCTTCTATTTTTAATATTTTTTTTTTAAATTATTAGAAAAAAATGTGTTTTTTTTTTTTAATTTTGTTAATAAATGATTTTATGATTTTGAAATCGTTTATCGATGTACTTTGAAGATCTATAACTCCTTAAGTAATCATCGGATTTTATCGCAAATAAAATCGCGAGTTTTTGGAATTTAATTAAACTGTAAATGGGAATGTATAATAGGCTCCTAACAGTATCTGGCTTCATCATAAAAAAAAAAATCTGAAGACCCAAGTCCAGATTTTTGTTTTTTAGCGCCCTCTAGCGGCGGTTTAGAGCAAAATAAATATTAAATATGGATTCCCCGTACCCAAAAATACCAGGCACACCTTTTAATACAAAATAAAAGCGAAATTTATTAGTAAAACAATATATTCGAAATAATAAGCCCAGCTAGAAATGTCGTATATCGTGCAAAACTATTTTTGAAAATTGGGGGGGTCAAAACTGATTTTTGAGACATGGTTTGTTCCGCATTTTTTCTTACAATTTTATGCAGAATCCGAATATGCTAGACGATTTTGTCGAAAAAAAATTACTCCGCCCTAATATTGATGTAACTCAATCTAGCAATATTAAATTTTTGAAGCACAAACATAATTTTTTATAAAGTTTGGTAAAATATTAGAACTATTGAGAAAAGTGATTTGGTGTTCCGCCTGGCAGGGACAGGCTATTCGACTAGTAAATTAAATAAACTTCTTAGCTCAATAATATTTCTACATGTCTTCAGTGAAATTTTAGTGCGGTTCTCTTCTTAGAATATATTAACCCGATATCTCCTATTTTAAGGGTCATTTTAGTCCTTTTTCTCAAATATCATCATTGAACACTAATAAAACTTGCGTTTAAAGGGTTAAAATGTTCCAAAATATTTTTTAGCATTGAATTTTAATAGGATTGTAGTCCCAAACTGGTGGCTTGTAAAAATTTGAAGAAAAAATATTTGTAGAATATTTTAACCCCATAAACGCAGGTTTTATTGGTTTTCAATAAAAATATTTGAAAAAGGGACTAAAATGACCCCTTAAAATGGGAGATATAAGGCTGATATGTTCTAAGAAAAGAACCACCATTAAATTTTATTAAGTACATGTATAATCAATATTTAGATGTAGATTAAATATTTTTTTCGGCTATTTCGCGCGTCTCTGTAAAAACACAATTTTACAATATATGGTACATTAAAAGTTTTAATTTTTACGCATTTTGCTTATATCGCAGGAATTTTTGGCAACCCTTAGTGAAATTTGATGAAAAACATTTTTGTAGAACATTTTAACCCTTTAAAGGCACGTCTTAATGACGTTTTATGACGATATTTAAAAAAGGTACTAAAAGACCCATGCAAATAGGAGATAGAGGGTTATTATGCTCTAAGAAAAGAACCGCTATCAGATTTCACTCCTGACATGTGAAGAAGTTCATTTAATACATTTTGTTTAAATTATTCCAACGCCATTGGAAAAAAATTGAAAACTACAGTGGGCAAAAATAAAATTAGCTATATTTTCAAAACTCTTTGGTGGATTTGGGGTACTAATCGTATACTCGATTTTTTTGGTGCCACTCAAGATATAAAATATTTTTGCACAGTGTTGTTTACCACATATAATTTTTTGTTCAAATTTTACTAAAGTTTAAGAATTTTTTTCTCAAATCATGACCTAAGCTTTCTTTTTAATCAAAAAAAAGGCCCAATTTGAGGAAAAAGTCAAAAAAGTTTTGGATTTTTAAGAAAAAAAAATAATTTTTTTTTTTTATAATTTTTTTTCGAAAGACTGAAAAATAGCTACCTTAACTCTTTGGAACACATTTTTCTAAAAACAATAGGTAAGAAGTTACATGGATGAGAATAAACACCTCATTGGCCAAAATGTCAAATTTCGACCCCCTCTAACTCAGAGAGTCCTTGACCGATCTCGTTGAAAAATTGTGTCTGAACTACTTACTATCCAATAGGACTAACCTTGGTGCAAATTTCATCCCGATCGGAAGATATCAGTTTCAAAAGTTGTGTCAGTTGACACAAAAACCCCCATATATATGAAGGTTTTTATTTCAAACGTACCACGAAAAAATAAATATTGTTGGATCAAAGTCAAACTTTGGGAGCTTATTGCCCTATATGAAATTAACAAATCGTGGAACAAAAGTTTTCGTTTTTCTAAAAAATGGGCGAGATAGGCGTGGTCAAACATGGTAAAATTGAGCAATTTTTGCATGATGTCGCTTTATATTTAATTTTTTCTACAGTAACTCAATGATTCTGAAATTTTCGAAACACATCTAGTCTATAGTGTTTTGTATGGGCTATCGATTGGCATTATTTTTTTTTTTTGGAAAAAGTTCAGAACTATGTCTGAATTTTTCAAATGAAATCAAAAATCGATGTAGCAAAAAACACGCCATTTTTATTTTATTTTTTTTTTAAATTTTAAATAAAAGTTCATTTTATTCTCTACATCATATCAAATTTTCAGAGATTAGTTATTTTTGGTTTTCGAGAAAATTGGCTTTAAAGCTTGAATTTCCAATTTTATTTTCAATATCACTCATACGTCACGATTCATTTATTTTTGCACTTACCAAAAACTTGTTTCTCATTACATGTTTTTGGTGGTACATTTGAAATAAAAACCTTCATATCTGATATCTGACTGCTCCTTCTATTTTTGTCCCTTCGTTGTATGGGCTCATTGTGCTACGGGTAGGGACCATTCTATACATCTCGGGAAATGATCTTTAAGTTTAAATGCCATCGATTTCTCAGTTTGGTAATTAAGTTAAAGCTATTAAGAAAATTTTATTCATTACCAAATTTTCATTTTCAAAAAAAAAACAAATCTGCCGTAGACGTAAATTTCACTCTTAGGTGTCCTGCTACAATTTAGGTTTAAGTATTGCGGCAGTATTGTGAATGTCTATGCTGGTGTATTGTATAAATTGTATATGTGTGTGTGTCTATATACCAACAATACACATACATCCACATAGTTTAATTTCCTGTCTAAGTATTATTCTAGTACATTATAATGTTTATGGTACATTCTGTCTACATTCTCTACATATTTTAAATACAACAACTTGTAATGGCTTTGAGCGCAGATATAATTATTATTATTTTTGTTTTTATATTTGTTTTTAATACAACATAACAAAAAATCTCCACTTATTATTAAAAAAAAATATATATGATTATTAGGGCAAGTACTTTCATGAAAATGCATGTTTTTACTCAGCATTGTAAACATAACATAAATTAAATATCTATCCGAATCAATAAATTTGCAGTAAAATGGCATCGATTTGTAGTTGCATATTTTTGCATATTTTGGTATAAATGCATATTTTTGCATATTTTCATAAAAATTGGATTTTTTTTTAAAACTTCAACAAATATTTTTTCAAAACTTCCTTAGAAAAATACAAAACCTATCCCCTATTTCTTGTAGAAAAAGAAATTTAGTTATAGAAATCATATTCTGAGGTATTCCTTATAGAAAATTGTTTCTGAAAGTATAATTTTTTGATTTTGAGAAATGTTTCCGATTTAAAATGCTTCTGTTCTGCGACATTTTACTAATCGTAAAGAAAAAAATGTTTTCGAATTAAAAATTTTTCGACAGGAAAATTGATTTTTTTTATTTCGCTTAGAGTCAGGGTGAGGTCTTTTGCCATTGAGTTAATTTTTTGACTTGAAAATCGAAAAATTTTGAAAAATCTGAAAAAAATATTTTCAAAATAAACAATTTTTTTTTAGAAAAATGTTGTACTTAATATTTTTTTAATAATTTTTTTTACTCCAGAAATATTTATTGAGTCAAAGAAAAAAACTTCTCAGGTAAATTTGTTCAAATAAAAATATTTTTATTGCAAAATGTGTCTATAAAAAAATACTTTACTAATTAAAAATTGTGTAAGACTTGTCGAGGGCCTAAAAGTTTTTGACAAATCATTAGCGGTATTCGCTCTTGGTAGCAAACTACCCTTGCAGACCTTTCAAAGCTTGCAGATCTTGTATAAATACACACTCAAAATAATTACTCTGTTAAATACTCTGTAAAATGACTGTAATCTCAATTCAACAGATATTTGACAAAGTTATCTGTCGAAATACAGATTTTAAGAAAATACTTCGTATTTTCTTGTGACCGAAAAACCAAATTTTTTTAAATTATAGTTACTTGCTAAAAACTTGTAATTTTCACAAAAATAAAAAAGTAAATTTACAATTTGGAAGCATTAAAGCGGGAAAATTTAACAAAATTTTAATTAATTTAATTTTAATCAATATTTTTGAAGCAGAGAAGTTTTACTCATAAAATGGATTTAACTAAAACTTTGTAAATTTACAGTTTTTTTTTTGTAAAATTTTGAACTCATAAATGCATTTAACTAAAACTTTGTTAATTTACAGAGTTTTTTGGTAAAATTCTTCTTGGTTTTATCAGTATTTTACAGATAATTCTGTAAATTTACAGTTTTTTTTGATCGAAATCATTTTACAGAGTTTTCTTCGTAAAATAACAAAAAATCTTGCTGGTTGGAAATCTATGGTATTTTCTGCTGGCTCAGCAGAGTATCTCTGTAATTTAACAGAGTGATTATTTTGAGTGCAAGAGTATGCAAGACCACAACAACAAAATACATGAAATAAAAATATACAAGACTTTCATTTATATGCAAGACAAAAACCCATAGCATATTCTGGCCTTTCAAACCTTTCAAGCTTACAATACTTAACATCTTTTAGTTTTTCCGGAAAACAATAAGAAAAATTAACAAACTTTCATATTTTGTGTAAAAAAAAATAACAATAGATTTTTAGAACGAATTATAACAAAAAAAAACCAAAAATTAGAACAACACAAATGAAAAAATTAAACTATTTCATCTTCTTCTTGAACGCAGCACTGATGCCAATTATTCTTCAAACAGAAAGTCGCTTAATCCTACTAAAAAAATCGCTAGAAAAGCGATTTTTGATAGAAAATAGCTATTTTGACAACAGCAGAATATAATAACAACAGCTGTTTGAAAACTCACAATAAAAACGAAAAAAGACGCTCACGCTTTGTAGCATAAAATCATAGCATTTATACTACCCTTGCAAAAATGCTATCAAGAGCGAATACCGCTATTATTTATGTTGACAAACCTATTTTTTTAGTAAAACAATAATTTTTAAATGCATATTTTTGAAGTTTTTAGTGCATATTTTGGATTTTTAGACGCATATTATAGGCACATATTTTCCATTTTTAGATGCATTAAAGTACTTGCCCTAATGATTATATTTAACAACAAAATATACATAAAAATATTTAAAGTGTTTGATATATAAACTTGTTGTTAAATTTTGTGGCATAAACTCCTGTAAATATTTACATTTCTAAATGAGAAAAAAATATTTTTAAAATTTTCAAGTTAATTTCACTAAAAAAGATTTTTTTTTTTGTAGAAATTAAAAGAAAATAGCACAAATAAGAAAATTATATTTTGTTGTGTCAAAACAAAACTTACCCCAAACTTCTTATGAAATCAAAACAGAAAATAATAATTAATATTCGGCTATGCTGTAACAAAAATACGCCAGGGGTCCAACTCAGCAAGAAAATTCATTTAAAGCCTCTACTTACAAGGAAGGAATTCCATAACATACACGTCGATTGTTCTGCAATTTTTAATTTTAGTGCTGGACTCTGAACTTCTTCTTGCATAAACATTTTTCATTTGTTTAACAAAAATAAAAAAACCATGTAAAAAATATCGTGTTTTTCAGAGTCGGTTAAGTTTTTCAAGAGAGAACTTTTTTTCCCCCAATCCGATTTTGCCCATTTCCGAACTTAACCTGCCTAGGACCATCAGGCATATTCGTGCCAACTTTCAGGAGGTTTGAAGTGTATTTTGCGAAACTTTTACCCATTTTATTTTTTTTTAATTAGCATATTTGCAAAATTTAGAATTTTTGCTAAATTTTTTTTTTTTCATTACAATGCACCATGTATGCTATTTTTAGTATTTAAAAAAAAAATACTTTCTTAAGTTTCCCTAATAAAAATGTTTATTTTTTAAATTATACCAAAATCATGTAAAAAGACATGGGTTTAAACCGTTATATTTTCAAAAGTACTAATCGTATCTTTTTGTTTTTATGCACTTTAGAAATGTATTTTTGTCATTTAATGACCGCAAAAATATTGTTGTTTCAAAAATTTATTTTAAATGCAAATGCAGTTTTAAAGTGCATTTTTCAAAACTTTTAAAATTTTTTTTATTTTCATATTCAAAAATTTTACAATTTTTACTACAAAGTAATGTCCTCCTAATAATAGACCCATTTTTTTTTCATTTTACATGTTTGTCTATCCACACAAAAAAATTCAGACATGTGTTTTTCGTTTTTTTTTTTCGAGAAAATTTCATTTGAATTTTGCATTTCATAACAATTTAGTAATTTGCTTTAATTTTTTCGTTTCAACATAGCGTATGAGTAATATTTACGCAAATATTAAATACTCATTCGCTACGTTAAAACAAGAAAATACACGAAAATTACAAAATTGTTATGAAATTTAATATTTAAATGCGATTTTCTCGAAAAAAAACGAACGGGTTCTGAAAATTTTCAAAAAAAAAAAAAATTGAATCGATAGCCCTTACAAAATTATACAAGAACTAGTTGAAAAGCCTGTCCCTGCCAGGCGGGACATTAAGTCTAAATTTACTTAATTTAGATTATAGCTGATATCTTTTATGGTGGCATTTATTCATTTTCTTAAAGTCAATTTTCTGCTTTCTACCGCATTAGTGTGCTGCAAAATGCTTTGGGTAGACAAAAGAATCTACACACAAATAAGGAGATTATTTATATAGATTGAACTTAATTCACAACTTCTTTTTTTCTTTTGTCTCTCACACCAAATATCGAGGTCAGTGTTGAACTAAAAACATAATATTGACACTCCCCGTTTTCCTCTTAATTCAAAAATTTTTAATCTGACTACTTTAGTATATCGTGAACCTATATTCAAAATATGCCAACTCAAATTTGACCGAAATGTGTTTCCGATGGCAAATAGCTCCCCTATGTAATACCTATCTGTCATAAAAATTTCAGAGCAAAAAAATAATTTGTTGTCGTTTTACATCCATTTTTGTTATTCTGCTAACTCAAAGTACATAATTTTTTGGTGAAAATAAATGCCAACTCCCATTGTAAATTTCCAAATATTTTTCAAAAATTTTTAAAAAAAAGAATTAGATCACATATCTTATTGCATTTGGCATGCTAAACACGAATCTTGTAAAGAATTTGATAATAATGACTGGTTCTCGAGATATTGCCATTTTGAAAATATCGGTAAATAGTGTTCGCAAAAAAAAAAATTGCTTATATTTATGTAACTTTCAAACTATTTATCAGATTGAAACATTATGAGTGGGGAAAATAAAGTCAATGATATAAGCTTTCAAAATAGCTAGTTTGGAGTAACCCTTTTTCAATACAGCGTGAGTTACAGAGCACCAAAGTTGACCACCCTGAAATTAAAAGGCTTTCGGAGCTAGTAACTTTTAAAAATATGCAACGATTTTTAATTTTTTGTTCAGTTTTTGCAATTACCGTACTAAGGATAACAAAAAACAAAAAAAAAATAATAATAAAAATTTTTCAAAAAAAAATGTATTTTTATTTTCCGACAAAATATGCCAACTCTAAAAAAATATTTGTTTTTTGTCATAGTAATAAATGCCATCTCTGAAAAATACGCAAACAAGTGCAAAATATAAAATTTTTGGCATATGTAAAAATTATTTAGAATATTTAAACCATCTTATGGAAGGTACATTGTTTTTTGTTACAATAATATGCGAAATAACTAGTTTTTTAGCTCTCCTGAACAGTAAGCTTTTTCGAGTTGGCATTTATTGAATATAGTTCGACGATATGCTCCATCGTCAGTACTATATACTTCTCAATTTTAAGCTTCTTAGGTCATTAGGGGCTTTAACATTACCTAAAATGTTGAAAACCAAATTTTAATTGCCACACCCCTTTTTCCTTTCAATTTTCCGTACACAGTCCAAACATTTTAAATCCGATTTCTTCAGAATATGGTTCATCGTTAAGACTATATCAAGGGCAAATATTCAATACTTGCTATCTGCTATGTTATAACACTGCAGATAGTAAGTTTTGAATATTCGATATTAAGTTTCTCAAGTCTATTTCAAGCTTCTCAAGTCTTTATGGAGCTTTAAAAAAGTTAATATGTTAAAAAACTGAACCTCTCTTTCCTCTTAATTCTCCACCCATAGGCCAAAAATAAAATCTGGCTACGTTAAGATCTGACTCAGGTATTTTACTATATGTATGCCAATTTCAGCTTTCCAGGTCATCAGTGGGCTATAAAAGAGTCTGGATAGACCTAAAAAGTGCAACACACAAATAAGTAAATTATTAAGATAAGGTAATATGGTAATAGTTAAAACTGTATGCTAGGGAATTTTCAGATTCTTAATTCATTGGGGCACACAGTGGGGAAAAATGGACTTTTTTCGTCCAATTTTGCCTACAGGTCGCAACTCATAACCGATTTTGGATTTTATTTTTTTGTATTTTAGCTAATAAAATTCCGCATCGATCTGTCATGGTGGATTTTTGAAAAAAAAATTTCGGATTACTTTTTATATTTTCCTAAAGTTCAGAAAATTTTATTTTTTTCAGTATTTTTGCAATAAAAAATGTATTAAGCATCCTATATCTTTAAAAATCTGTACCAATTTCAATGAAATCTTTTTTAGATTAAAGCTTTTGTTTTGCTTAGTCATAATTGGAACAAAAATAATAATTTAAAAAAAAAATATTTGGAATTTTCAAATTATTTTTTAATCTGTTTAAAAAAAAAAAAAGTTGTTACATTGTAAATTCGAAAAAAAGAGTTAAACAATTTTAAAAAAAATACTTTATTTACCAATAATGGTTAAGAAAATGATAAGCTTTCATCTAAAAAAAATTTCATTGAAATTGGTTCATTATTTAAAATGATAAAGGTACTTAAAAGTGATAATTTTTAAGTGTTCATACGTTTATAAAACCCAAAATAGTAATAAATTAACAAATTCTATTAATGTCATTTATAAGGGGTTCCAATAACTTTAATTTTGTACATACAGCTTTTTCGTCCCCTGCCTATTACATTTTTTAGAGCAAAAACTCTAAAAAAAATAATATTTTATGAATTTTTAAAAAAATATTCAAATAAAACAAAAACGATTTTTAAAAATCCACCGTGACAGACCGATGAGAAATTTTATTAGCTAAAATTCAAAAAAAGAAGAACTAAAATCGGTTAAAAATTGCGACCTGTAGGCAAAATCGGACAAAAAAAGTAAATTTTTCCCCACTGTGGGGCAGGGCTTAAAAATATCTTAAATTCTTAAAAAAAAAATAATTTTGCCATTTTTCTCGTAATTCGCCGCCCACAGGCAAAAAATCCGGCTTCGTAAGAATTTGTCCCTAGTGTTTTACTATATGTATGCCAATTTTAAGCTTTTTAGCTCATCAATGGGATTCAAAATTTACCACGACCCTTTGCCCTTCTTATTCTCCACCCATACACTGGATATCAAAAATCCAGGTGCACTATTGGTAAAATACAAAACTTTTTTGGTATTTTTACTATATTTTTTTTGCTAGTTTTTTTTTTTTATTTTACGATAATTTTAGAGAAAATATTAGTATTTTCTTTAAAGAAATGGTGATATTTTTTTATTTTTTTTTCTTTGTTTAAGAAAAAATAATTTGTTTCAAATGTTCTAGTGTGAAAAAAAAAACATTGCAGATTCTGCTGCTGTTGAAAGTCCAGCTGCCAAGAAGAAGACACAAGATGATGCTGCCAACTCCATAGCAAAGTAGGCATCCATCAACTGGAATAACGGTTGAAGAACGCTATTAGTAACTTTAAAGAACGTGGTGCTCAAAAATAGGCTACACAATTTTTAGTATTTTTTATCATATTTTTTTGCTAATTTTACCATTCTTTTTGCAAATTTTAAATGAAACATTTTTAAAATTTGGCAACTAAATTGTTAATAAAAAGTTGCTAATTATAAAAAATATTTTTTATTACTTAAATATCTAATCTTCAATATCCAAAAGTTGTTTTTTTTTATTTTTTTTAAAATCATGTGAAAAAAATTAAAAATTCGAAAATTTTTTTTTTAATTTTTAACAGTTTTACGTGGAAATGTAAGAAATGTCTTGTGTAGACTACTACGCAATTCTCATTTGTTCTACTTAAGCTAAAAAAAATGAAGAAAAAAAATAAAAAAAGTGAAGTGTTGTTCTTAAAAATTTTTGTTTAAAGTGTTTAAGTGAAAAAAAAATCATTTTGGATTTTGATGTTGTTGGAAGTCAAGTTACTACAACTACAGCTGCTGAGAAAAGGCAAAAGAAGATGCTGCCACCATCAAGCCGAAGAAACCACCCAACAACTGAAGTAATGGTTGATGCTGCTATTACTACATTTAAAGAACGTGATTTAAAGAATAGTCTAAAATTTTTTTAGTATATTTACCAAATTTTAAATTAACTACTAATCAGAGAAAAAAAATTTACTAAATAAAACTGTTTTTTGACCAAATTAAAATTTTTTTTTTATCTATTTTAATTTTACCATTTTTTTTTGGTAATTTTCCCATATTTTTTATAATTTTACAAGGTTGATTTTTTACAAAAATAAAATGGTATTCTTGTAATTTAACCATTTTATTTCCTAATTTTTTGATTAGCAAAATGGTTTTGCTAATATTACTAAAATTTTTGCAACGTCCAAAACTACAGATTTTTTTGCTAATTTAAAAATTTTTTTTTGCTAGTTTTACCATTTTTTTTGAGTGTACGCTCAAAAAAAAAGTGAACTAAAATCTGGCTCTAAAGATTTTTTTTCTTGGTTTTATTTCATAATTTTCCCAAAAATAACGAAAACAAAGTTATTTAATTTTAAGCCAATTTTAACTAGAAAATGGGAAAAATTATATTGCACTTTAGTTCATTCACATTTTATAACTAGATTGGGTCTAGACCCTGGCCCATGGGTTCGGACCTCATGGGTCCAGCCCCTGTTGACTCGAGACCCCGTTGGGTCCATTAAGGGTCCCCATAGATTTTGACCCAAAACTTGTGTCCGTTTCGCTTTACCTTGCTTAGTTTTTGAGATACGGTAATAAGGGGTCTGATAGGGTCTTGAGAATCTTAAAAAAAAACTGGATAACTCAAAAACTATTGATCTGAGGGCTTTCGGGTATTTTTCGGAAGTATTCTACGAGTCAAGAGCTACAAAAATGCCGTTGGTCATTTTCTCGTGTTGGTAGTAGTTACCGAGATATGTGCAAATGAGGCATTCCACACCAACTGTTCCACTACAGAAAAACCATAGTGGTTTCAATGGAATATCATTTGCAAAGCATTCGCTCTTAGGGTACTATTAAATAACAAAAATAAAATTTAATTTTTTTCAAAAAGTGGGCCTTGTAGGCGTGGTCAAATATTGAAAATATCAAACTTTTTTGCCTGAGTATCTTTACTTCAATATTTATGCAAATTAAATGAAACACAGTAAAGTCTTTAAGACAAAAGTTTTTTATAGATTTTTATATGAGCTATCGATTAAAAAAATAAAAATTGGAAAATTTTCAGAAGAAATTCTGAATTTTTCAAATATAAATTTTAACTTTATTTATCAAAAAACATGCCGCAATTTTATTTTTTTTTTTTAATTTAAAAAAAAAAAAAAAATTAAAGTGCTTTTCTATCTGTTCGGAAATTTTCAGAGATGTGTTTTGCCTTGTTTTCGAGAAATCAAATGTCAAAGGTTGCAATACGCTAATTTTATACAATAATGATGTATAAAACATGTGCGTATGAGTAATATCAATACTTAAAAAATATTTTAAGAGGCGATGGGAGCTTGGGTGAGTTTTTATTTACGATCACGCACGCTAATGAAAGAAAAAAAATATTCAAGCACGATATTTTACTCACGCTCACGTGAACATCGTGACCGTGACTAATTTTTTTACTCACGTGTGCGAGAATGAGCGTGGGCAAAATAAAATATCGTGCGTGACAAAATTTTTTCTTTCATGAGCGTGCGTAATTGTTATTAAAAACTCATTTACGATCCCATCTCTATTTTAAATATTCTTTAAGTGTTTTTATTACTCATACGCACACGTTTTATACATCATTATTGTATAAAATAAGCGTATTGCAATCTATGACATTTGATTTCTCGAAAACAAGGCAAAACACATCTCTGAAAATTTCAGAACAGATAGCAAAGCACTTTAACTTTTTTTTTTTAAAAATTAAAAAAAAAAATAAAATTGCGGCATGTTTTTAGATAATCAAAGTTTAAATTTAAATTTGAAAAATTCAGAACTGCTTCTGAAAATTTTCCAATTTTTATTTTTTTAATCGATGGCCCATACAAAAATCTATAAAAAACTTTTGTCTTAAAGACTTTACTGTGTTTCGTTTAATTTGTATTAATATTGAAGTAAAGATGCTCAGTAGGGCGTTTCATCAAAAACTTTTTTTTGGATTTTTGCAACTCTTGAAGCGGAATATGAATTCTTATGGCCTAAAAGATTTTTAAGATTTTTTTCAGATTTTTGGAATGTCGGGATCAACTCGCTCAAATCGATTTTATCAAAAAAATGAGGTTATGAAACATAATTTTTTTTATTTTTTGTTCTCTGGTGCCTTTTTTTAACAAAACCGGATATAATACTTCTTAATGTTGCTAGCCTCCAAAAAAAAATATTCGCGGTCAAAATTATAAGTTCAAGGGTCACTAAGATGACCTTAAATGTAAAAATTCAGAATTTCCCGTGTTTTAACCTCAATAATTCGAGAAATAAGCTATGTATGAACGTCATGTTGAATCCGTTAGATAGGTCTTTAAAACACCTTTCATTTAAAACCAATCTGACTATTGTCACTTTTGTAGAAATGTTAAAAAAACTAAAAAACTGGGAAAAACTCATTTTCTCCCCCATTTTATCGAAAATTGAACTGGTGCATTAGGTAGTTTTTTTTTGTAAAGTTAAAATAATAACTTTTAAAGGCTTTTTATAGATTGAAGTTAGTGTTTCCAAGCCGGTTAACCAAAAAACCGGTTTTTTGTCAAAAAAACCGGTTTGACAAAAACCCGGGTTTCCGGTTTGGAAACACTAATTGCAATCAAAAAAACTTCTTTTAAGTTTATTATTTCAATTTTACAAAAAAACTACTAATGGATTCCCTTCGATTTTCTGTAAAATGGGGGAAAAAATGAGTTTATCTTAGTTTTTAATAATTCTACTAAAGTGACAAATGTCATTTTGGTTTTAAATTAAAGGTATTAAAAAGACCTATCTAACGGATTCATCATTACGTTCATATAATGCATATTTCTCAAATTATTAAGGTTGGAACACGGGAAATTCTGAATTTTTACTTTAAAGGTCATCTTAGTGACCCTTGAAGTTATTATTTTGACCGCGAATATTTTTTTTTAGGAGGCTAGCAACATTAAGAAGTATTATATCCGGTTTTGTTAAAAAAAGGCACCAGAGAACAAAAAATAAAAAAAATTATGTTTCATAACCTAATTTTTTTGATAAAATCGATTTGAGCGAGTTGATCCCGACATTCCAAAAATCCGAAAAAAATCTCAAAAATCTTTTAGGCCATAAGAATTCATATTCCGCTTCAAGAGTTGCAAAAATCCAAAAAAAAGTTTTTGATGAAACGCCCTAATGCTCAGGCAAAAAATTTAGATATTTTCAATTTTTGACCACGCCTTCAAGGCCCACTTTTTAAAAAAACTTAAATTTTATTTTTATTATTTAATAGTACCCTAAGAGCGAATACTTTGCATGTGATTTCATATTGACACGACACTAATTTTTTTTTTGCTGAACATTTGGTGTGGAATGCCTCATATATATAAAATCTCGGGAATTTCAAATTTTAGATCTAAAATTATGGTCTTGAGACCCTGACAGATATGCAGACCTAGGCATATTTTTCTTTGTGGTCTTTATTTTGAAAATTTCGTCCGTTTCGCTCTATCTCGCTTAGTTTTCGAGATATCGCCATTTTGAATTTTTAATTAAATTCTAAGAAGTTATTTACTGAATTGTCAGAAGTTATTAACTAAATTTTAAGATGTACACTTCCTCAATTTAGAGAAGTGAAATACAATGATTTTTTTTTTAGTAAATTTTAACTAACCTTGAACTAAATTGTTTTTTAAGAAAATTGTTTGTGTTATTAATGTGCATTTTGTGGAATCTTTAACAATGATTTTAATTCATGCGTTTAATTGGAAATAAAAACGGATTTTTGTCACATTAACAATACGTATTGTTGATACAATTAAAAACGTTGTTGAACTAGTATTTCGTTGGTAACAATTTGTTTAGTTACTTTTGATTTTACGATATCTTTTTTCTGTGTACTTACTAGGGATGCCAAACGGGATTGACATTTACAAATCCCGGGATTCGGGATTTTAAAATTCTAATCTCGGGATCCCGGGATTTTTCGGGAGTTCGGGATTTTTCGGGATCCCGGGATTTTTCGGGATTTCGGGATTTTTCGGGATTTCGGGATTTCGGGATTTATTAAAATTAAGGTTTTTTACGTAATATTTTTAATATTTTTTTTTTTTTGTAATTAAATATGCAATTAATTTGCAACCATTGAATATTTTTCGTAAAGTTTCACATATTAAGCACAGAAAAACCGAAAATTTAGAAACAGCTATGACCGATTTGAATAGACTCGAACGCACATCGTCTGTGAAAGACGCGATGCAGTCGAATTCAAAAGATTAGAAAATACTTGTTTTTCGGACGGCCTCTTTTTTAGACCTGGATATAAAATATTTGTTTAAATAACGATAAAATTGTGTTAATAAATTTGTTACAATTCCTCGCGAGGGGAAGGTGTCCCCAACGTCCTCTGCCAATACAAAATTTGTATTAATTGTCTTATTGGTAGGCGAATCGCATTTTAACGGGTTTCTTCCCTTTTGCGATAAATGTTTACAAATACATTTATTACGTCTAAGTAACAGATTTTTATTATTATTTATATTATTTTTTATATTCACGCCCACAAAAAGGGACGGGACGAAAAAAATTAATTTTTTGGCTAGGTGAAACTTAAAAATGTGTCATTTGCTTACCAAAAGTACAAATTGGTAAACAAATTTGAGCTTTCAGAGGCTGTTTTGCTGCTTCAAGGGGAAATTTTGCTCGTTGCCCCCCTAAAATATACAAATTTCCTCCCAGTGGGGCGAGAATCAAAGGTTGGGAATCATTGCCATAAAGTATATATATTCATGATCCTCGATCGATTTTAAGTCGATCTAGCGATGTCCGTCCGTCAGTCTGTATGTCTTTCTGTCTGTCTGTCTGTCCATCCGTAGAAAACACGCTAAGTTTTAAAAGACTTCACAGAGGCTACTGAAGTTTGGCATATATGTTGGTCATTTACCTGGTCAGGTTGGTATTGCAATCCAGCCAAATCGGTCCAGTGGTTCAAAAGTTATGAGCAAAAGAGTAAATTTCGGCAAGGGGTTTTCGCAAATTTACGAAATAAAAAACACGATAACTTTCGATGAGACTGCTGAAACGTGGCATATATCTTTGCTGTTCCTCAGGTCTGTTTGGTGTTGAATTTCAGCTCAATCGGTCAAGTGGTTCAAAAGTTATAAGCAAAACCCCGAATTTCAGATTTTGTTCATCTTAAATGCGACGTGGTAAACAAGTTTTAAAAGCATTGGTGGTAACTAAGCAATGCTTTTCAAACTTGTTTAGTTTTAAAGCAATGCACATTGGGGCAAACCTATACGATTCTTGGCATTAAATAAACCGCTTATTTTTAATAAGAGTGTGTGGTACCGTTGTAAAGGGGACAATCTGTAGATCATATTTGCATCATAAAATTTCATGGTTACCTTGAAAAATTCTGAAAATTTTGCAATATTATGTTCATTTACTGTATTTTTTAGTTTTTAAAATCTTTAATTACGTTAAAAAAACAAACTCAGTTGGAATAATAAAATACATCTACTTTCTGGTTTCTGTAAGAGTTTGCAAAAAAAAATGCAAAAAAATATCAAAAAAATACAATTCAGAAACAATAAAAAATAATTTTTTCAACAAATGTGAATGAGAAATATTTAATAATATCATATTTTTTTATTTTTTTGCAAAACATGCAAAAAAATTGTGTGAATTTTTTTGGGAAGAAATTAAGTAAAAATAATTAAATGTAAAAAAAACGAGTAAAAAGTGTTTATAAAACCATTTTTTTCGATTTTGCGAAAACAATGCAAATTTATATTTAACAAAAAATAAAATAAAAAAAAGAAATCCATAAAAAATGCAACAAATTTAAACACTAGCTAAAAGAAAATATTAAATTAACTAAATTAAAAATTCATACTTAATAATTCCGTTTTTAAGAGTTTTCCAATACTCAATCTATAACTTTTCGCAGGCTTTTTACAAAAGCGAAAAAGATGTTAACGAAAAAGCAAAAATGAATTGTAATATTTCTCCTCCAAGAACATAAAAAAATAAATTAAAAATGGATACGATTAAAATACGTGAGTTGAAAATTTAGTGTGAAACCACTCATATATAAATCCCTCTTACTTTTTATTTTTTAAGATTATCAAAACAGTAACTTCGAAATTGATATGAATAAAATTTGTTGATTGGAAATTGAGTGTGAAACCCCGCATATAAAACCGCCAAATAGTATTTATTTTTTAAGAATATTGAAATAGTAACTTCAGAATTGATAATCGAAATAGAAAGGTCGAAATAAATACGAATAAAATTTTCAAGTTGGACATTTATTGTGGAACCACTCATATATTCGAATAAAATTTGCGAGTTGGAAATTTAGTGTGGAACCCCTTATATAAAATCGCTTAATCCTCCTTTGTTGCTTATTTTCTTATATATAGAAATTTGTAAGATTTCTAATAAAATTCTATAAAACACTTAATATTTTATTTTTATTTTTTATTTTAGAGGGTTTTTAAAACCACGATAACATGGCCTAGAGGCAAATTGAGGCAACCGTTTTACTTGGAATCTTGTTGTATACATGTCGCTCTATATTCCACATATAAGTAGTATCAATTCAGTGCAATTCGCAGTATACTTTTATTCCTTTGAAATTATGAATTTTATTAATTTTTATTTTCTTAATAGCCTATTTGAAAATCCCCTAAAAGTATAACGTTTTTGCACGTGTTTATAGCTTTAACGGTCCAAAAATGTTCTTAACATAATAACTAATCATGAGGCATTCAAAAAATTTCGGAGTGTGGACGTTTTATGTATCTTTAAGTGCACCAAACATTGCCTTCAAATTCAAATTATTTTAATTTATTAATTTAACATATTTTTGCTTGAATTTGAACCCTTTCTATAGGAAGGCCCCAAGCTAAAAATAAAAAAAAAGTATGAGGTTATATGCAGAATTTTGTTGTCTTTCTATTGGTGCTACCCGTTTTTCAAAATTCGCGGTTTCAGTTTTTGACTTTTTGCCAAGGGCCCCCATATAGCTGCCCCAATGTGCAATGCTTTTTAAACTTGTTTAGTTTTAAAAGCATTGGTAACTTAAAAATTACACTCGAAAAATGTTTTACACTCGAAAAAAATTTTACACTCAAAAAAAATTTTTTTACAAAAATGTCAATATTTTGTGTACATACTTACGTGCATTCACTCAGAAATATTTTTACAGTAAAAAAAACATTACACTCGAAAAAAAATTTTACATTAAAAAAAAGAAAATAGTAATTTTTCTTTTAAATGACAAAAAAAAGAGCTTTTTGCTCAAAATAAAATATTTCTAATCAAAATTGTTAATTTTTTCACGTTAAAATGTACTATCCTTTAAAAAAAGGCATTGTGGAGGATATTCATAGATTCGGCAAAGTCGAATTTAGCTTTTCTACTTGTTTTCTTTGTAAACAATTTTTTCTTAAATATAAAAATTCTCAAACGATTTTCATACACAAAAATTCTCATGCACTTTTCATGCGTACATATTTTCTTTTCAAAAACATTTCAGACTTGTCTAAACACTGCTTTGTTATTACCTTAAATAATATTATTTAAATTACTTCCATCAATATAATTCCTTAACTCAAACAAAAGATTCAATAAATTGACAGAAAAAAAAAAAGAAGAAAAATTAATTGAAACCAAACAAAAATAAAAATACAATTAAAATTAAATTTTGTTGTGTCATGTTGGGTACTTTTACAGTTTTAACAACTTAATTTACCTTTTAATGCTTCAATTAAAAACGATAATCTGTGTGTTGTCATTGTTTTCGTCCTTTTGCAGTAGACAATAACACAGAAAAAAATTTGAAACGAATTTCAATCAACAAAAGTGCGGATTCAATCAATTTTTTGATTGAAATTCTTCCAATCAAAAAAATTGTTATACCAATCATCAAATTGTAGGTGATTGATTGAAAATTTTTTCAATCAAACATTTTTTCGATTTTGATCAAATATTTGATAAATTTTTTATTTATAGTCAATCAAAATAATGATTGCTTTTTTGCTTTCCAAGATGTTGCCAACAATAAAAAAGTAAACCCCGATTATTTTGTATATTTTTGAACTAATCTATTCAAATAAATTAAAGCGATAAAAAAATCTGGTATGTTGAAAATTTGAAATTCGACAGTTAAAGAAAATAACAAAAATTTTAATCAAAACAGTGATTGACTCATTTAAATTTTGTTGATCAATAAATTGAATTGAAAATTTTTAGCCAATAATTTTTTGTGTGAACACAGCACGCTGCACAGTAGGTTGTAACATATGTTAATTTGGATTGCATTGAGAAGAGGCATTTATTATTGATATTTATATTTTTTTAGACTAACTATACATTATTTAGTGAAAAAAAATATTAAAAAAATTTATAGAAAATAGTTTTTATTAAAAAATAAGAGATAATCTCTTTATAAAAATTGGGTCCTACTGCCTTAACTGCTCCAAGGTTGCCCCAAGAGATAGCAAATGTGTGACTGACCCCGAATATTTTTTCAACCCCAAAGTTTTGTTATACCTACCCTCTACACAAAGAAAAACCTTGTAAAATTAAAGGAAATGTTTGTAACTTTTTTTGCTACCTCCTCTTTGACAAATAGTCCTTGTTATTTTATAAGCTTTTAACCAATAATTTTGTAACTTTACAATCTTTTTACCAAAAAAAATGTAAATTTACAATTTTTTTGATGAGACAAAACTTACAAGAAAGTTTCGTGATTTTACTAGATTTTTTGATACCTCCTATTTTAAGAGAACTCCTAGAAAAAATACGAATTTTTTGTAAGTTTACAAGCTTTTTACCAATAAACTTGTAAATTTACAACTTTTTTGGCGAAATAAAACTTGCAAGAAATTCTCGTGAATTTATTAAATTTATTAGATTACAAGAAAAACTGTAAAATTACAAAAACAAAAGTAAATTTCGATCGAAAATTATTTGTTAAAAACAAGGAAAACTGTCAAATATTAGTAAAATGTAATTACGATACTTTTTTCGAAATTTGACAAGGTTTTTTGTTTAGTGTATCTGTAACCCATAAGGTAAACCCCATACACTTGTTTTTTTATTTTTTATAAATTTTTTTTAAAAATTATTTAAATTTGTCCGCTCACAGTCAATAGTTTTTGGCAAATATTGATGTAGAATTTAATTTCCTTTCACTCGATACCAAAGATGACGGTGTGGAATAAAGTTCAGCTTTAGAAATAATCCTCACTTTTGGTATATATCAACCCTCTGTGCGCTGTTTTGTGTTCTTTTGTATTTGAAAAAATAAAATAACAACAACAAAAAAAGCAAATGTTTATTTAATTAATTAAAAATTCAATTAAATTGTCCTTAAAGATACAAAAAATATATCCTAAAAACTCTGTATAAAATAAAAATCCCAACAAAACCAAAATTAAATTACAATAAAATTCAATATTTCTTAAGTAATTCAATAAAAATCCAATAAGGTTTCAATAAGTGTTCAACAAAGAACTTATGTACATGTAAAAGTGTGCGTTGTTAAAAAAGAAAAACCATTTAAATTAAAAATTTAACACTTGAAGAAAGTTGTATAGAAGAAAAAAAAAATCAGAAGAAAATCAATTAAAGTTTCAAATAAAACAAGTAAAAAAGTAAAATTCGGCATTGCCGAATTTTTGAATACCCTCCAATATGAAAAAAAGATTCCCGAGTAAAAAAAAAATTTATGATCTAATTTGATTTCAAAATTGGATGTTCATACACATTTGTGGGCCCCATAGGGTTCGGACCCGATAGGTCCAGACCCCGATAGGCCTAGACCTAGTTGGGTTCCTTAAAAATCGTCATAGTTTTTGATCCAAAATTTTTGTCCGTTTCTCTCTATCTTGCTTAGTTTTTGAGATACGTGATTTTAGGGGACCACTTGGGTTTTGAGAATTAAAAAAACTCGATAACTTCAAAAATATTACTCGGAGAGCTTTTAGTTATTTTGTGGTCTTGTTCTACGTGTTGAGGGCTACAAAAATGCTTTTGGACTTTTTATCGTGTCGGCAATATTTACCGAGATATGAGCATTTTAAAATTTTCGGGAATGCTAACTTTTTTGGATCCAAAGTTAGGACCCATTAGGGTCCACACATGTGAAGAGGACCGGCGATACTATGAGAGCCCGAGAACCAAAAATGGCCTCCGTATTGCTCTATCTGGCTTAGTTTCCGAGATAGCGCCATTTTAAGTTTTCTAAAAAAAAAAAAAATTTACCATTTATTTTTGCTAATGTTAGCAAAAAATCTTGTAAAAATGTTGTCAACTCAATTTCAAATTTAACAAAAGAAATTAGTTCAAAGTTTGCTTAAAATTGCTAATGTTCTAAATGAAGTTTACAAGAATTTTTTGCTAACATGCTAATCTCAACTAAAAATTTGCTAAAAGTTAGCTAACTAGCATTAGCAAAAAAAAAAAATAGTAAATCTACTATGGTATTTTTTTGAGTGTATCAAGTTAGATCAGACATTGATCTAACTGTATTATTTTAGATACACAAATATAGAAAATGATACAATTAGATCCGAATTTTGGTTACATCCAATTAAATCCACTTGATCTTATTTTCTATAAATTAATATAAATTTATTTAATTACATAGAGTCAGATATATTTATGTATAACCTCAGATAAGAAAATGGAGCCGCAATAAGTCTTTGATAAAATTAGATCTGAACATATAAATAGTCATATATAACACTGTGCAACAAGAAAAATGAGCCTCAATGGCTTTAACGCCATATGAAAGTAGACCATCAAATGGACAAAATCACCGAAGGATTTTGCAAAGTCAGTTCGGATTTATTTTTTATAGCCCACTGAAGTTTTTATTTTTTTATAAAAGGCGTTTGGATCAAAGGCGTCTGAGCTTCAAAATATGATTTGATGTCTACAGTGAAATTTTATGGCGGTTCTTTTCTTAGATCAGTTTAACCCTCTAACTGCCATTTTTAGGGGTCATTTTAGTCCTTTTTCAAAACTAAACACAGAAGTCTAACCATTTAGAGGGTTAAAATGTTCTCCAAATATTTTCCTCATAAAATTTCACTACACCATTTACAGATGCAATTCGAAAAAGATCAATTGTAATTCGAAGATTCTATTTGTAATTCGAAGATTCCATTTGTAATTCGAAGATTCCATTTGTAATTCGAAGATTCCATTTGTAATTCGAATACTCCAATTGTAATTCGAAGATTCCATTTGTAATTCGAAGATTCCAATTGAAATTCGAAAAAGATCAATTGTAATTCGAAAAAGATCAATTGTAATTCGAAAAAGATCAATTGTAATTCGAAAAAGATCAATTGTAAATCGTAAAAGATCAATTGTAATTCAAAGATTCCAATTGTAATTCGAAAAATATCAACTGTATTTCCATTGATATTTTTCGAATTACAATTGGAATCTTCGAATTACAGTTGATCTTTTACGAATTACAATTGATCTTTTACGAATTACAATTGATCTTTTTCGAATTACAATTGATCTTTTTCGAATAACAATTGATCTTTTTCGAATTACAATTGATCTTTTTCGAATTACAATTGATCTTTTTCGAATTACAAATGGAATCTTCGAATTACAATTGGAGTATTCGAATTACAAATGGAATCTTCGAATTACAAATGTAATCTTCGAATTACAAATGGAATCTTCGAATTACAAATAGAATCTTCGAATTACAATTGATCTTTTTCGAATTACATCTGTAAATGGTGTAGTGCTTAAAAAGGGTCAAGTATAAATAATCAATGTTTGCTATTTTTTTTTTTTTACCAAAGCAGTGTTAAACAAGTAAAAAAGTTAAATTCGGCCTTGCCGAATGTAGTGGTACCCTCCACTATTTCAAAAAATTATTGAAAAAAGCTTTATTTAACAGAAAATTACTTTTGAAAAAAAAAATTTTTGAAAAAAAATTTCCGCAAAAAAACAAGTAAGTGCGGTTAACACAATATCCAGTTAAATCAAAGTTAACGTAACCTCCGGTTAGTCCCATACAAATTTGACATCTATAACCTCCAGTTAGCACTAAACCCAATTTATCTTCCGGTTAGTTCGTTTGTGTTATCGGGCCTAAGAGTGTTAAATTCGGCTGTGCCGAATCTTTTATACCCTCCAACACGCAAAAAATGCCGCAGAGTTTTGTACTCTTGCCCAAAAATTAAATCATGATAATGTTTTATTTAATAAAAACTTTTTACGAATAACCCTCACATATTTGCAAAAAAAAAAAAAAGTGTAAGGGTTAAAAAAATATTCAGAAAAAAAACTCCAAGAAATTTATAAAATTTATCAATATTTACAAAAAATTTGAAAAACTATAGAAAAACTCTGCTAATTTAACAGAGTTCACCGTGCTTTTCCAGCTAGCAACATTACTTGGTAATTTTACTAAAAAACTCTGTAAAATGATTTTTATAAAAAAAAACTGTTAATGTACAGAAAATATTGGTTAAATATTAGCGTTAAAAAATTCCAAGTGAATCCTTATAAAACAACAACGAAGGGGGGTGACAATGGATGTCTGGCTTGCAGTCTGTTTATTGTACAAAGTTTAACCAAACAAAATTACAATAAAAGTTTTAGATAAAATAAATTTGTAAAGCGCGGAAAAATCACAACTTTAGGTATCGAAAAAAATTACAACGATAAAGCTAAATTATTGTACAATGGCATTCGTTAAAAAAAGGAATTAGTAAACAAAAGAAAAACTATAATAATATTAGCGCCACCTAGGTGTCAATTACTCCCATCTAAACATGGCTTCAAAAAAGGGGTGACCATAAGTAGGGTGACCATTTGGCTTAAACATCCCGGCCGCCTTGCAGTACTGCAACAAAAAACCCATTGTAGGGAGAACCTAGGAGTCAAAAAAAATAAAAGAAGAGAAAAAGAACCAGAAACTCCAAATTCTCAGTTCAAAAAACTCCATTTTATTTCTTAACAAAAAAAAATATATTAAGTAAAAAAAAAAATATATATTAATATAAAAAATATATTGGTAAAAATAAATTCATAACAAAGAGAAGTTAAACCGCCAGCAGCAAACTTCAAAATCCAACAGCTACCAGCTGTTTAGTAGGCAAAAAAACCCAAATATATTGGGGGGAAAAAAAGACTAAAATAATAAACAAAAAAATTATGTTTATGCATCGTGATCCAAAAAGGTAAAAAAATATGCTCCTTACAGTTGTAATCATTATGGAGAACAGGACCCAGAAATGATGTAGCCAAAAATGGTAAATTGGGCTAAGGGTTTGCCAAAAGAACCACCAAAAACTCCATTTCGCATTATCCTCGCGTAAACATCACCGCCAAGAACCACATTGACCGGAGAAGGTACATGAAATTGTGGATCAGCCAACTGCAGACCCGGAAACTCATCAACAATTCTTGGGTCTATCTTCTTGGATGGAGTCGTCACGCTATATCTTCGTCTCACTTCAGCATAGACCTCTATAGTTTCACTGAGGCCATGGTTCCCCTTAATCGTAAGTAAACACCTCTCTCCCGACGCTACCGCAATTTTCTTGGCACCAAGCCGGCGAACTATCTCTTCCGATACGATAGAGCAATCAGAGCCAGGATCGATTAACGCTCTCACCAAAATAAACCGATCTTTACACACGATCTTTATCATTGCCGTCGGTTTCAACAAAATAGTCTCGCTTATGTGGTAGGTAGCAAGGGCCGAAACAGTATTGTGGGATCGATGTTTATCGGTGGAACTCTTGCGCCGCGTGTTTGAGCTGTTCTTCGAATGATGAGGAACAAGAGCTTTCGACGAACTTGGTCTTTCGCTCTCTTGACCATCGGACGAACGAGGTCCCCTGGCTGAGTTTTGGGACGAACGAGGTCCTCTACTCTTTGGGCGGGTCGACGAACTAGGTCCCCGTTGGCAACGCTTCAATGTTTTTTCCTTCTTTGGGGCAGACGAACGAGGTCTTTTGCCCGGCTTATGTAAAAGCGAGTGATGCATATCACCGCAGCGCTTGCACTTTCCCGTACTCTCACAAGTACGCCAGGTATGGTCGTGGCTCAAACAACCAGCACAATATTTGTAGACGGATACCAAATGCATCCTCTCCTTGTAGTCCACCTGCAGGAACTTCTTACAAAGCGTAAGGGGTGGTCTTTCAAACAGACCCGACAAATCATCTTAGCGGTGGTACGACGACCTTCAGCATATTTTTTTTGGCGAGACCATGATGCTAAAAAGAAAATTTAAGTAGTAAAAAAGCAAAAAGACTAACAAGTTGGAAGAACTACAAGCTTCACAACTGGTCTTGTAACTAAGCCACGCGCTGTTTTTAACTCTACAACTCTGACGTGGCCATCTTTACCCATGTGAATTTTAGCTACCCGACCTAATCGCCATTCATTAGTCGGTAAGTTGTCTTCACGAATAACCACCATATCACCGATTTCAAGATCTTTCTGCATAAATTTCCATTTATTTCGTTTTTGAAGATCTTTCAGATAATCATCTTTCCACCTGACACACAAACGTTGATTTAAAGCCTTTACCCGCTGCCATCGATTAGTAATGGAAATCGGGGCTTCCGAAATTTCAACTTCAGGTGGAGCTAAAAGTGGGCCGCCAATAAGAAAATGACCAGGAGTTAAAATGTCCAAACAATCAACATTTTCGGTCAAAGGACACAAAGGTCTTGAATTTAGGCAAGCCTCAATGCGAGCCAACAGGGTCGAAAACTCCTCAAAAGTGTATTTTAAGCTACCTGCTATTCTACGAAAATGGTGCTTGAAGCTTTTTACACCCGCTTCCCATAGGCCTCCCATATGAGGCGCACTGGCCGGGTTAAAATGCCAATTAAGGCCCTGTGGTCCATATTCAGAATTTATTGCAGAATTTGAGCAACGAAGAAAATCTCTAAATTCTGTCTTCAAAACTTTGGAGGCACCAACGAAATTTGTGCCATTATCCGAATACATGTCTGTCGGATACCCACGTCGAGCAACAAATCTTGAAAATGCGGCCAAAAACGCTGGAGTAGATAAACTACTCACCGCTTCCAAGTGAATCGCTTTGGTTGCGAAACAAACAAATAAGCAAACATAGCCCTTTGTTACTAAACATGCTCGACCTGTGTAATTTCGAATATCGAAAGGACCAGCAAAATCTACCCCAGTGGTAGTAAACGGACGTGAAATTACCGTTCTAGATGTTGGGAGGGCTGCCATAATCTGACTTTGAGTTGCCTTTTTCTGTATTGTACAGATTTTGCAACGGCCTATTACTCTCTTTATCAGATTTTTGGCATGTGGAATATAAAATTCCGTCCTTAGGACCCTTAACATTAACTGATTTCCTCCATGCAACGTAATCTTGTGAAGATAAGTAACAAAAAGTAGGGAAAATTCGCAACCAGAGTGTAAAACGATAGGAAACTTTTCGTTGTATGTTAAATCAGGTGCGTTAGCCAACCTGCCGCCAACACGAATAATGCCCTTATCGTCCAAAAAGGGATTTAAATTTAACAATTTACCTTCCGAAATAGGTTCATCGTTTGATAACTTATAGTACTCACTCGCAAAAAACGCTTTTTGTGATACTATTATCAGTTTCTCCTTTACTGACTGAATTTCAACTGGAGTGACTTCAGGCGTCGAAAAACTAATCTCCTTTTTAAGAATTAATTTCCAACCTCTAACCACTAAAGCCAAAACACGCAATGCTCTTGAGTAAGAAGAAAAGTCTTTTAGCAAATCATAAAATGACTTAAAATAGACAAAAAAGGCCTGATGTCTACGTTCTTCTTCTCTTGTTCCAAACTCTTTGGCAGACGAAGAATGCCAACGGTCCGTTGAACCACAGAGCCATGATGGACCATACCACCAGAGAGGATTATTGACTAAATCCTGCGGACGAACCCCTCGACTTATTAAATCAGCTGGGTTGTCCTTAGAGCAAACGTGTCTCCAGCAATCTTTGTCAGTTTTACCAACAATTTTTGAAACCCTATTCGCAACGAAAGTTGTCCATGTATTGGACGGTTTCTGGAGCCAAGCCAAAACGATCATTGAATCGCTCCATGTAAAAAACTTGGTTCGGGTTTCATCAAATTTAAAGTCTTTTCTGACCGTATCAATTAAATCTGCTAAAAGAGCAGCCCCACACAGTTCCAATCGAGGTAGAGAAACTGTTTTTAGGGGAGCTACCCTAAACTTAGCCAACAACAAATGCGACTGAATGGCGCCGGTATCATTCTGAAGGCGAACATACACGCAAGCGCCATATGCCTTTTCAGAGGCGTCAGAAAAACCGTGAATCTCTAAATAGGCTGACGGTTCAAATCCAACCCAGCGAGAAATGGTAATTTTATCAATGGCCCCATAGTCATCGATAAATTGTTTCCATTTTTTCGAACTTTCCTCAGTTAAAAAATCGTCCCAATCAGTCTTCTCACTCCAAATCTGTTGCATCAACAATTTAGCAATAATGACTATCGGGCCTAGCCAACCTGCGGGATCAAAAAGTTTAGCGATGATGGACAAAACCTCTCGCTTAGTAAAATTTTCCTTAAAAGGAATTGGCGAAGTAGCAAAATAAAATCGATCCGATTTTGCGTTCCACCTAATACCCAATGTTTTTGTGGTGCTCTCATCATCGATTTCCAAAAATTTTTCACTCAAAAGGTTATCAGCCGGCAAACCATGTAAAATTCTTTCATCATTTGAGGTCCATTTCCTCATTGAAAATCCAGCCGATGTTAGTGTTAACATCAGTTGGTTCCTTGCCGCAATCGCCAAAGAAACATCATGAGCCCCTGCCAAAGCATCGTCTACATACATCATGCGACGTAAAATCTTTGAAGCAAGAGGCCATTTTTCCTCCACATCGGAGGCCAACTGATGTAGCGTCCTTATAGCCAAATACGGAGCGCAATTCACCCCGAAAGTGACTGTCTTCAACTCGAAATCCTTTAACTCATCATTCGGGTTTTCACGAAAAACAATTCGCTGAAATTTAGTTTCTTTTGGGTCCAAAAGAATTTGACGATACATTTTCTCAATGTCGCCATTAAAAACGTATCGGTAAAAACGCCATCGAATTATCAGCAACATTAAATCATTTTGTAGGACAGGCCCCGTGAACAAAATATCGTTTAGACTTAGGCCCGAAGACGTACGACTTGAGGCGTTAAAAACCACTCTAACCTTCGTGGATGAACTTTCAGGCTTGAACACAGCATGATGTGGCAAATAAAATGACCCCAAAAAGTCCGAATCATCATGCTGTACCCGAGCCATATGGTCCAAAACCTCATATTCCGAAAGAACGTTGTCGTACACCGTCTTCAATGTCGGATTTTTGAGAAGAGATACCTCATTTCTCAAAAACTGCCGCCGAGCCTTCTCACGCGAACAACCTAAGCCACTATCAACCAAATATTGCGGTTTAATAGGCAATGAAACAATATACCGCCCATCAGAATCTCGCTTTGTCGTCCTTTGGAAGTGATCTTCACAATATTCATCTTCCGGCGAAGATTCTGAGGCCTTTGGGGGTTCTTCCAATGTCCAAAATTTTTCCAACTGCTTGTCCAGACCGATTTCCGTGTAAAACGACACACAAGTTGTGAAAGTCCCTTGTACTGTGTCAGGAATTGACCCCGTCAAAATCCATCCAAAAATGGTTTCCTGGGCCATTAAATTCCCAACAATATTTCGCCTGACCCCTTCTCGCATGATATTTGGATAAATATCCGCACCAATCAAGAGGTCAACCTGACCACTTTTCGAGAAATTGGGGTCAGCTAGTTTCAAACTAAACAACGATGACGAACGCGAAATATCTATCGATTCACACGGCAAATTTCCAGTCAATTTAGGTAGAATCAAACCATCCACCTTGATTTTAAATTGACTATTCACCGGAGAGCTCAAAACAAACGAACAGAGTTTTTGTACCGATCCTGCCAAAGCATTGTTCAATCCAGAAACTTGAGCATTTATACCCCTAACCGGCAAACGAAGTTTCCTTTGCAACTTTTCCGAAACAAAAGTTGCCTGAGAACCCGAATCAATAAGCGCCCTGGCCGAAAAAACTTCGCCGCGACACTCTATATTAACGACAGCAGTCCCCAAAAGAATCTGCCTTGAAGTCGCCGCAAAACAATTCTGAACCGATGTACCCTGTGCAGCCGCCTGACTCGTACTTGGTCCCGTATCAGCCGTGGTGTTGTCCTCAACCTTCTTATGCAACAACGTATGGTGCTTTAATTTGCACACCGAACAACTAAAATTGCTTTGGCAGGAACTTAATTTGTGGCCTTCACTCAAACAGTTCAGGCACAGATTGTTTCTTTTTACAATCACAAATCTCTCCTCCGGTGACATTTTCTGAAATTTGGGACAAAATCTCACTAAATGGTCCTTAGAACAAGTTGGGCATGATTTCCTTGTGACCTTTGCCTGATAAGTCCTCACTTTTTTCTTTGAAAAAGAATTATTACCTGAAAAAGAAGTATTCCCCGAATGAGAATTATTAACCGAATGAAAATTTTTATTCGTGGCAGACTTTTCAGAATGCCTGGTCGGGTTTGAGCGGATTCCGGATACGGTTTCCAAAGACTGAAAACGAGAAGTGAGAAAATCATCCATTTCGTTCCACTTTGGAATCTCTGTTTTATCTCTGATCGATTGTTCCCACAATGACAGAGTTAAGTCGGGCAATTTTATCGAACAAAGAAAAACAAAAATAGGATCCCAATTTTCGATATCAATTTCATGTGTATGAAGCGCCGAAATGCAATTATTGATATCTCTTTGCAACCGTTTTATCTCATTAGCTGACTCCGATTTGACTTCAATTAAATTAAACAAAATTTTTAATTGAATGTTGACTAATATGCGTTTATTTTCGTACCTTTCCCTTAAGTTTTTCCAAGCAGTCTCAAAACCCTCATTAGTAAGAGGAGATTTCTTTACAATCTCTAAGGCTTCGTCTCTGGTATTTTGTCGAAGATAAAACAGTCTTTCGACGTCCGACAAACCGTTCGCCTTAAGATAGACTGCAGAAAACATATCCCTAAAAGTGGGCCAAGATTGGTAATCACCATGAAAAACTTCTGTAGTACACGGTGGCAACTTCATTTGATGACTAGGTGGACGATTTTCAACGGGCAGTGTTACCCCAGTTGAATTTCCACCACAATGAGTTGAAGAAAGCATCGGCTTGCTTATAAAACTCTGAAGTTGTTCGCCCATTTGTGCAGCACAGGTAATGTACGCCAGTCTACATTCCTTAAACATCAGCTTTGCTGCCTGGCAATCCGCTTCAGAATCTTTACCCTCATTTGAGGTCACAAAAGTCTCGTAAGACACCCTAACTTTTTCCCACAACACTTTAAATTCCTCCTTTTCAACGTCAATAGCGAAAGACGTCTGGTTGGCAGGGCGGGCGTTAGTGTAGTCATCCTCAAACTCCATAAAAAGAGCAGCCAGCTTTTCAAACTTCTTCAAAAGACCAGATTTCACCATTTTTTTCCAAACAAAATGAAAATTTCCCGAATAAAATTTAAAAATGTTAAAAAAAATATACCGAATTTTCAAGAAAAATATAGATTGGTATTTAACAAAAACCTTTTATTCAACAAAAAGTTGTTTTAAAATATGAAAAACGTTAAAAAAATACCAACAAATCTTCTTTAAACAAGAAAATTCACAAAAATGTACTTCAAAAATCAAACACAGCCAGTAAAAACGATTAAAATTCCAAAAAATATTGATTAAAAATCAATAAGAATCCTTTTTTCCACAAAAAACGTTGCTTGGTAATCCAAAAATACGTTAACAGCGCCAAAAAGTCCTCAAAAAACAAGAAAAGTTCACAAAAATCTGAATTTAAAATCACAAAAAATAGCGAAAACTATTTCACGTTCAACAAATATTGATTGAAAATCAACAAAAAATACCTTTTTCTAACAAAAAGTTTGTACAAAAGTCGAAAAACGATTTAAAAATCCAAAAAAGAATCTCCAAAAATGTTATTTTTTCCAACAAAAAATCTAAAAAACACTTTAAAATACCAAACACTCACCAGATATTATTAAAAGGCAAAATAAAAAATATTTTTATTGAAAAAAAATTAAAAAATAAAATATATGACAACTTTTGCCCTTCACTGTATCGAAATATACACAGAATCTCAGTGGTTTTTTTATCAATTGTTCTACCACTTTTATTTGTTGTATTTGGTACTTTTCTCACTTTTAAATTATTTTCATCCACTCACAAATATTTTTCTTTGATTATTTTTAAATTTTTTATTGAATTTAATTTAAAAAAATCACAATTAAATTTTAATAAATTCACACAAAAAAAAAAGAATTAAAAAGTAAACAAACGAAAAATTAATGTGACAGCAACAGATGATCAAATGAACAGATGATCGTATGGTGTTGCCAGATCAACAAAAAACTCAGAGTTGTATTTCAAATTCGGAGTAAAAACAGGGTGGCTCTAAATTTAATTATTTTTGTGTCTTTTTGCACTACTTTTTATTTCTTTTATATATAGGAGTATTTTTACTCCTTTTTTACCTCCAAAAAATATTTCCTTAAAATTTTTTATCAAATAAAAAAATTTTAAAGGAAAAACTGAGGATTTTTTTCGAAAGGAAATGTAAAGGTACTTCACCTTATTTAATGGTTTTCCAACAACAAACGGTTCCACTGCAATCCGGTTCGATTAGGACCAATAAAAAATTCCAAGTGAATCCTTATAAAACAACAACGAAGGGGGGTGACAATGGATGTCTGGCTTGCAGTCTGTTTATTGTACAAAGTTTAACCAAACAAAATTACAATAAAAGTTTTAGATAAAATAAATTTGTAAAGCGCGGAAAAATCACAACTTTAGGTATCGAAAAAAATTACAACGATAAAGCTAAATTATTGTACAATGGCATTCGTTAAAAAAAGGAATTAGTAAACAAAAGAAAAACTATAATAATATTAGCGCCACCTAGGTGTCAATTACTCCCATCTAAACATGGCTTCAAAAAAGGGGTGACCATAAGTAGGGTGACCATTTGGCTTCAACAAGCGTCTTTTGACAGAAAATAACTCTGTTTTTTTACTATAAAACTCTGTAAAATGTTTTGGACAAAAAAACTGTTAATTTACAGAGTCTGTAGTAAAATATTGGTTAAATAAAGTACCATTTAGCAAAGAAAAACTCTGATAATTTACATATATTTGTAAAATGTATTTGATGCAACCAAAATTTTATAAAAAAACTTTGTAGTTAAATGCAGTTTATTTTGGAATTTTCTTTTTTAAGTTTTCTGTGAAATTAATGTTTAAAATACAGACAAAACATAGTTTTTGGTTACAAAAAATATAAAGTATTTTGCTAAAATCAATATTTTTGCAGAAATGTCTGTTAATTATCTGTAAAATAAAGATTACGAGGTTAAAACTAATATAACAGATAAAACTTTGTTTTTTGTCACAAAAAATTCAAAGTATTTTCTTTAAATCTATATTTTGACAGAACACTCTGTCAAATATCTGTTGAATTGAGATTACAGTAATTTTACAATGTATTTTACAGAGTTATTATTTTGAGTGTAAGAACAAATCAAGAAAATACAAAAAAATTAGTCAGAAAAATGCAGATATATTCAGAAAAAATCACAAAATTTAGAAAGAAAAACAACTAGAAAATTTAGAAAAATCTGAATATATTTTTTTTATTTATAATTAAATAAAAAAGTATAAAGAATTAATGCAAACAAATTTTTCGTTAACAAAAAGAAATGTACAAGCTAAAAAAAAACTAAATAAAAAAAAAAAAAAAAAAAAAATAAGCTGACAGACCACGAATTCGATCAGCGAACCTTCTGTTTTCCAGTCTGACCCACTTCCGCAAGGCCACCGTAGCTTACTTACATAGTGAGTTAAATTTTGATATGTTTCTCTTGCTTGTAGACACATATTCGATTTTCAAATATACTGGTTAGTATTGCCATGTGGTAATATTTTATTGGAAAAAATTTGCGATGATGGTAACAAATCTAATTGGAAATGAGATATTTGGTATGGCAATACTGCGTTAATCGAGTGACACCTAGCGCCGCTAGGTGCCACTACCAAAACTATGTGTTTTTTTATTTTATTTATTAATTTTAAATTATTGTCGAAGTTTACGGTTGTAATAAAATGAAAACTGTAATTCTCATTTTCTTTTTTGTTTAATTGTTAGCTTATATAGTCAAACTGAGGTGGCGTCCTGCAACTTTTTTAAAATTAGACCCCAGCCTAAAAACATTATCATGTTAAAAAAAAAAAAAAATTGCAGGGGCGTTTTCTTTTTTTTGGTGGGGGGGGGGGCGGTTTGTTAGTGGTAATTGGGGGTGGCAAATTTCCTTTCGAATATGTGTTTAAAAATTCATTCTTATGCTTTTTGCACTAAAGAAATACAAGTTTATCATTATTTAAAAAATTATATAAAAAAAAAATATATTCCACGCCCATAACAGGGGGGGGGGGGGTAGCGAACCGAAAAAAACGAAATTTTCTAATTCTTTGGGTCCAAATGCAGGACTATGAACTTCTTGTAGCATAAAAATGTTGCATTTGTTTAACAAAAACACAAAAAATCATGTAAAAAAGTAGTATTTTTCAGAGGTTGGTTTAGTTCTTCAAGGGGGAACTTTTTTCCCCTGGTCCGATTTTGCTCATTTACGAACTTAACCTGCCTATTAACATAAGACATATTTGTGCCAAATGTCGGGAGTCTAGCTCTTTTATTTTGGACTGCATCGTGTTAACTACAGACGGACAGACGGACATCGCTAGAATGTCTTAAAATCGATCACTGATCATAAATATATATACTTTATGGGGTCCTAGACCGATATTTTGATGCGTTACACACGGAATGACAAAGTGAGTATACCCTCATACTGTAGTTGGAGGGTATAAAAATTTGGTTAAATAAAAATCCTCGATTTTTTTTCTTTTTTTGTCAAAAAATATGTTCGTACTTGTGTAAATACCATTTGGTGTTCAATTACGTTCACATATGTCAACCAGCAGCCGAATTAAAGCATTTTGTTTTTTTAGGTTATGTTGAATGAACTAAAATTTTGGAGGTGCCCTTACATTTTCGTTCATAACTTTTGAACCGCTGAACCGATATCGCTCAAATGCAATACCAAACTTCTTGGGAGAACTTCCAATAAATATGTAAAGTTTCAGTCACCTCCGTGTAATATTTTGTGATCACCATTTCCACAGACAGACGGACAGACGGACATCGCTAGAATGTATTAAAATCGATCGGTGATCATGAATATATATACTTTATGGGGTCCCAGACCGATATTTCGATGAGTTACAAACGGAATGACAAACTTATATATACCCTCTATCACTAAGTGAAGGGTATAAAAATATCGACAAAAAACAGTGCAAATATACTTTAAAGATAAAAATGATGTTCTGATGTTTTATAAAATTTTATGATGATTCTTTTCTTTGACCAAATTAACTGTATTTCCATTGATATTTTTCGAATTACAATTGGAATCTTCGAATTACAATTGATCTTTTACGAATTACAATTGATATTTTTCGAATTACAATTGATCTTTTTCGAATTACAATTGATCTTTTTCGAATTACAATTGATCTTTTTCGAATTACAATTGGAATCTTCGAATTACAAATGGAATCTTCGAATTACAATTGGAGTATTCGAATTACAAATGGAATCTTCGAATTACAAATGGAATCTTCGAATTACAAATAAAATCTTCGAATTACAAATAGAATCTTCGAATTACAATTGATCTTTTTCGAATTACATCTGTAAATGGTGTAGATCCCGTTTTTAAGGGTAATTTTTGTTCTTTTTTGAAAGAAATACAAAAAAGTCTATAAAAAAAGGCAGTTAGAGGGTTAAAATGTTTTACAAATATTTTCTGCATCAAATTTTACTAGGGCACGTCTAAGACAGAAAGTTCGTCCAGCATATAGAAAATGTTAAAGTATTCAAATTTTTTTTTTATATGTTTTTTGGGCAGAAATATAAAAAAAGCAAGTAACAAAGTTAAATTCGACTTTGTCGAATGTATTATTACCCTCCACGATTTTAAAAAAGTTTATTTGCAAAAACAAAAAAATTAAAAAAAAAATCGCAAAAAAAATTTTTTGGTAAAAAATAATTCGACGAAAATGTTTTTTTTTTTTTTAAGTATGTTTGTACTTGTTTAAATACCATTCGGTGATCAATTCTGTTCACATGTGTCAAGCAGCAGCCGAATTAAAGCTTTTTGTGTTTTTAGGTTATGTTGAATGTCAACAAAAAAATTTTCCCTGGCAGGGATACCATGGATTTCGATGAATGTCCTTGACAGGAAAATTTTCACCTCCATAATTTTCTCAACAATATTGTGATAGAAAGCTTTTTTCGAACAACTTATAGTTTTCGAGTAAAAAAAAAACACAAAAAAACCTGTCTAGACTCTAGAGCCAACTATTTGATTTTTTTTTAATTTTTGCAAAAAATCAAATATTTGGCTCTCTAACATACTTTGAACATTTTTTGCTCAACAATACGAAAAAAACCTCTCTGAATTTTTACAATTTTAAAAGGACATTCTAGACTTTAATACAAAATTCTGATTTTTGGAAATCCATTGTGTTCTTGCCAGAAAAAAAAGAATTTTCTGATATAGTTTTCAAAATTTTTTGTTTGTTTTTAAATTTTTTTTTATTTTTTTTTCAAAATTTTAAATCTTCATAATTTTATCTACAATATTGTCTAAGTAGGTTTTTTTCGTACGACTTACGGTTTCCGAGTACAAAATGGGAATATAAAATGTCCAAAAGTCAATATTACCAAATAAGCGCTTTTTTTTTTAAATGTCCATGTCTTCCATAGTATTGATCCAAAAAAAAATATTCTTTTTAACATTAATCTATACATATAAAATAGTTACGTGACTGACTGATGACTGACATACTAATCACGCATCATCCCACAGCCCAAACCACTGAATCTAGAGTCTTGAAATTTGGATTATAGTTCCACCTCCCGGAATACATATCCGCTAAGGCTGGGTTTTTGGAAATGTTGATTTTAAGGGGTAAAACCAAAGGGTTGAAAAAGGGGAAAAAGCGAGTACTTTGGTACTTTTTATTGTTTCTAAAAAAAAAAATTCAATTTAAAATTTGAAATGTAGGATCCTCTAACGGAAAAACATTCCCAAAAAAAGGACTGTCTGGAAATTCGGATTCCGAAGGGTAAAAAGGGGTAAAATGGTACTTTGGTACTTTTTATATATTTTTTTTTAAATTAAGGTCCTACAAAAAAATATTAAAATTTGCAATGGTTGTTCCAATAACGGAAAAAATTCTGAAAACGTCCTTTTATGAAATTCCGATTCTAAGGGGGGGGGGGCCCGTGGTATCACAATGGACCTCAGAGTCTACGTGTGTTGACGTAAAACGTCAGCAGCCACTTACAACCTAAGGGGGGGGGGGTACAAAAGCGAGTACTGTGGTACTTTTTATTTTTTCGGAAAAAAAAAATCCTATTAATTCGAAAATTGTAATGAAGGATCCCAAAAAAGTACCTTCTGGAAATTCGGATTCCTAAGGGTAAAAAGTGGTAAAAAATTGTACTCTGGCACTTTTTATATCTTTTGAAATTAAAGTCCTACAAAAAAATTAAAATTTGCAATGTTGTTTCCAACAACGAAAAAAAATCTGAAAAAGTACTTTTTCGAAATACCGATTCTAAGTGGCGTAAAAAGCGAGCTCTTTGGTACTTTTTATTTTTTCTGAAAAAAAAATCCTATTAATTTGAAATTTGGAATGTAGGATCCTCTAAAGGAAAAACATTCCCAAAAAAGTACTTTCTGGAAATTCGGACTCCAAAGGGTAAAAAGTGGTAAAAAAAATGTACTTTGGTACTTTCTAAATTTTTTGAAATTAAGGTCCTACAAAAAATATTAAAATGTTAGTTTCAACAACGGGAAAAATTCTTAAAAAGTACTTTTTCGACATTCCGACTCTAAGGGGGATAAAAAAGTGTATTTCAGTACTTATTATAATTCCTGAAATAATGGTCCTGGAAACTTTAAATTTGGAATGCAGGGTCATTTAGCGAAAAAAGATTTCTAAAGAAGGCAAAGATTTTTTTGTTTTTAGCGCATGTAAGCGCATATTCGGAACGGAATGAAAGCCACATAGGACTAATCGGTATGGAACAGGGAATCAAATGGAATAAAACAGGGAACGAAATGGGGACTTGCAATTTGGAATGTAGGTGCGCCTCCCAAAATATAGATCCTTTAAGGCTGAGTTTTTGGAAATGTTGATTGGGTTTTTTGAAATAATAATTATATGGGGGTAAAACGGGTAAAAAAGGCATTTTGGTACTTTTTATATATACTTAAATAATGGTTTAAATTTGGAATGTAGCATACCATGCTTAAATAAAGGTCATAAAAAATTAAAATTAGGAATGTAGGATCTAACAACAGAAAAAAACTATGAAAAATTTACTTTTTGGAAATTCCGATTCCGATCTAAGGGGATAAAAACGTGGACTATAGTACCTTTTATATTTTCTGAAATAATCATGATGGAAATTTGGAATGTAAGATTGCCTAAGGAAATTTATTAAAAAAAGTGAATTATATATTCTTAAATAATGAGCCTATTAACTTGAAATTTAGAGTGTAGCATCCTCTAACGGGAAAAAATCGCCAAAAAAAAAAATACTTTTTGGTACTGTTTACATTTTTTTAAAAAAAGGTCATAAAAACTTAAAATTAGGAATATATGATCCAACAACAGAAAAAAAATCTGTAAAAAGTACTTTTTTAGAAATTTCGATTCTAAGGGAATAAAAATGATCACTTTGGTACTTTTCATATTAACTGAAATAATGGTCCTGGAAACTTGAAATTTGGAATGTTGGGTCGTCTAGCAAACAAAAAAATTCCCAAAAGATTTTTTTTTTTTAAATTCAGATTCCTAAGGAGTTAAAGGGATACTTTTTATATTTTCTGAAACAAAATAAGGGGCAAAATGATTCTTTTTAATTTAATGATCTTATCTCTAGAAACACTTTTGTTCTTTAGCGCATACTATTCGAAAAGGAATGAACACCACATTGGACGAAATTGAATGGAGCAGGGAACCAAATGAAATAGAACAGGGAACGAAATGGAATGAAACTGGGAACGCATTCAAATGAAAATGTTTTAAATTTTTTTTTTAATTTTTTTTACTTATTTTTTTTTTATACTAAAATTTGTTTATCAATTAACTTTAAAGTAATTTAGCAAATACATATTTGTTCATATTTTTACAAAATTTTTTCATTAAATTTTTGACTAAAAGTTTTGTTTACTCAATTTTTTTTTTTTTTTGCTCAAATTAATAAATCAATGTTGTTTTTTAAATAACATAAGACCGTCTTAAAGTTGACGTAGTATTTTTATATCAACTGATGTATTTGGTATTTTATTGTAAGTGTTGTGATCATCATAAGCACAATTTTTGCAAAGGATTAAGACATATATCAGAAAATCTTTTTTAAATTTCAACTCAGTGAAACTAAAATAAATGTTTAAAAAAACCGGCAGTTTTTGGAATTTAGAAAAAATGTAACAGCAGTTGTGTAAACAAGACCTTGAACCATCACTGAGCAATGTTTAATGATTACCCCACTTTATCCGTAAAAGTTACAGAGGGTTAAAAATGAAAAATCGATAAAAATGTCTTGAAATAATCCATAGTTTTTACCTTCTTTCGCTTCTTTTTTTAAGTTCTCCTTATATTTCAATCTTTTCCGGCATAACACAAAGTCAGTACATACAAGAGATTGTTTTAATGTTGGTTTAATAGATGCTTCATTGCTTGGTAAGAAGTTATAAGACGGTTAAGTTTTGAAACCAAAAATTAAGAGTTTTTAAATTTTCGAGGTTTTTTGATCAGGGATTTCGGCCCCCTCTATGAAATGAAAAAAGTTGAACTAGAGTTGGTAGCTGTTGTTATTTCTAACATTTTGGAATCAATCCCGTTAATGTGCCACGAATAGGTAAGGAGTTTCAGCAGATCAAAGTTCGAAAGAAAAAACGTAATTTTTTTAAAATACCGGTTTTTCGCGAGGCACATTCGCGGTTTCATTCGAAATTTGGTGGACTCTTGCGTAAACCGAGTTTTTTGTGAGTTTACATAAAAAAATCACTGGCGGGTTTATAAAAAATAAATTGCAAAAATTTTATGGCATTTTTGAAAATTGTGCGAAATTTGCAAATCTGTTTCCTATTTTTTTTAGTAGCAATTAATGCATCATGTTTACTTAAATACACCAAATGACGTGCCTTAACGAGTAGAACTGATTTGCCTTTTGACTTTTTCCTTTAAGCCATTCTGAGCGGAAAACGCGATGATTTTATCTAAACCTGTTTTGATCTGGCACATCCAAGGCTTTACACGAAATCGGATGAAATTTTTTTTAAATGAAAGCCCACTTGATGTGTCATCATAAAATCAGAGGCGGGTTAAAAAATTTGGATGATTATAGATTTTTTGGACCATATTACATTTTCTTGTTATAAAAAAGCATCACCGATTTTTTTTAAACTACTGGTACAATGATACGATTTTCCGTGATTTTTTTCAGTAATACCAACGCGCATTGTCTAAATATGTTATAAAAAATTGTGAAACTTTTCTTTTACCGCGAATTAATCGCGATTTTAGGTACTTAGATATTTTTTTTAAATCGTTTGGTCATTAAAGGGTTAAATTTATCTCATATATTTTAGAAGAAATGATATATCCTGGCATGTTTTAATAACGCATGCAACAAATGGGTAGAAAAAAAAATCTTTAAAATATTTTTAAGATTTTTAAAACCGCTAAATCTTAAAACCGCCATAACTTTTGATCCCCTTGCGCGATTTAATTGACGCGAACGAATTTCTTATTCTTAAATAGCTTTTAATATTTATGCCAACTTTCATCGATGTGCCATCAAAACAAAAATCACATCTTTTTTACCTCAAAATTTAAGTCTTAAGCTAAGTACTCTGTTTCTTACGGTGAAAATTTCACTTCAACTTTAAACGCCTCAAATCGCAATAAAACGATGAAAAATAAACAACTTTTGACAAATATAAGAAAGAAATGATCATAACAAAACTGAAATGTCACTTTTTCACGGCAATTTAAATTGTTTTGTATAATAAAAATGCGTGAAAACTTTTTTAACAATTTCCCTACAATTCCTCGCGTTGCCAAAATTTATTTTTTTTATATGGAGTTTGACAGATTTTTTCCCGTGAAATCGAACAGAGTACTATGCTTTAGGCGGAACTCCTCATATAAAGATTACATAGCAAAAAGTTCCAAAAATGGGTCATTTATTATGATTATGAAATTTTTCTGTATTTAAGGGCAACGAACTACCCTGCGCACTACACTCAAAAAAAAAGTGAACTAAAATCTGGGAAAATTAACTCAATTTTGAGAAAAAGAGGGAATGATTTGGCTCCAATGATTTTTTTTCTTGGTTTTAGTTCATAATTTTCCCAAAAATAAGGAAATGTAAGTTATTTAATTTTAAGCCAATTTTAACTAGAAAATGGGAAAAATTATACTTAACATTTTAGAAATAGATTGGGTCTAGACCCTGGATCCATGGGTTCGGACCCCATTTAACTCGAGACCCCGTTGTGTCCTTTAAGGATCCCCATAGATTTTGAACCAAAACTTGTGTCCGTTTCGCTCTAACTTGCTTAGTTTTTGAGATACGGTAAAAGGGGCCTTATAGGGTCTTGAGAATCTTAAAACCCGGATAACTCAAAAACTATTAATCGGAGGGCTTTCGGGTATTTTGCGGAAGTGTTCTACGAGTCAAGAGCTACAAAAATGCCGTTGGACGTTTTTTCGTGTTGGCAGTATTTACCGAGATATGTGTATATATAAAATCTCGGGAATTTCAAATTTTAGATCTTAAATTAGGGTCTTGAGATCCCGACAGATATGCAGAGCTAGGCTGTTCCATATTTTTCTTTGTAGTCTTTCTTTTGAAAATTTCATCCGTTTCGCTCTATCTAGCTTAGTTTTCGAGATATCGCCATTTTGAATTTTTAACTAAATTCTAAGAAGTTATTTACTAAATTCTCAGAAGTCATTAACTAAATTCTAAGAAGTACACTTCCTCAATTCAAAGAAGAGAAATACGATGATGTTTTTTTTAGTAAATTTTAACTAAACTTGAACTAAATTGTTTTTTAAGAAATATGTCTTAAAAATAAAGATACGATTCTTAGATTTATGGAAAATTTCTTTGGCAGTAAGAATTTTTTTCCTAATATTTAAAAAATCCATTTAAAGAAAACTTTGAACTAATTATAAGTAAATGAACTATAATTTTCTCATTTTTAAGTTAAATTTAACTAAATTTTAGGAAAATTCATGATAAATTTTCAAAGACATTTTTTCCTTAAATTTAGTTATGTCTTTTTTTTCAGTGTAGGGTGTCCCACAAAAAAAAAGTTGTCCGGGCTCAAGCATAATTTGAAAGCTTATAGGGTAAAGTATTTTTGAGATTTTTTTCAGATTTTTCGGAAAAGGTTTTAAGGTCGCGCAAATCGATTTTTTGCTGAAAATCGGCTTTGCCGACCGTTTTTTTAACTTTCTTTATAAAATCGTCAAAAGCCACGAGTTTCTTCACTACTTAGGAAATATTTTTAAAGAAAAATGTCAAAACTTTATTTTTGTGTGCATAAACTATAAGTTTTGGCAACTCTTTTGCTCATTTGGGTACCCTACATTAGATTTTTTCGTAAATTTTTCATAAATTTTGAAACAAACGCTTTGTAACTTTTAAAATTTCTATGAAAGTCAAAAAAAGTAATAATGCAGTTTGAAGGATAAATTAATTTTCTATAATTTAGCAACAATAATCTTTGAATTCGCTCTTACCGTTCCAAAGTAATAGCATTTTAAAGCTTTCAACCCATTGTATAAAACTAATAATAAAATAAAATATTAAATTTAAAAAAGATATTGTCTTCCACTATTTAATATCTTAGGGTAAAAACTTGTAAATAGGCTATATATGATGGGTTTAAAAGCTGAATACCGGGACTATGAGATGCAGCTTTCAGAAATAACAAACAAGAGTGTTAAATTCGGTTGTGCAGAATATTTTATGCCCTGCAATATGTAAAAAAAATAAAAAAAAATTTTATAAAAATGTTTTTTGACAAGGCCGTCGTGGTGGTCCCAAGCGGCGGCCTTAAGGGGAGACCTTTTCCCTCGCGATAAATATTACCAATACATTCATTGTGCTTTTTCCACTGAAGTAATCAAATTTTTATCATTATTTGAATAAATCCGAGCCCACAAAATGGGGCGAGCCGAAAATAACCATTTTCTTATTTCCTAGGCGCAGATACATGACTTTATACGTCTTCTTTTACAAAAAAGTTTTATTTTTTTTAACAAAAATAAAAAATATAATGTAAAAAAATACGTTATTTGTTGATTCTTCAAGGGCCAACTTTTTTCCCCCTTGACCGATTTTTCCCATTTGTGAAGATAACCTTCCTATGACCATAAGCCATATTCGTGCCTTACATCAGTAGTCTATCTCTTTTATTTTTGACTCCATCGTGTCTTATACAGCCGGACGGACGGACATTTTGACCTACTGTCCTAAATTACCACCAAACGTGACTTGTTAGGGAGTTGCTTAAAGCAGTTTTGTGTTCAGCATCAAAAAATCTTAAGGATCCACCTTCTCACATTTCTGTTACTGACCAAAACTCGAATTTTTCAGGTCTTTATTAGAAGTATATTATTTTACTATTAGTTTTGTACAATGGATAGAAATCTTTAAAGTGGTATTACTCTGGAACGGTAAGAGCAAATTCAAAAATTATTGTTGCTAAATTATAGAGAATTAATTTATCTTTCAAACTGCATTATTACTTTTTTTGACTTTCATAGAAATTTTAAAAGTTACAAAGCGTTAGTTTCAAAATTTATGGAAAATTTACGAAAAAACCTTGTGTGGGGTACCCAAATGAGCAAAAGCATAGCCAAAACGTTAAATTTATGCATACAAAAATAAAGTTTGGACATTTTTCTTTAAAAATGTTACCTCAATAGTAAAGAATATCGTGATTATTGGCGAACTTATAAATAAAGTTTAAAAAGCGGTCGTCAAAGCCGATTTTAAGCACAAAATCGATTTGCGCGACCTTAAAAACTTTTCCGAAAAATCTGAAAAAAATCTCAAAAATACTTTACCCTATAAGCTTTCAAATTATGCTTGAGCACCCAAGAAAATCGAATAAAGGTTTTATTTTGGGACGCCCTACTGCGCACGCTAGTATTTTAAAAAGCTCTTTTCTATAACCAGAAATTAACAAAATCAGTAATTCTTCAGTTAAGTTTCCCATGGACTTGCTCATATACACAGAAAAAAATATGAGGAAAAACAATTTGAGTAATCACTTGTTTAAATTTAAAAAAAAGTTGTGAGTAATTTTTTAATTGACGCAATTAAAAATTTACTCAAAAATTTAAAAACAAATTGAGTAAATAATTTAATAAGAATTTAATAGCTTTTTTAATTTTTTTGGAATTTTCTTAGTTTTTTTTAATTCTTGTTTAGTTTATAGTTTTTTGTATATATACATTAAAGTTTGTAATCATCTTTATAAAATTTTTTTATGTCTTTAAGACAAAAATATATTTGGTAAAGTTTGAAAAAACATGTTTTTTTTTTGTAAAAAAATATGAAATTTTTTAAAATTTTTTTTTTTTAGAGTAGAAACAGAATAAGCCCGGCACGACTTTTTCCATACGGTTTGGCAGATTAAACCGGTGGCCGGCGCCGATGTGAAATAAAACTTGTTCTGTTTTTAAAAGGTGGTGATTCTTGTTCTGTTCCTGAACTTAATTGTGTCAATTAAAAATTTACTCAAATTTTTTTGGCAAACATTTAATAAATTTTTATTAAAAATTTACTCAATACTATTAAATCGTTTACTGGTGCAAAATTGAGTAATTTTTTACTCAATAGTATTAAAAATTTACTCAATTTTTTTTTTTTTTTTTTTCTGTGTATGCTTTATTGGGTCCTAGACTGATATTTCGATGAGTTACAAACGGAATGATAAACTTATATATAAACTCTACCACCAAGTGTTTTAGGGTATGTACGTTTAAAGAATAAGAACAGGGAACTAAGAGAAAAAAAATGTTTTTTAAAACATCTTTAATGTCTTGAAGGAGTTTTAAAGTGTATGTATTTAACACACATGATTGTATTGAATATACATCTCCATGTACGTGTGTGTGCACTTGAAAAAAAGTTTATAAGTATGTAATTGGTTGTGGGCTATCATTCGATCAAACTAACCGGAAATGACATGGCAAGTACACTCAAGTCAAATTCTGAATAAGAAAAAAAAAATATAATATAAAATAGATTGAAGTATAATATACTGAGTAGCTATCATGACAGAAACAGCCTTTTCAACATACAAGGAAAGTCTCCCAACCGTTATACACCGACTTTTTTGATACTTAAAACATATGGCCAGGAAAAAAATTACATTCCAATATTTTTGTAGGGTCATGCTTAGTGAAATCAATCATAAACATTTTTGACCCCCTCCGATATTGATGAAATTTGGTTTGGTTCTTACACTACCTAAAAAACTAACAATTGCAAATTTTCTGCCCTCTAAGTCAACGGTGGCCGAAAATGTGGAGGGTAAAATTTTCCCCCAAAATCTCCCAGTCGCTACACTTTACACCGTAAAAACTTAATATCGTTGGTTCTATTATAGCCAGAAAGCCCATTTTTGGTTTGTTTGGAAGCTCGTAATATGCTCTACAAGACCTACTATAATCAAAAAATTTTCGAAAAAAATAAGGCTTACCTCCCTTATTTTAAGGTCGTGATATAGGGAGGAGAAAATGGGGAGGATGGTATCCCCCGATTTTTTTTTACTTGATAATCTTATAGAGAAAGTCCTAAGGAATATATTCTAAAATATTGATGTTGGGACAACAATGGAATTGCTCAAAATCAAAATTTTTCCCAATTTCCCCCAAAATCTCCAAATCTCAACACTCCTGAACCTTAAAAATTTAATATAATAAGCGCTATTATAGCTACAGAGCCCATTTTTGTTTGTTTTAAAGTTTATAATACGCTCTAAAAGACCTACCATAACCTAAAAGTTTTCCAAAAAAAGGAAGGGGTGCCCCCTTATTTAAAGGTCGTGGCAAAGGGTGGAGGAAATGGTGGGATAGTATCCCCCGATTTTTTTTACTTGGTATTCTCAAAGTGCAAGTCCTAATAAACATATCCTAAAATTTTTATGTTGGGACAACAATGGTATCGACCAAAATCAAAATTTTTCACAATTTCTCCCAAAATCTCCAAATCGCGACACTCTTGCACATTACAAATTTAATATCGTGGGCTGTATTGTAGCTACAGGGTCCACTTTTGGCTTGTTTTAAAGCTCTTAATATGCACAATATTATTGTCATAAAAAAATAAAATAAATAAATGAGGGGTGCTTCTTGTATTAAAAGATCGTAGCAAGGGGTGGGGAAAATCGGGGGATAGTATCCCCCATTTTTTTTTTACTTACAAGGTAAGTCTCCCTGGTGTCACTCTCCGATCTTAATGAAATTTGGATATGTTGTTAAGAACGAAAATTAGTTCGACACGTATTTTTTTTTAGCGGCCCAAACTCATTTTTAGGGGGGGTCGATTTTTCAGTTTTTTACGATTTACGCCTATTTAAACAAAATTAATATAGGCATGTGTGGTATCAGATTAAAGGTATTAAAAATACCTATCTCGTGGTGCTAACAACGGGCCAAAGAAGTTAATATTTTTCGACTTATTAATAAAAATGTCCAAAAAACTTTGGTGCTTCACTCAATATGACGAAAAGTTGTACATGTTTGGACACGTTCTTAGCATACGTAAATAGGATTTCCAAAGACCTTTCATTTGGTATGTAACATGACTAGGTTTCTTTGCATAATATGGGAGATAAACGAAAAAAACTGAAAAATGGTATTGTCTTCCTTCCTCCTTTTTACCCCCTAAATATGAATTTGGACCGCTAAAAAAAATACGTGTCCCTTTATTTACAAAATAAAACCAATTCCATAAATATCCGCGAGTGACACTAAGGAGACTTCCCTTGTTAGTTTTTTTTTTAAAGAGTAAGTTCTAGAGAGCATATCCTAAAATTTTTATCTTGGGACAAAAATGGGAATCGCAAGAGTGTCGCGATTTGTTGATTTTGGGGAAAATTTTGAAAAATTTTGATTTTGCGCGATCCCATTGTTGTCCCCACATAAAAATTTTAGAATATATTCTTTAGGACCTTCTCTATAAGATTATCAAGTAAAAAAAAATCGGGGGATACCATTCTCCCCATTTTCTCCTCCCTATATCACGACCTTAAAATAAGGGAGTTAACCCTTATTTTTTTCGAAAATTTTTTGGTTATGGTAGGGTTTGTAGAGCATATTATGAGCTTTAAAACAAACCAAAAATGGAATTTCTTGCTATAATAGAACCAACGATATTAAGTTTTTAAGGTGCAAAGTGCCGCGACTGGGAGATTTTGGGGCAAATTTTGACCCTCCGTATTTTCGGCCACTGTTTACTTAGAGGGCTGAAAAGAAGTGTGAGTCAGTTTATCACTTACAAGGGAAGTATCTCAACCCTTATGAACTGATTTGCATGAAACGTAAAATATATATAAAGGAGACAATTCGAAGGTTGGGGTGTCTCAGCTTATCGGCCATATCGGGGATTTAGGGGTTCAAAACATGGGTCAAAAAATGGCGAAAAAATAGTTTTTTGGATTTTTCAGCCATTTCTTTCTGAGAAACTACATGATGTTTCATATGAGAAGAAAGGTTTTTTTAATGCCTATCCAACTATGGCATTACCTTGTAAAAGTTTGGCTTCGTTAAATACTTTTTTCATGAAAACGTGTAAATTTTGGGGGGTATTTATATGAAGACATAGGCCTACGATGTCCATATGAATACGAAATAATCTTTATTAAATTTAAGTCGACACGTATTTTTTCTCTAGAGGATATTCCCGTTAGTTCGGGAGTTATCGAAATTTTCCCGGAGGTCCACTTTGTTTCATAAGGGGACAACGAAATTTTGAAACACTGATATGGCCGATAAGCCGAGACACCCCAACCTTAAAATCGTCTCCTTTATATATATTTTAAGTTTCAGGAAAATCGGTTCATAAGGGTTGAGGTACTTCCCTTGTTAGTGTTACAATTAAACCAAATTTCATCAAAGTCGGAGGGGTCATGAAAATTTTTAGCAATTTTGATTGATTTCACTAAGAATGACCCTTTAAACATTTTTTGTTAAGATTTTTTTTTTCTAAATTTTAATTCTTCATAATTTTTCATACAATGTTGGCACTAGTGTACTCAAAAAACCGGCCATTTTAAAACCCGGGTTTCGGTTTGTTCGAAAATGCTTATTTTTGAAAAACCGGTTTCCGGTTTCGGTTTTAATAAATTTTTTTTTACCATTCCAAAGTTTTAGTGATTTTACTGTCGCCCATTTCACTGGAAACTTCAACTGCGAAAATGATTTCGTAATTTCCAGGAATAACGATAGTTTTTCCATAAAATCTAGAATAAGGCAGTTTTACCATCGTTATGATAGGATTTTCTATAGCGAAAACGATATCATATTTTCATGGTTCATTTTATAATGAAAAACTATCGTTTTTGTATAATATGTGAGTTCTAAGTAAATCTGCTTCAATATTTCAACGGTAATATTTTGTTTATTGGAAGTAACAACTAAATATGAATTATTTGCAATCGAGAGATGAATTTTTTTAATTTTAACAAAAACCATACAAATTGGTACGAAAAAATGTATGAAAAAACTGGTGACAGGACATAATCCCCACGGACATTACCCGCATAACGGAAATGGGGATTGTGACCGAATTTATTACGGTCATACTCCCCATAATAGTTGTGGGGACTATGACCGTTTCCAAAACGGTCACAATCCCAATGGGGTTTATGTCCGTTCCTTGTTGGGATTACGACCGAACTTTTTTCGGTCATAACCCCCATTTACATTATGGGGAGTAAGTCCAAAGCAATTTTGGTCATAATCCCCGTTTTCTGCGGAGACGGTGGGTTTAATGCATGGAGTTTGTAATCCCTAAGCCCGGCCGAAGGCCGGCTACGCAGAAAAAATTTTAAGTAAAAAAAAAATCTTTTCATTTTGGGGACTATGACCGACTAGTATAGATGACATAATCCCCATAATGGGGATTATGGCCATTTGTTACGTGGTCTTTATCCCCATAAATCTGGGAATTATGTCCGTTTTTTATTGGGATTATGTCCAAATAATTTTCGGTCATAGTCCCCACTACCATTATGGGGATTATGACCGAAATGAATTAGGTCATAATCCCCATAACGGAAATGGGGATTATGTCCGTGGAGATTATGTCACGTCACCGAAAATACTATGCAGATTTAGTTCAAAATTTTGACTTCTGTTGCAAATATTTCTGAATATACTCAATGGATTTTATAGTTTAACCCTAGGTTCTCTTTATTCGAGTGACTACTTTACATATCTGCTTTTCTTTTTCTTGCAAAATTCGGATACTTATAAGCACATAACCAATATAAGGACATTTTGAATTTCCTTATAATGTCCTGATGGTATCCTTGATCGTATCGAGTCCGGATTTCTTGCTAAATTTAGGTAGTTTTAATTGGAATTCGAATAAAAAAATATGAATACACTTTTCCAATATTAAAAAATTTGTCAGTTTTGAAAATGCCTATATCTCGAGAAGGCGATTTGATACAACCTTTCTGATGACTAATTCGTGTTAAGGAGGCCAAAATACCTTAGAAATGTACCTTTGTAGAGTAATGTAATAAAATCAGACATCAGTCCTAACATATTCATTTGGGCTGATTTAGCCAATTCTGATTTCAGCAATTTCAAAAGGTTAGTTAAAACAAATGGTTTGCATTAGAACTCCAAGGTGCCAAATTTAAAAAAATAGATATTGATTTTAATATTAAAGGAAGAGACGGAAATCCGGAACTCGTTGATATATTCATATTGTTATACAAACATATCTATAAACTGATTATTGTAGTACTGCTCAGTTATGTTAGTGTTTCTAAAAAACTGTGTAATATTAATACATATTTCAACTCATTATATTATAACTTTGTATAAAACCCGGTTAACCGAAAAAAACGGTTTCGCGAATATTCGAAATTCAAAACTATTCAAAACCGGTCGAGTTTCTAAAAGGTTGGGGTGTCTTGGATTATCGGAAATATCAGGGCTTAATTGGCCGATTTTTTAATTTTTGAGCTATTTCTTATTAAGAAACGATATGACGTTGGGAACGTTTTTCTCCCCTAGACGATCCTACATTCCAAATTTCAAGTTTCCAGTACCATTATTTCAGATAATATGTTTTTCTGTTGTTGGATCCTACATTCCTAATTTTAAGTTTTTATGACCTCAATTTAAGAAAATATAAACAGTACCAAAAAGTAATTTTTTGGGGGATTTTATCCCGTTAGAGTATGCTACATTCCAAATTTCAAGTTAATATGCTCATTATTTAGGGATATATAATTACCTTTTTAAATTAATTTCCTTAGGAATCAGAATTTCCAAAAGTTATCCTTTTTGGGAATATTTTATTTCGCTAGACAATCTTACATTCCAAATTTCCATCATAATTATTTCAGAAAATATATATAGTCCTCGTATTTATCCCCTTAGATCGGAATTTCCTAAAAGTACATTTTTCATAGTTTTTTTCTGTTGTTGGATCCTACATTCCTAATTTAAAGTTTTTATGACTTTTATTTAAGCATGGGATGCTACATTCCAAATTTCAAGCTAATTAAACCATTATTTAAGTAAATATATAAAAAGTACCAAAATACCTTTTTTACCCGTTTTACCCCCATAGAATCACTATTTCAAAATACCCAGCCTTAGTGGATCTATATTCCGGGAGATGCAGCTCCATTCCAAATTTCAAATCTCTAACTTCATTGGTTTGTGGAACTATAAAAAGAATCAACATTTCCAAACCCCAAGCCTTAGTGGACCTATTTTCCGGGAGGTGCATCTAAATTCCAAATTTCAAGTCTCTAGCTTCAGTGGTTTGTGAAAATATAAAATGTAACAAAATACATTTTTTACCCCTATTCCCTAGAATCAACCTTTCCAAAAACTCAGCCTTAAAGGATCTATACTTCGGGAGGCGCACCTCCATTTCAAATTGCAAGTCCCAATTTCGTTCCCTGTTTTATTGTATTTAATTCCCTGTTCCATTCCAATTAGTCCCTTGTGGCTTTCATTCCGTTCCGAATATGCGCTTACATGCGCTAAAAAACAAAAAATTCTTTGCCTTCTTTAGAAATCTTTTTTTGCGAAATGACCCTGCATTCCAAATTTAAAGTTTCCAGGACCATTATTTCAGGAATTATAATAAGTACCAAAATACACTTTTTTACCCCCCTTAGAATCGGAGTTTCGAAAAAGTAGTTTTTCAGAATTTTTGCCGTTGTTGGAACTAACATTTTAATATTTTTTTGAAGGACCTTAATTTCAAAAAATTTAGAAAGTACCAAAGTACATTTTTTTAACACTTTTTACCCTGAGGAGTTCGAATTTCAAGAAAGCACTTTTTTTGGGAATGTTTTTCCGTCAGAGGATCCTACATTCCAATTTTCAAATTAATAGGATTTTTTTTTTCAGAAAAAATAAAAAGTACCAAAGTGCTCGCTTTTTACCCCCTTAGAATCGGTATTTCGAAAAAGTACTTTTTCAGAATTTTTTTCATTGTTGGAAACAACAATTCAAATTTTAATTTTTTTGTAGGACGTTAATTTCAAAAAATATAAAAAGTACCAAAGTACAACTTTTTACCCCTTTTTACCCCTAGGAATCCGAATTGCCAAAAAAAAAATTTTTTGGGAATGTTGTTCCGTTACAGGATCCTACATTCCAATTTTCGAATTAATAGGATTTTTTTTCAGAAAAAATAAAAAGTAAAAAGTACTCGCTTTTTACCCCCCTTAGAATCGGAATTTCGAAAAAGTACGTTTTCAGAATTTTTTCCGTTGTTGGAACCACCATTGCAAATTTTAATATTTTTGTAGGAACTTAATTTCAAAAAATATAAAAAGTACCAAAGTACCATTTTTTACCCCTTTTTACCCTTAGGAATCCGAATTTCCAGAAAGTACTTTTTTTGGGAATGTTTTTCCGTTAGAGGATCCCACATTTCAAATTTCAAATTAATTGGACTTTTTTTTAGAAAAAATAAAAAGTACCAAAGTACTCGCTTTTTTCCCTTTTTCAACCCTTCGTTTTTACCCCTTAGAATCAACATTTCCAAAAACCCAGCCTTAGCGGATATGTATTCCGGGAGGTGAAACTACAATCCATTTCAAGAGTCTAGCTTCAGTGGTTTGGGCTGTGGGATGATACGTGATTAGTATGTCAGTCAGTCATCAGTCAGTCACGTAACTACTTTATATATATAGATAATTAGGTAATTCACATGGGTATCGTATTTTTTGTATATGTTGTATGTCCTATCTAAAAACAGGATTGGTAAAAATTATTTATCTCTCATTTGATAATTTTCTCTAAGATTCTCTTCTTGTTAGCATACTTGAAAATAGCACACAAAACAGAGGTATAAATGTTGTATCGTCATATCGTGTAAGTGTCGTATTATTAATTTAAATTTTAACCAACCCTGTTTTTAGATAGGACATACAACATACAACACCAAATACGATACCCATGTGAATTCCCTAAATATATAAAAAGTTCGTTGCTACCTTGTAAATTAATGATATGGTGTTCGGGAAAATTCCGATAACTCTCCAGCTAACGGAAAAATCGTCCAGCACAAAAATACGTGTCGACATAAATTTAGTAAAGCTTATTTATGTTCTACACATTTTCGTGAAAAAAGATTTAATTGTTACGAGGTGATGCTACCGTTAAATATTTAAAACCGTTCTTCCCATATAAAAACATCATATCGCTTCTTAATAAGAAATAGCTCAAAAATTAAAAAAAAAAAATAAAACTAAAATATCGGCATTTTTGACCCAGTTTTTAACCCCTTTTCAGTAAATCGGTGAAATACGGTTGGAAGACTTCCCTTGTCGGACAAAAATAGTGCGTACAAATATATCAAGAATACATTTTGTATTCATCACTCATACACATGAGGCATTCCACACCAAAAAAATTAAAAAAGAAAAAAAAAAAAAGTGGCCGGATTCTTGATAAATTGACTTTTTTAAAAAATGGAAAATTTTAGAACGGGTTCTGAAAATTTTCCAAAAAAAAAAAAATGTAATCGATAGCCCATACAAATTTATATAAGAATGTTAATTTTTGAGATTGTGGTGAATTCCGTTTTAATGTGATAAATATTTAATCAAGGCAACTCACCACAAATTTGACCATTTTTCCAATATTTGACCACGCCTCCTAAGCCCAGTTTTTGAAAATTTGAAAAACCAAAAACGCAATTTTTTTAGTTTCATATACACTGAAAAAAAAGACATAACTAAATTTAAGGAAAAAATGTCTTTGAAAATTTATCATGAATTTTCCTAAAATTTAGTTAAATTTAACTTAAAAATGAGAAATTTTCTTAACAATGAGGAAAAAATTTTAGTTCATTTACTTATAATTAGTTCAAAGTTTTCTTTAAATGGATTTTTTAAATATTAGGAAAAAAAATCTTACTGCCAAAGAAATTTTCCACAAATCTAAGAATCGTATCTTTATTTTTAAGACATATTTCTTAAAAAACAATTTAGTTCAAGTTTAGTTAAAATTTACTAAAAAAAACATCATCGTATTTCTCTTCTTTGAATTGAGGAAGTGTACTTCTTAGAAATTAGTTAATGACTTCTGAGAATTTAGTAAATAACTTCTTAGAATTTAGTTAAAAATTCAAAATGGCGATATCTCGAAAACTAAGCGAGATAGAGCGAAACGGACGAAATTTTCAAAAGAAAGACTACAAAGAAAAATATGGAATAGCCTAGCTCTGCATATCTGTCGGGGTCTCAAGACCCTAATTTTAGATCTAAAATTTGAAATTCCCGAGATTATTTATATACACATATCTCGGTAAATACTGTCAACACGAGAAAACGTCCAACGGCATTTTTGTAGCTCTTGACTCGTAGAACACTTCCGCAAAATACCCGAAAGCCCTCCGATTAATAGCTTTTGAGTTATCCGGTTTTTAAGATTCTCAAGACCCTATCAGGCCCCTTATTACCGTATCTCAAAAACTAAGCAAGTTAGAGCGAAACGGACACAAGTTTTGGTTCAAAATCTATGGGGACCCTTAAAGGACCCAACGGGGTCTCGAGTTAAATGGGGTCCGAACCAATGGGTCTAGACCCAATCTATTTCTAAAATGTGAAGTATAATTTTTCCCATTTTCTAGTTAAAATTGGCTTAAAATTAAATAACTTTGTTTTCCTTATTTCTGGGAAAATTATGAACTAAAACCAAGAAAAAAAATCTTTGGAGCCAAATCATTCCCTCTTTTTCTCAAAATTGAGTTAATTTTCCCAGATTTTAGTTCACTTTTGTTTTAGTGTAGGGCTATCCAAACAACCTATTCAGAAATTTACAGGATACATGTTTTTATGTAGCGGGACATTTGGTGTGGAATGCCTCACATGTGACAATAGAGTGAAATTTTTCTTCAACTTGTGATTTTTCCAAGTGTGCGGTGACATTTTTTATTATATTAGACCCAAAGTAATGTGATACAAAATTAAAGCCAATCGGATTTAATAAACCCGTGGCGCCCAGTAATAAAAGTTTGAGAATTTTAAAAATTACAAAAAATTTAAAAATTAAAAATTAAACAATGTATCTTGCTATAAATACATTAATAATTTTGCACTTAACACGAACATCAAAAATTGTTTTAAAATCGGATGAACGGTTTTCGAGTTAAAGCTGTTTGCAAATTGTAAAAAACTGGCGGTTTCTTCCTTGGGTCAAGAAATATAATAAATAAAATCTCAAAATATTTTTATTGCCCCTTTTATAGAGCTTGAGACAAACTTTCATTTCGATCATTTTAACCTGTGGCGCCCATCGATTAAAGTTTTGGTTTTTTAGAAAATTTTCATAAAAAACTATAAGCTTCTATCGAAGGGTGTCATGTGTTAAAATAATTTCATTTGGCTCAAATTTAATTTAAATTAACGGTTGTCTCATGGTTTATGAAACAGTCAATGGAAAACAATTTTGAGATTTTTTGACAAATTTCAAATGGCGGTATCTCGAAAACCGCTTCACCGATTATAGACATTATTTTGCATGCGAATTTAGAATAATTAATAAAAATTATGTTTGCAATAAAAATTTTTTTAATTTCTTAATTTTTCAAACATTTTAAGTTTTGCTGGAAATTTTCTAAAAATCGTAAATTTTGATTAAAGGACGCCACGGGTTAAATTGATCGGATTTGGCCTAAATTAAGTTTAAGTAAAAAAGTGTGTCTTAAGGGCCATGAAATATAAATTTTGAGTTTTTTTAAGATTTTTTGAACGTAGGAAAAAATTTCGAAAACTGGTTCACCGATTTAATTTTTTTTATATTCGTATTCAGCGCATCAAAATTAATAAATTATTCAATAAAAATTTTTAAAAATCTAAAACTTTAATGTTTTTAACGATTTTTGGTGCACCCTTTAGCTTAAACAAATGGATTTCCAAGTATTATGAAGGGTATAAGAATTTTTGCCTTTAGCTTTTTTAGCGCTTTTTCTACATTAATTTTTTGCCACATTTATGTAAATATTATGGTTTGAAAAATGAAATATGATAAAACAAGTATATATGTGTATATATATGTGAGTGTATGAACGAATTTATATGTGTTAGTGTTATACATAGTGCTATATATGCTACTGCTCGTAATTTTTTCATATGCTTACACTTTTTTAGTCACAGATCTCAGGATGAAGGAAAAAACCAATTATAAATTCATTGAGTCGAATGGTGTCAATTTGAATTTCCAGTGTAAAATATGATAAACGGAAAATGCTTGAAATAACTGATGACAGTTAATGCAATTCCAACCAGCATGTGTTGCATGATAAGTGAACTACAGTTAAATGTGATTATCGCAAATAGACATACGGACATTGCAACTATTGCTACAACTACCGCTACTTCTAAATCATTTATAAAACTTTTAAAAATGACACACACACATGAGGCATTCCACACCAAATGTCCAGCGAAAAAAAACACGTGTACCATAAACTTCTGAATAGCTTGTATGGATAGCCCTATATTAGAGCACCCACAAAATGTATGGGATGTGCAAAATTGTATTTTTTATCGCTCCCCGCTCATTTTTGGTTGAGTTGGGATTAAAAAACAATATCTATCCAGAAATTGGAATTCTAGGTTGCAAACAGGCCAAGCGGTTTGAACTTTTGACCTCAAAAATGGGCTAAAAAACCTTTATAGATTAATTTGGCTGTAACTCTTAAAATAAAAGTTTTTCGCAATTAACTTTCATAACAATTTTTTTGTAGAATCAAAATGCAAAGATTTTTCTCTCATACTGTTTTGACCTAAATATATCCGATCGCGGTGTTTTAAGCGGTTAAAGTTGAAATTTGGGTCAGAACTTTTTTTAAAAAAATTCTAGTAAATTTTTAAATTGGGGAAAATTTGAGCTCTTTGCACAATTCACTAGGGTATTGAATGTACTTTTCCAAAAAATTTTTTTTTGCAAAAATATATCGACTGTTCCATGAAAAAATCCCAAAGTTCTACTCTGAATCTCATTTTTTTACAATTCATCCTCAATATAGGCGAATACTCACTTTGTAATTCCGTGAGTTTCGCACCAAAACATCTGTGATTTGGTATATTTAGGATTTCCCTAAATATATATGGGGTATTCAGTGCCAAATTGGACACTTTGAAATTTTTTTTTTTTACATTTTTTAATTATTTTTACATTTTTTTAAAACCCATTAAAACACCCATCCAAGTTTGTTTTCAAATTTTTTTAAATTACCCGTTTCAAAGATATGGAATTTTCAAAAAAAAACTCGTTTTCCGTATTTTTATCATAACAAATTCAAAAATGGTCAACATTTTTTTTTTTTTTTTTTAATTTTTGTTTTTGTTTTTTTATTAAAAATTTCTTAAAGTGTTCTAATATGAAATTTTTAAATGATTGCTCTCTTTGTTTTTTTTTTCAATCTTTTCTTAAAATTTTTTTTTTGATTTTTTTTTTTTTTGTTTTAATTTTTCGTGGTAAACTTAATATTTTCCTAAGATTTTAAGCTTTAGTAGATCGTGGGATTATGGTAATTGATATATTCTGCGGTTTTTGATTTTTTTTTTGTTGTTTTCCAATCTTTATTAAAACACTTTAAAGAAAATACTAAAATTTCAACAAATTATTTCGAATTTGGACCATTTTTAAAGAAGTGAAGACAGAAAAAATCGCGTTTTTTTTTTGAATTCGATATTTTTTGAACGGATTATCAAAAAAGATGTCAAAATTTACTAGGAATGGGTTTTTGAAGGGTACTAAAAAATTGAAAAAACATAAAATTAAAAATTTTCCAAGCGTCCGATTTGGCATGGAATACCCCATATATACTATGTAAAATCCTAGACTCATCTTTCGATGCGTAAAACATGCAATGACAAAGTGAGTACACCCTCATAACGTGGTTGGAGGTAAAAAAATTGTGGTTCAGGGTAGGATTTTGGCAATTTTTCATGGAAGGGTCGATATATTTTTGGAAAAATTTTTTTTTTGGAAAACTGCATTCAATACCCTATTAAATTATGCAAAGAGCTCAAATTTTCCCCAATTTAAAAATTTACGAGAATTTTTTTAAAAAAAGTTCTGACCCAAATTTCGACTTTAACCGCTTAAAACACCGCGATCGGACATATTTAGGTCAAAACAGTATGAGAGAAAAATCTTTGCATTTTGATTCTACAAAAAATTGTTATGAAAGTTAATTGCGAAAAACTTTTATTTTAAGAGTTACAGCCAAATTAATCTATAAAGGTTTTTTAGCTCATTTTTGAGGTCAAAAGTTCAAACCGCTTGGCCTGTTTGCAACCTAGAAGTCCAATTTCTGGATAGATATTATTTTTTACTCCCAACTCAACCGAAAATGAGCGGGGAGCGATAAAAAAACAATTATGCACATATGGGTGCTCTACCCTATATGGAACTTAGAAAATTGCGTTTTCGGTTTTTCAATTTTTCAAAAACTGGGCTTAGAAGGCATGGTCAAATATTGGAAAAATGATGAAATTTGTGGCGAGTTGCCTTGATTAAATATTTATCACATTAAAACGGAATGCACCACAATCTTAAAAATTTACATTCTTATATAGTTTTGTATGGGCTATCGAATAAAATTTTTTTCTTTAGAAAATTTTCAGAACCCGTTCTGAAATTTTCCATTTGTTAAAAAAGTCAATTTATCAAAAATCCGGCCACTTTTTTTTTCTTTTTTTTTAATTTTTTTTTTAAAGTTTAGATGTTTGTCCATCCACACAAAAAAAATCAGAAATTTATTTTTCGTTTTTTTCGAGAAAATCGCATTTGAATTTTAAATTCATAACAATTTTGTAATTTGCTTGTATTTTCTTGTTTTAACGTGTCGAATGAGTAATATTCATGCAATTAATATTACTCATTCTTGTTTTAACGTGTCGAATGAGTAATATTCATGCAATTAATATTACTCATTCGCAACTTTAAAACAAGAAAATACAAGCAAATTACAAAATTGTTATGAAATTTAAAATTCAAATGCGATTTTCTCGAAAAAAACGAAAAATACATTTCTGATTTTTTTGTGTGGATGGACAAACATCCAAATGCCTCACATACATATAAGCAACCACAATGTAATTGGTCAAACTGTTTGGAGATGGAGGTTAATGTGGTTGTATGTGTTAATATTGTCAAAATGAAAATTTGAGAAAATTCAAATACATTTGTTTTTTGAGGCTAGTACAGCCGAAAAGCAATAGCATTAAGATATGTGTTGATGTGCTTAAAAAGAAAACCAGTGATAGATAGGGAAAAAAATATCAAAGTTTTTTTGATAAATGAAGGATTCATACTCTTTTTAAAAATAAAAAAAAGTAAAAAAATTTAAATATTTTATTTTTAGCAAATTTCGTTTTGATATACAATTTTTTTCAGTGACATAAATATATTTTATTTTGAGTCCTGCGTCACTTAAAATAATACCAACACTTAAAACATTATCATGTAAAAAACAAGTAGAAAAGTTAAATTCGACTTGGCCGAATCTATGAATACCCTCCACAATGTCCTTTTTAAGTGATAGTAAATTTTCTAACGTGAAAAAAATAAAATTTTTGGTTAGAGATATTTTATTTTGTGTAAAAAAACTTTTTTTTATTAATTTTTGAAAAAAAAAAAAAATAATTTACTAATTTTTTTTTGAGTGTAAAATTTTTTTGGGTGTATTTTTTTTTTTGTTTCAGTGTAAAAATATTTTTGTGAGACAAAAATACCTTGTAAAATATTTTTTTGGCTTACAAATGTTTTTAAAACATGTTTAACGGGTTTTCAACACGTGAATTTAAGGTGAAACTAATCTAAAATTTACGGTTTTGATAATAACTTTTGAACCACTGGATCGATTTAACTGAAATTTAAAAGGAACCCGACCAGAAGAACGGCAAATATATATGCCACACTTCAGTCTGAGAATTGCCGTTCAAAAGTTACCGTGTGTTTTATCTCGTAAATTCCAGAAAAACCCTTGCCGAAATTCACTCATTTGCTTATAACTTTTGAACCACTGGACCGATTTCGCTGGATTGCAATACCAACCTGACCAGGTAAATGTCCAACATATTTGAAAAACTTCAAGAGCCTCCGTAAAGTCTTTCAAAAGTTAGCGTGTTTTCAACAGGCAGACAGACTGACGGACAGACGAACGGACGGACGGACATCGCTAGATCGTCTTAAAATCGATCGAGGATCATGAATATATATGGGGTCCTAGACCAATATTTTGAGGTGTTACAAACGGAATGACAAACTTATATATACCCTCTATCACTAGAGGGGAGGGTATAAAAATCATTTTTACTAGGGTAAGTACAAGAAAGTTTCATAATGTAGGATATAATAGATTCGGCACAGACGCATTTAATCCTCTCACTTGTTTTTATACTTTTGTTAAGCAAATGTACAATTTTTATGACAGAAGAAGTTTAAAAATGTCTGCGAAGTTTGTGCCATTGCCCAAACCATTGAATCATGATAATGTTTTGCTGTATAAATAGGTGATCTTTCTAAAGCAAAAATTTCTAGAAAAAATAACGCGACATTAATTTTTCATTCCATGCAAAACACATCGAAATATCGTTAGAGGAATCCATCATGTTGATATATTAGTGATCCGTTAAGGTTTCTAAGACATTTTAGTGATATCGATCAATCTGTTTGTCTGTGTTTGTCGATAAAAATCTTTTTTATGAAAAAAAGTTTTAAATGAAAAAAGATTATTGATAAAAAAATATTAGATGAAAAAAAAATTGGCTGAGGGGCACTTTACGGGACACGAATATTTTGGAAAACAAAAATATGCCACGATTAAAATTAAAGGTGACTGGGCCCCGGAAGACCCCCTGGAGCAAAACAACAGCCCCACCCTCCAACATGTATGTATGGGTATTCAAACGAAAGGTAATTTGCTAACGATTGCAAATATGTATTTTTTATTAGGGATGTCGCGAATATTCGTCACTATTCGGTATTCGGCATATTCGGCATGTTTTTTGAATATTCGGTTAAATAAATATTCGGTAACAGTTTGCCGAATATTTGGCAAAATTAAAATTTGGTTAAAAAACACGTTTTTTTGACTTTTTTGTAGTCATTTTAGTTTGTTTTTTGTCCAAAAAAAACGTGACCACTTGATTCAAATTCGAATTGTTAAGGTAACAGAAAAAAATAGTGTCAGCAAAAGCGTTGTTGTTTTTTAGTCTGGTACTTTTTTTAATTTTTTTTACATAGATAAAATACAGGCGTATGAATAATCAAACTATTTGGCAATATTCGTATTCGGTGCAAGCCGAATACCGAATAGTAAATATTCGGTAAAATGACGAATATACTATTCGCGACATCCCTATTTTTTATGTATTTTAACAATGTTGTACCCCCTAGATCCATTTTAGTATCTTTCTGTTCAATAGTTTAGCCATTTAGTAATTAACCGGGTAAAAGGCTTGATACACAAAACAAACTTTATTTTGCGATGCCACTAAATTTCTTTATGGGTTTTATAGTCCCTGAGCCCGGCCGAAAGACCGGCTGGACGTTCTTTTAAATAATTTAGAAAAATTTTATATTTTTTTTTTTTAAATACTATCAGGACGGTTTTATGGACCTAGAAGGCCCCTGGGACCTAGCCCTCTTTATATTACTTTTCTTTTTTAATTACCTTTAATTTAAGTATCCACACAAACCTGAAGGCTCTTTTGGCTCCAGGTGGGTCCGAAGCCCAGACCCTAAAATTTTAATTTCGCGTTTCCCCCAAAAATTTTTTGATGAACAAAACAATTCGATAAAAAAATTTTAATAAAAAAAATATTGATAAAAAAATATATTGATGAAAAAAAATATTGATGAAAAAAAAAATTGATGAAAAAAAAAATATTGATGAAAACAAAAAAAGTGATGAAAAAAAAATATTAATGAAAAAAAAAAAAAAAATATTGATGAAAAAAAAAAATATTGATAAAAAAAAAAATTATGAAGAAAAAATATTGATGAAAAAAAAAAATTGTGATGAAAAAAAAAAAAATATTGACGAAAAAAACAAATATTGATGAAAAAGAAATAATGATGAAAAAAGAAAAATATTGATGAAAAAAATATTGATGAAAAAAAATATTGATGAAAAAAAAATATTGATGAAAAATAAAATAGTGATGAAAATAAAAATATTAATGAATAAAAAATATTGATAAAAAAATATGATGAAAAAAAATTTGATGAAAAAAAAAATTATTGCTACAAAAAAAAATATTGATAAAAAAAAAATATTAATGAAAAAATAAATTTATAAAAAAAATATTGATGAAAAAAAAATATTGAGGAAAAAAAAATATTGATGAAAAAAAAATATTGAGGAAAAAAAAATATTGATGAAAAAAAAATATTTAGGAAAAAAAAATATTGATGAAAAAAAAAATAATATTGATGAAAAAAAAAAAAAATTGATGCAAAATAATTATGTTACGTTACGAAGTGAATTATTATCCAAGTTATCCAAAAAAATAAATATTGATGAAAAAAAAAAAAAAAATATTGAGGAAAAAAATATTGATGAAAAAAAAATATTGATGAAAAAAAAATATTGATGCAAAATAATTATGTTACGTTTTATTCACCAGCTGGTGAATATTTTTTTTATTCCCCACGAGGTGAATTATTATCCAAGTTACAAACCCAAGTTACAAAAATTTTTGGTTTTCAGAAAATGAAAACAGTAATTCCAATTTTCTTTTTTGTTAATCGTTAGCTTATACAGGGTGATTCAGTCACGACCCGCCGAATTTACCAGCGTATTCCTTGGCTCATTTCATGAAAATATGTCCATTACGACCATCCCCGAAAATGCAAATGTGCGAAATGGCAGCGGTTTGAAAATTTTCTGATTGGTGGTTGGAGGGTAGTAGGGTAAAATTGATAACTTCTGAACCTGGGGTCCGATTTTTTTGTTTTTGGGCTTGTTGGAAAGCTCATTAGGAGTCCTTTCAAAATCAATAACAAAAAAAATAAAAAAAAAAGTGAAATCGTCGAGATACAGAGCTTTTAAGAATAAAATTTGAAAAAGAAGACATAAGAATTTGCACATAAGCTCAATTTGCTCAGCCAGATGGCAGGTAACTTATGTTTTTTATTCTCTTAAAAGATAGCCATACGTCTTACCTTTCCAAAGTGCCCTAAAGGAAGCCCAGAGGTCTTACCGATCCAAAGTTATGACCATTTGCCTTCCAAAAATTTTAATAAAATAAAATCTTAAACTTGTTAATTTGGAAAGGTAAGACGCAGGGCTATCTTTTAAGACAGAAAAAAAATATAAGTTACCTGCCATTTGGCGGAATAAATTGAGGTTATGTGCAAATTTTTATGTATTTTTTTCAAATTTTATTTTTAAAAGCTCTGTATCTCGACAATTTTTTCTGAAAGGTCTCCTAATTGATTCTGAAAGGTCTCCTAATGAACTTTCGAACAAGCCCAAAAACAAAAAAATCGGACCCCAGGTTCAGAAGTTATCAATTTTACCCTACTACCCTCCAACCACCAATCCGAAAATTTCAAAACCGCTGCCATTTCGCACACTTACATCTTAGGGGGATGGTCGTAATGGATATATTTTCATGAAATGAGCCAAGGAATACGCTGGTAAAATTCGGCGGGTCGTGACTGAAACACCCTGTATAGTCAAACTGAGGTGGCGTCCTGCAACTTTTTTAAAATTATAATTTTTTCATCACGTCCAGATTTTTAGTTATTCACGGTTGAAAATGCGAAAAATTACAATTTTTGCATTATTTGAAAGCCTGCACAGCAGCTATTCAGTGGAATACAAATCTGGTATCAAGCGCAAAAGCATAATTTGTCTATGGTCTCTAGCAATTTGTTGTATTTGTATTTCAAAATCTACCGATTTTGAACGTCAGAGCAAATTTTTATTCTAGTGGACCTAAAAAATATGTGGTACAAATTTGAGGTCAATCGGATTAAATTAACCCGTGACGCCCGGCGATCAAAGTTTTGAATTTTTGAAAATTTTTAGAAAAAAAAAAATAAAAAAACTATGTCTTGCGACACATCATACTTATTAATTTTGACGCACCCCAGGCAGAAAAATACGAACGGGAGAGCGCTGGCAAAGTACCTTTTATGGCCGCTTGTGTGCTGGGAAAGCATCACAATTTAGTACTCTCCCAGAGTCCAAAATGATAACCACGGTAAACGGTATGCCGTTGCTATTTTAAAGCGTTTTAAAAAAAAAAAATATGGTACTATTATAGCACTTTTAGAACAAAAAAATGGGACGTATCTTAATTGTATAAGTCCCGAAGACACAACTGTTTTTGGTGTTTATTTAAATAAAAAAATATATTAGGATAAAAATTGATTGACTAATTTATTAGGACAAACAAATGTTGGACATACTTTGAAATATTTTCTAGATCCCGGAAAAATGTTTAAAAGTTTTTCAAGTCCCAGACACAATTTTGTTTTTTTGGCTTTATTTTTATACCCAACACCACTCTGTGGTACAGGGTGTAATGAGTTTATTCTTATGTTTGAAACTACCCGAAATAATAGTCCTAGAATATTTGAACGGCAAAGCGCTTGCAAAGCACTTTTTTTCATACTACCTTATAAACAAAAAATAAAGTGCTTTGCCGAGACTTTTTCTGTGGAACGGTTGGCAGTTTCTGCCTGGGACTGAACACGAATATCAAAGAATTTTTAAAATCGGTAAAACAGATTTCGAGATATCGCTATTTGAAATTTCCTACGTTCTAGAAATTAAAAAAAAAAAAATCTCAAAATTTCTTACCCCTGAACCTTTCAAGGAGCTTGACACAATATGTCATTCAAAATTAATTTGAGCCATATCCGATCATTTAAACATTTGGCGCCCCAGGCAGAAAATACGAACGGGAGAGCGCTGGCAAACTACCTTTTACGGTCGCTTGTGTGCTGGAAAAGCATCACAGTTTAGTACTCTCCCAGCGTCCAAAATAATAACTACGGTAAACGGTATGTCGTTGCTATTTTAAAGCGCTTTGAAAGCGCTTTAAAAACAAAAAATATGGTTTTAGTATAGCACTTTTAGAACAAAAAAATGGGACGTATCTAAATTGTGTAAGTCCCGAAGACACAACTTTTTTTGGTGTTTATTTGAATAAAGAAATTTATTAAATTAGGATAATTATCCTAATTTTGAATTTCTCGACGGTTTTAGAAAGAATAAACTAATATCTTTCGAAGTTGAAAACATGAAATTTAAGTAATATTAAAACAACTGTGCGTATTTTTCCAGCAAACTCAATTTTTCAAAAAAAATCATTATTTTCTAAGTTTGAAGATGTTTTATCATATTTTTTTATTTAGGAACCGTACAATTTATGCATTTATTAATAAAGTATATTTATTTAAGAGTAACCCAGCAAAAATTGGCATTACTAGTAATGGGTTTTGTAATCCGAATCAGATGTTTATCAGTAGTTACTTATTGAATGAAACACTAATTATTTTAACAAGGGCGTGAGACAAAAATAACTAGTGAAGAGTATGGAGATAAATAAGTAGTTACTGACTCGGATTACTTATAAGGGGTAAAAACCCATTACCAATAAGAAGTAAAATAATTAGTTAATTAAAACATTTTAAATTTAACTTGTTTTTACTAAAACTTAAAAATTGCGTATTTTTTATTAAGTTTTTAAGTACTTTTTAAGTTAATTGAATTGTAAGGGTTAAAAACTGCAAGTTCAAGGAGATATTATTACTTAGAAGTGCTTTTATAACATATTACTGAAAAGTAGTTACTTTTGGGCTTAAAATAATGTTAATAGTAATGAGTACTCATTATAAATAATGTACTTGGTAATGATTACTTTTCACAACTCATTACCATGTTTTTGCTGGGAAATTACAACCTTGGTTTTTAAAATCGGCTAAAAATTGACTGAGTTATTAAACTTTTAATAAAAACAAAATTTTGTAATAAATGCCTGCACAATGTTTTTCTACCATCCAACCATAATATGCGGGGTATACTCACTTTGTCATTCTGTGTGAAACACATCGAAATATCGATCTAGGGTCCCATAAAGTATATATTTTTGATCAGTGATCGATTCTACGACATTCTAGCTTTGTCCGTCTGTCTGACCGTCCGTTTGTCCATCTGTGGAAGACACGAAACTGTCTAAAATAAAAGAGCTAGACTCCTGAAGTTTTGACACGAATATGTGTTATGTTTATAGGACAGTAAAGTTTGTAAATGGGCTAAACCGGACCAGGGGAAAAAAGTTTCCCCTTGGAGAACTAATGCAACCCCAGAAATACACTATTTTATTTAAAGCTTTTTTGTCTATTTGTTCAACAAATAAAACATTTTTGCGTCATATGAAGTTCATTGACCCGCTGTTGAACCAAGGGGATTAAACAATGCCATTTTTTTGGTCCGCTTTCCTTTTAGGTTAAACGAAAAATAAAAAAAAATATAAAATTTTATTATTTGAGTGTAAATATTATAATATATAAATTTGTAAACATTAATCGCTAGGGCAAGGTGTTTCCAGACAGCATCACCCACAAACCCGCGAAACGTCCTTGTAGTTTTTTATTTTCATTTATCGCAAGGGAAAGGTGTCCCAGGCAGGCCATACATCCGCGCCGCTGAGTTCCCCTTCCCAACAACAGTTTAGAACAAGAGCTTTCGCAAAACTTTTTTGCTTTAGAGTTCCATTGTCATTTATACAAGATTTACATTCCACTAAATTATCATGTATTCCACAAGCGGACGTCCGCACATGACGGACATCGCTTCAATGTCTTAGAATCGATCAATGATCAAAAAAATATATACTTTATGGGACTCTAGACCGATATTTCGCCATCTCTATAATGTCTTAGAATCGATCACTGATCAAAAAATTATATTCGATGTGAGACTCTAGACCGATATTTTGATGCGTTTCGCACCGAATGACAAAGTGAATATACCCCGTACTACGGTTAGAGGGTATAAAAACATTGTGCAGGCATTTATTCCAAAATTTTGTTTTTATTAAAAGTTTAATAACTCGGTCAATTTTTTACCGATTTTAAAAACCAAAGTTGGGTTTTTCTCACAAATAAATATACTTTTTTAATAAATTCATAAATAATACGGTTCCTTAACAAAAAAATGTGTAAAAACATCTCCAAAGTTGAGAAATATAGAATTTTTTTTTAAAAAATTGAGTTTGCTGGAGAAATACGCATAGTTGTCTCAATATTACTTAAATATTATGTTCAGATCTTCGGAAGGTCTCACTTTCTTCTTTCTAAAACCGTCGATAAATTTAAAATCGGTTGGTTTTCAACAAAGTTACTGGCTTATAAGCGTAAAAAGTTCGAAAAACCGGTTTTTTACCCGTAACTCAAGATTTTGGAGGTGTTTCGCAAATTTCAAGTACAGGGTCTTATTATACTCGACAACACCTACTAGAACAAAAGTATCGCATCCCAGGTTTTTTTTCGCTGTCACACAGTGTAATAAATTGATTGACTTATTTATTAGGATAAACAAATTTTGTACAAACTTTGAAAATTCACTACGTTTCTAACTATTCTGCCAATAAAAAATTAAAATAAAAAAGAATCGTAAAAACCTATACAGGAAATTAAATCCCGTTAAATTACTGATCATTTTTCAGTTGAAGCTAAAAAATGAGACATTAATGAAAAAGTTTATAACGATTTTACAAATTTGAGCACGTCGTCCCTATTATTTTTTCCAACACTGTATACATAATTTTGTCAAATTATATATAATAATATATAAACTTTTTTAACAGGGTTAGTTTAAAACCAAAAAGAACGAAACCCATCAATTTGTTCCGGAAATATTTTGGTTTAAGTAAAATCACTTTTTTAAAAAATTGAAAATTTGGAAAGTTAACAATATCTCGAAAACTTTGGAAACTTTAGACTTCATTTTCGGATTCAGCGCGAGATTTTGCAATGAAATACACTCAAAATGTCGTGGATCAAAAATCTCTGTAAACCAAGTTAATGTAGGGGGTATTTTTGATTTGGATTAGACGAATATAGCAATAGTTTTGTGTTCTTTAAAAGCAAAACTTAAACAATTATTTTTTTTTTAATAAACTTTTCAACCCTTTTCTTTCAAGTGCAAAATTTAAATTTCAAATATAAAATCCCAGCAGACATTGTTTTTGTAACAATTCCTCGAATAAAGTTCATGTACATTTTAAAATAGGTCAAATATATATTTTGTTGTTAACTGTCTTCCGTTTCCGCTTAAATAACTGTAGCTTAAAGGCATTATGCATGTAGTTGTAGTAGTTTAAGTAAAGTTAATAAACCTTTTATACGTTTTAAATTCATAGAAAAATAAACAAACAAATGTTTGTCTGTAAATAAAAGCAACAGCAGGAATAGCAAAAATGTTGTAATTGTAAATTCTGTTAACCCCACTGAATGCTTCAGGTATATGGAAAACAGAGAAGGGAGAAGAATAATTTACGAGGAAGGTCTTTCATAGGGCACCCACCTGAAACTTGAATATGGAAAAGGGGGGAGGAAAATAAGAGTTACCGTTTTTTTTCTTAACTGCCCTATCTCACATTTAGTAGGTCAAAGGGGAGGGGGAAAAACTAAATTTTTTCGTTTTTTTGACGATTTTCACATTTTTTCAGAAGAAACTGAACATTTTATACAGATCGAAAGGGTTTTCAAAGGCCTATACAATGGTCTATGGGTCGTTTCAAAATTCAGCTTCGTTAAGTTCCTATTTTCGAAAATGTAAAGTCGAAGGGGTAGTTTATATAAAGAGGTACATACATAGGACCGCCAAAATTAATATTTCCTATTAAAATTAAGCTGACCCGTCATTTTTCGTTTAGTGAAATTTTGTCCTAGTTCGGCTTTTTTTAAGATTTCCCCAAAAGAACGCATTTTTTCATAAGCTGGAAACCTTTTTTTTCGTTTAGTGAAATTTCTCCTTGTTCGGCTTTTATTAGGATTTCCCCAAAAGAACGCATTTTTTCCTAAGGTGGCAACCCTTTTTTCAATTTGAGATGGGGCAGCTAAAAAAACAGGTATCTCTTAGTTTTATCTCCTCAATCCCATATACAAGTTCCAGGACGATCGGTGGGTGACCTCTTAAAGACCTTTCTTGTTACTAATCTTCTGTGGGTCGTTACATCTATACTCAAAAAATTATGTCATTAACTGTTTGTAGTTTATTTAAAAAATTTTCCGTTTAGTCGTTTTTATAAGAAAAAACATTTGTTTGATGTTCAGTTTTTATTAATGACTACACTCAAAATAATTACTCTGTTAAATACTCTGTAAAATGACTGTAATCTTAATTCGACAGATATTTGACAAAGTTATCTGTCGAAATACAGATTTTAAAAAAATACTTTGTATTTTCTTGTGACCGAAAAACAAAATTTTGTAAAATTTGAGTTACTCGTTAAAAACTCGTAATTTTCACAAAAAAAAAAGTAAATTTACGATTTGGAAGCATTAAAGCAGGCAAATTTAACAAATTTTAATTATAATAAATTAAATTTTCTAATTTTAATTAAAATGTTTTTGAAGCAGAGAAGTTCTACTCATAAAATGGATTTAACTAAAACTTTGTTAATTTACAAAGTTTTTTTTTGTAAAATTTTGAACTCATAAAATGCATAGAGTTTTTTTGATAACATTCTTTTCGGTTTTATCAATATTTAACAGATAATTCTGTAAATTTACAGTTTTTTTTTATCGAAAGCATTTTACAGAGTTTTCTTCGTAAAATAACAAAAAATCTTGCTGGTTGGAAATCTATGGTATTTTCTGCTGGCTCAGCAGAGTATCTCTGTAATTTAACAGAGTGATTATTTTGAGTGTACTTCAGTCCTTTGTTTCAAAAATAACACACTAAAAAATATAGACTTTCATTTGCATTTAATTTTTAAAGTCATTTATTTTTGTTCTGTAAGTAAAAACTACTGATTATTCTTTTGATTTTTAATGATTTGTGTAAGTATTTTTTTTTTAAATTGTTGGTAATTTTTAATGAAATATCATTAGTTTTTACCTACACAAGTCAATTATTTTTTTGTAGAAAAAAAAAATCAAAAAATTTTTTATAGAAATATAAAAACATGTTTGTATCAAGTGACTTTGGCACGATGGGTAGAGTGTCTGGCCAGAATGTAGTTGATTGTGGGATCGATTCCCCAAAAATTTTATTAAAAATTAAAAAAAAAATATTTCAATAAAAAATTGTAAAAAATTACCTACGAAATCATTAATTTTTATTGTTTTCGTAGGTTATTTTTTTGAAATTTGTTGGTAAAAATAACAGAACTATCATTAATTTTTAATGTTTTTGTTGGTTATTTTTTTGAATTGGTTGGTAAAAAAAAGTGAAAAAATGTAATTTTTTAATGTTTAATGTTATTTATTTTAGAAAATTTTGTCAACAGTAAAAAATAAATGTTGATGTTTGTTAAAACAAATGAATAATTACTGGGATGGTTTTCAATTGTTTATTCACTGGTTTTAAGTGTGTTTGTCATTTGTTTTTGCCTACAAAATATTTTGAGTGTAGAGTTTCTGTTTCGGTTATAACCGAAACCGCGGTTATTCAATCGATAACCGAACCCGAAACCGACCCATATTTGTTCGGTTATCGGCTTTTTATACCCTCCAACCACAGTATGGGGGTATACTCACTTTGTCATTCCGTTTGTAACGCATTTAAATATCGATCGGGGACCCTATAAAGTGTATATATTATTGATCCATGATCAATTCTTAGACATTCTGTGAATGTCCGTCTGTCCGTCCGTCCGTCTGTCTGTAGATGGCACGATGCAGTCCAAAATAAAACAGCTAGCCGCCTGAAATTTGGCACGAATATGTCTCATGGTCCTAGACAGGTATTTTTGTGAAACAAATGAGACAAATTTATGCAAGAAGAAGTGAAGAATACTGCACTTGGACATGGGGACTACAAAATTTATTTTTTTTTTCCCCGCCCCCTTTTTAGGACGTGGATGTAAAAAATAGTTTAAATAATGATTAAATTGTATTACTTTAGTGCAAAAAGCATAAAAAAAAAATTAGTAAACATTTTTCGAGAGGGGGGAGGTGTCCCCCACTAGAGATGGGAAAATGAGCAGATTAGAGCGTGATTCACGCGTAATCACACGTGAGTGTGACTGAATTCAATTTTACTCACGTGATTGTGAGTGAGTGGCGAAAAAAATTGCGTGAGTGAGTGTACGTGAGAAAGATTTTTGCGTGAGTAGGTGTGCGTGAGTCGATTTTTTTGCGTGAGTTTGCGTGATTTATTTTCTCTTCATATTTCCTTTCGTACCAAAAAAAGCAACAAAAAAACTTTAAAATTTGTCTTAACTTAAGATTTCGTTTGAAAAAATAAAAAAAAAATGTTAAATTTAGCTAAACTTCAAATTTTGCTTAAAATTTTGTAAGATTTTTGAAATTTTAAGTTTTTGACATTTTTTTGTATAAATAAGAGTTTCGTGAGTGTGAGTAAACGCGAGCGTGAGTGAAGCATGTGTGAGTGCACGTGAGTGTGAGCTGTATTAAATTTACTCACGTGATTGTGAGTGAGGGGGGTAGAAAAAATATGCTCTTGAGTGAGTGTGCGTAAGTCAAAAATTTCTGTCGTGAGCGTGAGTGAGTGTGAGTCAAAAATCACTCACGCGCCCATCTCTATACCCCTCCCAAAAAAATACGCTCTGATTTTTTTTTACATGTTGGAGGGTATAAATGATCGGCACAGCCGAATTTAACACACTTAGGCTGAATAACTCAATGCTCCGTTATAAAATAACTCTCCGTTAAATTTAACTTTTTCATACAAATTTTGACATAAGGCTCCGTTAAATCGGCAGTTAGCAGCTAACTTTTCATTGAGTAATCCGCCCATAAGGCCTAGTTAGCCGAGAAAACGTAACCGTATCTTTACCCTAACGTTTTTGAAGTAAAAAAAAAATTGTCGTTCATTTTTGTTATTTTATTTATGTTTTTTATATGTAGACTTTAAATTAGTTTGTTTATTTAAATTGAATTAGTGATTTTTCTATTTGTTTTGCACTTTTAGTATTGTATCACTTTTTTTTGGAAATAAACAAACCGAAAATCAGCTGTTTACAAATGTCACGTAGAAACGTTGTAAAATTGTATTTTAAACAGGTCGGAACGTTCCGTTTACGTGACAATTGAATTCAGTAATCGTTTTCATTAGTTTACGCATATCAAAAACAATCAGCTGACTTTTTACGTTAGGGTTACGGTTACGTTTTCTCTGCTAACTAGGCCTTTACTTGTTATTATGAATTATAGATTTTTTTTTATATTTTTTTGTTGCATTTAAAAAAAAAAAGTAATTTAAATTAACAACTATTTACATATCGAGGGCGAATATTCAAAACTTGCTTTCTACAGCAGTGATGCCAACTTTTTACAGGCAAAACGCGCAAAACAGTGACTCAAAAAGCGCTAAATTTGAGTAAAAAACGCAAAAAAAAACTATGTTTAATTTAACGGTTTTAATATAAATTTTTGTAAAATCATCAGGCCTATTCCCAGAAGAAGGCTAAAATAAAAAATGGCTAAATACATATAATTTTCAAACTAAATTTTGTTCTGATTTTATTATATAAACCACATTTTTATACCCCCCAACTACAGTATGGGGGTATACTCACTTTGTCATTGCATGTGTAACGCATCGAAATATCGGTCTTGGGCCCCATAAAGTATATATTTTATTGATCAGTGATCGATTTTCAGACATTCTAGCGATGTCCGTCCGTCCGTCTGTAGAGGACACGATACAACCCAAAATAAAAGAGCTAGACTTCCAAAGTTTGGTACGAATATGTCTTATATTCCTAGGCAGGTTAAGTTCGGAAATGGGCAAAATCGGACCAAGGGGAAAAAAGTTCCCCCTAAACCAACCCAAGAAAAACCGCATTTTTTGCAGAGTTTTTTGTACTTTTGGTAAGCAAATGCAACATTCTTATCTCAGAAGAAGTTCAAAATCGCCCCGTAACGTCTCCCACCAACCCCCCCCCCCCCCAAAAAAAAAAAAAAAACGCCCCTGGATTTTTTTTTATATTTTTTTTACATTTTGGAGGGTATAAAAGATTCGGCACAGCCGAAGAATGTAACACTCTCACTTGTTTTTTTTTTTTTAATTTTCAATAAAGTTTTACATTTTTATGGTTGTACTACAGCAACGGTTCCCAACCTTTTTACTCCACGCCCCACTTTTTAGTTAAAAAATTGCCTTGTCCCCCCAACACTCAAGAAATATTTGTTAATTTTTCAAATTTTTGTTTCTAATGAAAAATAACTTCTGTGCTAGCAAAGTTTTTGTAAAATAAGCATTTAAACTAAGTTTTAAGTAAAAATTTTAAACAATTAACAAAATTTTTGTAGTTAATATTGATAAAAAAAAATAGTTTTTGTAGATAATTTGACAAAAAAAAAAAATCTTGAAAATTTTATCGTTGCCCTCCTGATAATTTTGCAGTGACTGTCAAAAAAAATTAAAAAATTTTCAACTTGAAATTGACATTTCCATAATAAAATGTTAACAGTGTTGCCAATTTTATTAGTTTTTGCTCGAAAGAAGCGGTTTTACATTTGTGTTGGGCGTTTTTTAGCTATTTTAGGTGACTTATTTTGACAATAAAAGTTGGCAATATTGTTTTTTTGTTTTGTTTTTATTTTATTGTATTTCTTGTTCTTTCTCGCATTTGTTGTTTCATTCCATCAATCCTAAAAAAATCCAATACTGAAACTAGCAAGTATCATACTACCTTAAGTTACTTTGTACCAAAATCTACTAATAACTTACTAATTTTAGTATCTTCAAAGTACTAAAATTAGTAATTTTTACTAGTTTTGAATAATATTAGTAAAAAATTTTAGTATTCCTGTACTAGGTCCTTTTGGACTAAAACTTAGTTAAATTTTTAGTATTGAATACCCACGTTTATTTTTTTGGGTGTTCTACACTGAAAAAAATGCCGCAGAGTTTTGTACTCTTGCCCAAAATATTAAATCATGATAATGTTTTATTTAATAAAAACTTTTTACGAATAACCCTCACATATTTGCAAAAAAAAATATGTAAGGGTTAAAAAAATATTCAGAAAAAAAACTCCAAGAAATTTCTCAAATTTATTCAATATTCACAAAAAATTTGGAAAACTAAGAACAAATCAAAAAAATGGAAAAAATAAGTCAGAAAAATGCAGATATATTCAGAAAAAATTACAAAATTCAGAAAAAAAAAAAACTAAAAAAATTTAGAAAAAACTGAAAAACTTTATAATTAAATAAAAAAGTATAAAGAATTAATGCAAACAAATTTTGCCCTAACAAAAAGAAATGCACAAGCTAAAAAAAACTAAATAAAAAAAAAGTTGAAAGATCAGGGATTCGATCACCGGACCTTCTGTTTTCCAGTCTGACTCACTTCAGCTTAGTGTTTATAAACCGGTTAACCGGTTAACCGAAAAACCGGTTTTTTCCTACAATTTCGGTTTTTTTGCAAACCGGTTAACCGGAATTGAAGATTTCCGGTGCACCGAAAACCGGTTTTTTTCTGTCGGTTAACCGGTTTTTTTAAATACATTCAAAACGGAATATTTTCGCAAATATTAAGGGTTTACACTTATTTTTTATGATATTTTCGAAATTTCGTTGAAAACACATTAATAATCCGCGAGAAAGAACGTCTAAAATATTTTTTGTCTTCAAGAAACAATTTTCTAAATAGGAATTTTATTCTGAAACTGATAAAAATTTGAAATACTCACCGTTGTAAGCGTTTTTTTTGAACATTTCATGAAAAACTTAATAAGTGACTGTTAACCAGATACTAAAATCACTGTTAATGGCGAAAATGTCAATAAATGAAAATAAAAATAAAATTCGGAACTGCAATTTACTTATAACGAATAAACGTATTTTTCTAAATAAAACCAATACAAATTAAATTGAAGTTCTAGTGAATATGGTCAATTAAAGTACATTATTTAAATATCGCTTTTTTATAGCGTAATAGTTGCAAACCTTGCTGAAAGAAACAAATATGTTAACTTAAGCTATATTCGCTTTATTATTTAATAAAAATAAGCTATTTTCAAGTATTTTTTGGTTTTTTTCAGTTAAAGAAAAAAAACCGGTTAACCGGTTTTTTTATTCCGGTTTAACCGAGAAAACCGGTTAACCGAAAAAGCTGATTTTCGGTTAACCGAGAAACCGGTTTTCCAAAATGTCGGTTTTTTATAAACACTACTTCAGCTAGGCCACCGTAGCTTATTTAATTAATGATTTACATTTTGTTATGTTTCTCTTTTCGATTTTCAAATATACTGGTTAATGTTGCCATGTGGTAATATTTTATTGAAAAAAAATTGCGATGATGGTAACTAATCTAATTGGAAATGCGATATTTGGTATGGCAATACTGCGTTAATCGAGTGACACCTAGCGCCGATAGTTTGTGTCTATGTTCTGTCACAATGCTCTTCCAAAAGCTGTGTGTGTTTGTAGAAAACAAATATTTTGTTTATTTACAAAAATGAAGCGTTATAAAGCCAAGCGTTAGTTGGCGAGATTTTTCTTCTTTGGTGGCGCTGATAGCTAAGGCGTCGACAATTACCACTTCAGCCGGTAGGTCTTGGGTTCGAGCCCCGGTCAGGGCAGCATGATATTTTTTTTTTAATGTTTTTTTTTAATAAATTTATTCAACTATTTTAATTATTGTAACATTATTTTAATTATTAAAAAAAATTAAAAGGCATATTGATGGCATTTTCTTCTATGAATGACATTCATTAATTCTATGAATTTTTCTATGAATTTAATAAAATCTATGTGTAAAATTCTATGAAATATTTCAGAATACTAATGAATATTCATTCAGCCAATGAATTGTTTCATAGATTCTATGAATTTGGTTTTATGAAATTTGTTCATAGATATAATGAACAATAATTCTTTCAGTGTGAACAGTTGGACTAAACCACTAATAAAGTGATTCTGAGTTGATCCTCATACTTGAAGGTTGGACCAATAGAACCAATATTTCGGGTAGCTACAATCATCAGTTATGTAGGGTTTAATTTATAATAATTTTTAAATAGCTAATTTAATTATTATAATTTATTTATTCAAAAAATTAATTGTTTTTTATTTTTTAAATAAAGATTAAATTCAAAGAACCGATTTGGACACAAATTAATTCATTTATTAAAATTTTTATAATAAATTAAAAATTTATGTTTAAATTAAATTTGAATAATTTTAAAAATATATATAAGTAATTTTGTGAATAATTCGATTATAATTATTGAATTAATTAATTTATTTAGTTAATCCTTCAAGATTTAATTAATTATTATTTAATTTTGATTTTAATTAATTTAATTTTAATTAGTGATTAAAATAAATTTTTAACTTAAATTTTTTTAAATTCAACTTAAATTAAAATTTAATTTATGGGGGCTAGTCAAAACCGATTTTACACCTATTTCATAGTTGATCCAAAAGAAGTCTCAATTAAAAATGTCTGCCAAATATATTGATAATTGCGACCTGTATCGTGATAACAACGTTTACATGGACAGATGGACTAAACCACTAATAAAGTGATTCTGAGTTGATCGTCATACTTGAAGGTTGGTCTAGGTTCTAGACTCTAGAACCAATATTTCGGGTAGTTACAATCATCAGCATCATCAGTGGTGTAGGGTTTAATTTATAATAATTTTTAAATAATTAATTTAATTCTTATAATTTAATTATTCACAAAATTAATTGTTTTTTTTTTTTTTAAATAAAGATTAAATTCAAAGAACCGATTTGGACACATATTAATTTATTTCTTAAAATTTTTATAATAATGCGTTGAATGGTGAATTCAATTTTCGAAGGTCTGGTTAATGCTAAGTCATCTAAGTACGACACCCTTATATAGTCAAAAGTTATACCCTAGCCTAAAAACATTACCATGTTAAAAAAAAAAATAATTGACAAATCACGGATTCAATCACCCACCTTGTGTTTTCCAGTCTGGCTCACTTCAGCAAGGCCACTGTAGCTTTTTTCAAATATACTGGCTAGTTTTGCGATGTAGTAATATTTTATTGGAAAAAATTTGCGATGATGGTAACTAATCTAATTGGAAATGCGATATTTGGTATGGCAATACTGCGTTAATAGAGTAACGGCGCTAGGTGTCGCTACAAGAACTATTTTTTTTACTTTATTTATTAATTTTAAATTATTGTCGAAGTTTAAGCTTGTAATAAAATGAAAAATGTAATTCTCATTTTCTTTTTTGTTGAATCGTTAGCATATATAGTCAAACTGAGGTGGCGTCCTGCAACTTTTTTAAAATTAGACCCCAGCCTAAAAACATTATCATGTTAAAAATAACTATACTGAAATTAGGTAAACTCTACAATTAATTTAAGTAAACATTTTTTTTGGAATTTATTTCAATATAACTTAATATAAGGTGGTTTTACTAAAAACAAAGAAAATAAACTGGAAGAAAGTACATGCAAATACTTAAAAAAGCACAAGAGTTTTCCTTAATTTGTTTTTTCAAATTATGTTAAATATTCTTTACATTTATGGGGAATTGATTGCATTTAAGATAAAAAGGATTTATTAAAAATTTTTGTTTTACTTAAAAGAAAAAAAAAAATAAATTATATGCAAAAAAAAAATAAATAAGTACTTGACTTACTTAAAAATTGTAAAGACATTTTCAAAACATTAAATCAAATAAGTACTATTCTTTAAATCCAAAACGCATTTTCTTTAATTTAATCAATTTTTGTTTTAACTTAAAAAAAAAAGTAATTTTTATTTTATTGATTTCATTGACTTAATTTGAATCCATATCTTCATCAGTTTAAGAAAAAAATTCCTTAACTTAAGTAAAAACTACTTTAGGTATTTTGGGGATCCCGTCTGGGGGCCCATCTGGAGACCCCATGAGACCCTAACTTTAAATCCAAATTTAGATTTTTGCGGAATTTTCAAATGCCTATAACTCTGCAAAAGGCATTTTTGTAGTCTTTAACTTGTAGAATATTACCGCCGAAGACCCGAAAGCCCTCCGAGTTATAGTTTTCGAGTTATTTCATGATCCAATTTCTCAAGGCCCAATTCCCATATCTCGAAAACTAAGCAAGATAGAGCGATTCCGACCAAAATTTTGAATCAAAACCAATAGTGACCCTATAATAGTGTACGCACATACTAATGTGCTAATATTGGGACCCGTAGGGTCCTCACATTGAGACTCCATAGGGTCCACAGAATCCGTAAGTTTAAGGAAATTTTTACTCATTTTAAAAAAATATTTTTTCTCTGGATAAAAACATTAAATTTTATATTAAGTACAAGTCTGCCAATCTAAACGGCCCTTTAGGAATCAGAATTTCCAAAAGTTATTCTTTTGGGAATATTTTATTTCGCTAGACAATCTTACATTCCAAATTTCCATCATAATTACTCGTTTTTATCCCCTTAGATCGGAATCGGAATTTCCAAAAAAGTATATTTTTCATAGTTTTTTTTTTTTTGTTCTTATGACCCTTATTTATGACCCTTATTTAAGTATGGGATGCTACAACCAAAATTTCAAGATAATAAAACCATTATTTGTGTATATATAAAAAGTACCAAAATACCTTTTTTACCCGTTTTACCCCCATAGATATATATATTCCAAATTTCAAGTCTCTAGCTTCAGTGAATTATGAAAATATAAAAAGTACCAAAATACCAAAAACCTTAAGCGAATCAATATTTCGGGAGGCGCACCTACATTCCAAATTTCAAGTCCCCATTTCGTTCCCTGTTTTATTCCATTTGATTCCCTGTTCCATTCCGATTCCTATGTGGCTTTCATTCCGTTCCGAATATGCGCTAAAAAACAAAAAATTCTTTGCCTTCTTTAGAAATCTTTTTTCGCTAAATCACCCTGCATTCCAAATTTAAAGTTTCCAGGACCATTATTTCAGAAATTTTAATAAGTACCAAAATACAATTTTTTATCCCCCTTAGAATCGGAATTTCGAAAAATTACTTTTTCAAAATTTTTCCCGTTGTTGGAACTTGTAGGACCTTAATTTCAAAAAATTTTTAAAGTACCAAAGTACAATTTTTACCACTTTTAGCCCTTAGGAGTCCGAATTTCCAGAAAGTACTTTTTTGGGAATGTTTTTCCGTTAGAGTATCCTACTTTCCAACTTTCGAATTAATAGGATCTTTTTTAGAAAAAATAAAAAGTACCAAAGTACTCGCTTTTTTACCCCCCTTAGAATCGGAATTTCGAAAAAGTATGTTTTCAGAATTTTTTCCGTTGTTGGAACCACCATTGCAAATTTTAATATTTTTGTAGGACCTTAATTTAAAAAAAAATATAAAAAGTACCAAACTACCATTTTTACCACTTTGTACCCTTAGGAGTCCAAATTTCCGGAAAGTACTTTTTTTGGGGAATGTTTTTCCGTTAGAGGATCCGACATTCCAATTTTCAAATTAATAGGATTTTTTTTTTCAGAAAAAATAAAAAGTACCAAAGTTCTCGCTTTTTACCCCATTAGAATCAGTATTTCGAAAAAGTTCTTTTTCAGATTTTTTTTCGTTGTTGGAAACAACATTACAGACTTTAATTTTTTTGTAGGACTTTAATTTCAAAAAATATAAAAAGTACCAAAGTACAATTTTTTACCCCTTTTTACCCTTAGGAATCCGAATTTCCAGAAAGTACCTTTTTTGGGAATGTTTTTCCGTTAGAGGATCCTACATTCCAATTTTCGAATTAATAGGATTATTTAAAAAAAAATAAAAAGTACCAAAGTACTCGATTTTTTACCCCCCTTAGAATCCGAATTTCATAAAAGTACGTTTTCAGAATTTTTCAGTTTTTGGAACCACCATTGGAAATTTTAATATTTTTGTAGGACCTTAATTTCCAAAAATATAAAAAGTACCAAAATAAAATTTTTTACCCCTTTTTACCCTTAGGAATCCGAATTTTTAGAAAGTACTTTTTTTGAGAATGTTTTTTCGTTAGGGGATCATACATTTCAAATTTCAAATTAATTGGATTTTTTTTCAGAAAAATAAAAAGTACCAAAGTAGTCGCTTTTTCCCCTTTTTCAACCCTTCGTTTTCACCCCTTAAAATCAACATTTCCAAAAACCCAGCCTTAGGGGATATGTATTCCAGGAGGTGAAACTACAATCCAAATTTCAAGACTCTAGCTTCAGTGGTTTGGGCTGTGGGATGATGCGTAATTAGTATGTCAGTCAGTCATCAGTCAGTCACGTAACTACTTTATATATGGGGCATTTCATGTGAAATCGGACACTTTGAAAAACTTTTTTTTTTAGATTTTCCCAATTTGTTTACAGTTTTTAGTACCCTTCGAAATCTCCTTCGTGGTAAATTTTCAGATTTTTTTGATGACCCGTTCCAAAGATATCGAATTTTTAAAAATTGGTAGTTTGTTCCTTTACTCAAACTTCTTTTAATCATAACTTCTTCAATAATGGGCCAAATTTCAATTTTTTTTTTTTAAATTTTTGTTTTTTTACGTACTTTTTAAAAAAAAATCCCAAAAAATTCTTAAAAGCGCTCTAGTATGCGATTTTTAAGTTGTGAAATTTAAATCTCATTTTTGAAAATGTTTGTACTCTTCGATTTTTTTGAAATTTTTTTGTGTAAAACTTCTATCAATTCTACAAACTTTTTCCCCAGGAGGATCGTGGGATAACGATTATTACTATTTTTTAAAATTTTTTGAAAAAATTTTATTGTAATTTTCGAATCTTAAAATCATTTCTACTGCTCCAATAGTGCGTCATAGAGGGGCCCTTTATAAGACCGACCCCCATTCATTTTTACGTCTTAACATTTCTTTGAAACAAACTTATACCCTATCTCTAATTTCTAAGGGGGCTCCCACACAAAACGACATTTTTTAAAATTTGTTCCAACCGCTCTAACTGCCCTAATAGTGCCCTTAGAGCAACAAAATGTATGACCGACCCACAATATTTTTTTAGTCCAAACATTTTTTCTGAACACACCTACCCTCTATCTTTAACTGTTAAGGCGGTCCCCATACAATTATTTTTATTTTTTGTAAATTTGTTTTATTTAATCAGCTTCTACCGGTCCAATGGTGCGTCCGAGAGGGGTCATTAGTGAGACCGACCCATTCCTAATTTATTAGGAATGGGTCGGAATACTGATTCCATTAGAATCAGTATTTCGAAAAAGTTCTTTTTCAGATTTTTTTTCGTTGTTGGAAACAACATTACAGACTTTAATTTTTTTGTAGGACTTTAATTTCAAAAAATATAAAAAGTACCAAAGTACAATTTTTTACCCCTTTTTACCCTTAGGAATCCGAATTTCCAGAAAGTACCTTTTTTGGGAATGTTTTTCCGTTAGAGGATCCTACATTCCAATTTTCGAATTAATAGGATTATTTAAAAAAAAATAAAAAGTACCAAAGTACTCGATTTTTTACCCCCCTTAGAATCCGAATTTCATAAAAGTACGTTTTCAGAATTTTTCAGTTTTTGGAACCACCATTGGAAATTTTAATATTTTTGTAGGACCTTAATTTCCAAAAATATAAAAAGTACCAAAATAAAATTTTTTACCCCTTTTTACCCTTAGGAATCCGAATTTTTAGAAAGTACTTTTTTTGAGAATGTTTTTTCGTTAGGGGATCATACATTTCAAATTTCAAATTAATTGGATTTTTTTTCAGAAAAATAAAAAGTACCAAAGTAGTCGCTTTTTCCCCTTTTTCAACCCTTCGTTTTCACCCCTTAAAATCAACATTTCCAAAAACCCAGCCTTAGGGGATATGTATTCCAGGAGGTGAAACTACAATCCAAATTTCAAGACTCTAGCTTCAGTGGTTTGGGCTGTGGGATGATGCGTAATTAGTATGTCAGTCAGTCATCAGTCAGTCACGTAACTACTTTATATATGGGGCATTTCATGTGAAATCGGACACTTTGAAAAACTTTTTTTTTTAGATTTTCCCAATTTGTTTACAGTTTTTAGTACCCTTCGAAATCTCCTTCGTGGTAAATTTTCAGATTTTTTTGATGACCCGTTCCAAAGATATCGAATTTTTAAAAATTGGTAGTTTGTTCCTTTACTCAAACTTCTTTTAATCATAACTTCTTCAATAATGGGCCAAATTTCAATTTTTTTTTTTTAAATTTTTGTTTTTTTACGTACTTTTTAAAAAAAAATCCCAAAAAATTCTTAAAAGCGCTCTAGTATGCGATTTTTAAGTTGTGAAATTTAAATCTCATTTTTGAAAATGTTTGTACTCTTCGATTTTTTTGAAATTTTTTTGTGTAAAACTTCTATCAATTCTACAAACTTTTTCCCCAGGAGGATCGTGGGATAACGATTATTACTATTTTTTAAAATTTTTTGAAAAAATTTTATTGTAATTTTCGAATCTTAAAATCATTTCTACTGCTCCAATAGTGCGTCATAGAGGGGCCCTTTATAAGACCGACCCCCATTCATTTTTACGTCTTAACATTTCTTTGAAACAAACTTATACCCTATCTCTAATTTCTAAGGGGGCTCCCACACAAAACGACATTTTTTAAAATTTGTTCCAACCGCTCTAACTGCCCTAATAGTGCCCTTAGAGCAACAAAATGTATGACCGACCCACAATATTTTTTTAGTCCAAACATTTTTTCTGAACACACCTACCCTCTATCTTTAACTGTTAAGGCGGTCCCCATACAATTATTTTTATTTTTTGTAAATTTGTTTTATTTAATCAGCTTCTACCGGTCCAATGGTGCGTCCGAGAGGGGTCATTAGTGAGACCGACCCCCATTTATTTTTACCCTTCAACATTTTTTCAAAATATACCTACGCCCTATCTCAACTCCCTAAGTAGGCTCCCATACAAAATTACATTTTTATAAAATTTGCTCCAACTGTTATTTGTATGGGAGCCTACTTAGGGAGTGAAGATAGGGCGTAGGTATGTTTTGAAAAAATGTTGTAGGGTAAAATGGGGGTCGGTCTCACCAATGACCCCTCTCGGACGCACCATTGGGCCGGTAGAAGCTGATGAAATAAAACAAATTTACAAAAAATAAAAAAAATTGTATGGGGACCACCTTAACAGTTAAAGATAGAGGGTAGGTGTGTTCAGAAAAAATGTTTGGACTAAAAAAATATTGTGGGTCGGTCATACATTTTGTTGCTCTAAGGGCACTATTAGGGCAGTTAGAGCGGTTGGAACAAATTTTAAAAATTGTCGTTTTGTGTGGGAGCCCCCTTAGAAATTGGAGATAGGGTATAAGTTTGTTCCAAAGAAATGTTAATACGTAAAAATTAATGGGGGTCGGTCTTATAAAGGACCCCTCTATGACGCACCATTGGAGCAGTAGAAATGATTTTAAGATTGGAAAATTACAATAAAATTTTTTCAAAAAATTTTCAAAAATAGTAATAATCGTTATCCCACGATCCTCCTGGGCAAAAAATTTGTAGAATTGATAGAAGTCTTACACAAAAAAATTTCAAAAAAATCGAAGAGTACAAACATTTTAAAAAATGAGATTTAAATTTTAAAACTTAAAAATCGCATACTAGAGCGCTTTTAAGAATTTTTTGGGATTTTTTTTTAAAAGTACGTAAAAAAACAAAAATTTAAAAAAAAAAAAATTGAAATTTGGACCATTATTGAAGAAGTTATGATTAAAAGAAGTTTGAGTAAAGGAACAAACTACCAATTTTTAAAAATTCAATATCTTTTGAACGGGTCATCAAAAAAATCTGAAAATTTACCACGAAGGAATTTTCGAAGGGTACTAAAAACTGTAAACAAATTGGGAAAATCTAAAAAAAAAGTTTTTCAAAGTGTCCGATTTCACATGGAATGCCCCATATATAGATAATTTTACTTACTATTAGGATATATTTAAGTAAATGAATTACTATTTTTTAGGAAAAAATAACTTGGTAGAAGTATTAATATCTTTGGAGCCCTCGCATTCCCTTTTTTTTTTTAAATTAAGTTCAACATGCTTTAAAATTGGTACATTTTTTTCAGTGTATTATTGTTCCTTTCCCTTTCTTTTTTCCTTCCACTTTCTTTTTTCCTTTCACTTTCGTTGTTCCTTTCCACTCCATTTTTTCCTTTTCTCTACTTTTTTGGGGGTTTCCAATTCTCCCCCCTTGGATCCGTGCCTACGCTCAATTCTATAACCTACAAAGTTAAGTTGTTTTCTTATTGTAAAAAAAACTTTTTAACCATTCAAAGAATTTTTTTTTTTTGCAAATATATTTTCTCGCTAAACAACAATAGCACTAACCACGTTTTATTCACTAAACAAAACTTTAATCTTTGTCGAAAGATAACTTTAAGAAGTGTGCACAAAGTTGAGAAGAAAAGGAGTTAAGAATGTAGTTAACAGACAAATACATGCAAAAAAGTTAAAACAGGGATTTAATGTGTGTGTTTTTACAACATTTAAGATTTCCTTTATGCAACAGGATTTTCCTAGAAAATAAACAAAAGTTAATGGAGTTGTTTGTATGAACAAACTCTATCTTTCCGGGTATATAGATTTTAGTCAAAATCAGTTTGCTTATATTAACTAATACTTTTAGTACGTGTAGAAAAGTTAAACTTCTATGTTAATTATGTAAATTTAATAAATATTAATTTATGATAACATTTTGTTATATATGCATTAAAAGCTTTTAGATTATGATATATGTATGTACATTAGGGATGTTAAATGGGGTTTTCAATTTTGTACCAACTTTCAAAAACAATTGTACTTTTTTGACCCTTACGGTACCATTTTTTTTTTTTTTTTAATTAATAAAAACTTAACTAAAACAAATGATAGTGTTTAAATAACTCAGTGATTGTTCTGTGGAAAATTCTGAGACTTTTTGTTTGATAAAAATGAGTAAGAATTCTTTCTTAAGTGTCTAATTCTGAAACTTTTTTCTTTGTAAAAAAAAATTTAGAAAAATTTCATTTTAAAATAACTTTAAACTGTTGTAAATCAAGGAGTAAAATCTAAAAATATGTTTCATTTATGGTGTAAATCGGTCTAGCATTAGTACCCTTGTGAGCTTTTTTTAAAGAAGAAAAGCTTTTTCGATGAGTTACAAAGAAGATGTTAATTTTAAAATTGTTCCAAATGAGTCGCGGTAGTACCACGGTACTTTTGAAAATCAAAATGTACCAAAAAAAGTATAATTGTACCAACTTTAACATCCCTGATGTACATCACTTAAATAGATTATGATATATGTATGTACATTAGCGCGTCCCGAATTCGGCTTTTTTCGAATTAGAAAATGCTTGCCCCCTCAAAAGATGGGGATTTAGGACCCTTTTACGGGGAAAATAACAAAAAAAAGTTTTGGACAAAAAACCAGTTGGCTACCAGCGGCTAAAGATTGCAATCTTAGTGCATTTTGAAAAAAAAAAATGTATGCCAAAAATTGCGGAATATAGAGTACATTCCTGGAAAAATATTAATAAAATTTCCATGGAGTAATTTTGGTGTAGCGTTGCAACGCGTTGCATCTTAAAGATGAAAAGTATGACTTAAATTTTTTATTATTTTTTCTTTTAAGCTAAATTGGTCTCAAAACCTGCGCAAAAGAGATCACATTCGTTAAAACTGTGTCAAAGCAGATTTTGAGACTAATTAAGCTTAAAAGAAAGAAAAAGTAAAAATTAAGTACACCTTTTGATCTTTGAGATGCAATGCTGCACCAAAATTACACCATGGAAATTTTATTAATATTTTTCCTTAAATGTACTCAATATTGCGCAACTTTTGGCGTCAAATTTTTGGACAACAAAAAAAATAAGTTTTTTCAAAATGCACTAAGATTGCAATCTTATGCTGCTGGTAGCCAATTGGTTTTTGTCCAAAAATGTTTTTGTTATTTTTCCCGTAAAAGGGTCGTAAATCCCCATCGTTTGAGGAAGCAAGCTAAAAATGTTTTAATTCGGGACGCGCTAATGTACATCACTTAAATAATTTCTTAATTGTTTTTAATAATTTCACAGTGCGACAGAAAAAATGCCTGCGAATTTTGTACTCTTGCCCAAAACATTAAATCATGATAATGTGTTGCAGAAGATTTGGGTGTACTTGCCAAAGCAAAGTTTTTTTTAGAAAAAATAATGTTATATTACTTTGCTATTCCATGCAAAACTTGTAGAATAATTTAAGTATGCAGATTTTTGGAGATTTTAATTTGAACTGAAAAAGTAATGAAAAATATTTGAAAAAGAAAAAACAAAAAAGCAAAACTTATGTGATTGAAAAAATTAAAAATAGTAAACAGTATTCAAGAGTACAGTAGATAACATGACAAAAACGAATTGCAATATCAGTCGAGGACCCCATTAAAAACCAAAAGAGCTGTACATTTCGTAAGTGAGTGCAAAAATAAGTGCAAAAAACAGTTTTTACATTTTGGAGAATATAAAAGATTCGGCACCAAAGAATATAACACTCTGGAAATGGAAAATTTTTATGCGAAAAGCTTAGACTTGGTGAAGTAGTTTTGGTAAAAAAATTTAATGAAAAGAAATTAATGAAAAAAAAAATATGATAAAAAAAAAATTTATGAAAAAAAATTTCGATGAAAAAAAAATTTTTGATAAAAAAAAATTAATAAAAAAAAAAAAATTGATGAAAAAAAATTTGATGAAAAAAAAATGATGAAAAAAAAATTGGATAAAAAAAATGATGAAAAAAAAAATTTATGAAAAAAAAGAGCTAAAACACCTCAATTCAACCGACGAGTTGACCGCACTCCCTCCAAATTCAATGAAATTAAGTACTGGGGTTTACTTTAACAAAAAAAGAGATTTTACCAACTTTTCAGGCTTCTGGTCATTGCAGTATTCGAGATATGGGGTCTTGAGAATTAACAAAATCGTATATATTTGACGAAATTGTTCTGACATAAATAAAGATATCTCAAAAAGTAAAAATACTACAGATCTCATTGTCAGTCCAGTTTTAAATAATAGGTAATAAGACAGCCATTAAAATGGCTTTCCCCAAGATTTTTTTGAAAAAGGTCAAAGGTCATTGGTTTTAACATTAATTTTTGGAGAGCTATATTTCAAAAAACTATATTTTTAAAATTTAGGAAAAAATATATGTTGTTAAGAATCACCTATGATACTTAAGTTTAAATTTTCAGGATGGAGACTTCATTGGAACTTTTAATATTAATAGAAACATTGGGCGCGTTCTGCAGAGAAACCTGCTACTCAACAGTTGAGTTGTAGCACGTTTTGATTAGTTAACTCTGCTGAACGCATTTTTTTATAAATGTTTAAAAATTTTGGAATAACTTTTTATTTTGTTATATTTTAATTTATTTTTTCTGTGGAATATACTTTTTTATAATTCTTTTTGTTTATTTCCTTGCATAACGTAAAAAAAAAATAAAATTCAATAAAACAGCTTATGTATCAGTTTGTGATCAAATGTAGCATAAATTTATTACGCTACTAGTGATAAGCAGCGCTCACTCAACATGTTGGCTGAAATGTCAAAAATCAAACCGTTCAGCAGAATGTTGTGGAGCAGTTGAGTAGCAGCTTTCTCTGCTGAACGCCATCATTGTGACAGAAAAGAAAAGGCGGTGTAATTTCCCTTAGAAAAAAAATATTTTTTTTGTCTTTGAAATTCTGGTACCAAAATGAATTTTTCTGAACGTTTTTGACGTGCTGTGTCCAAATTGGCCTATCGCTATTACTTTTCAAGATATATGCACCTAAATGTTCAAAAAACACAGCAATAGCATTTTATCAATTTTCACACATTTATGTGCAGATATCTCGAAAACTAATAGCGATAGGCCAGTTCAAAGGTCATATATGGACTCAGCACGTCAAAAACATCCAGAAAAGTGAACTTTGGTACTAGAATCTCAAAGACAAAAAAATATTTTTTTTTTTTTAAGGGAAAATACACCGCTTTTTCTTTCCTGTCACTGTGTTTCTGTTAATATTAAAAATTCCAATGAAGTCTCCATCCTGAAAATTTAAACTTAAGTACTATAGGTGACCCTTAATAACATATATTTTTTTCAAAATTTTAAAAATATCGTTTTTTGAGATATAGCTCTCCAAATATTAAAGTTAAAACCAATGACCTTTGACCTTTTTCGAAAAAAAAATTGGGAAATTCCATTTTAAAGGCTGTCTTATTACCTAATTTTTGCGACCCCTGTATTATTTTTACTTTTCGAGTTATCTTTATTTATCTCAGAACACTTTTGTCAAATATATACGATTTTCCAATTTTCAAGCCCCATATCTCGGGAAGAAAAACTACCAGAAGTCCAAAATTTTGGCACTATGAATTTTTTGTAAGAGCCCAACTATATTCCGAGTTTTATCAAATTCGAAAGGGGTAAGGTTCAAAATGCTACTTTTTTCGGTTGAATTGAGGTGTTTTAACTCAAAAGTTTGATGAAAAAAAAAAAGTTTGATGGAACAAAAAAATTTGATGGGAAAAAAAAAATTCATGAAAAAAAAATTGATGAAAATGATGAAAAAAAAAATTGATGAAAAAAAAATTTGATCAAAAAAAAAAAATTTATGAAAAAAAATTTGATGAAAAAAAATTTGATAAAAAAACTTTGATAAAAAAAAATTATGAAAAAAAAAAAAATTATGGAAAAAAAAAATTGATGAAAAAAAAGTTTGATGAAAAAAAAATTTGATGAAAAAAAAAAAAATTTGATGGAAAAAAAATTGGAGAAAAAAAAAATAAATTTGATGAAAAAAATAAAAAATTGATGAAAAAAAAAAATTGATGAAAAAAAAAATTTTTTTTTGTTGAAAAATAATTATGTTACTTTTTATTGACCAGCTGGTGAAAAACGGTTTTATTCACCACGAGGTGAATTGTTATCCAAGTTACAAACCCAAGTTATTAAAATTTTTGGTTTTAAGAAAATGAAAATAGTAATTCTTGTTTTCTTTTTCTTTAATTGTTAGCTTATATAGTCAAACTGAGGTGGCGCCCTGCAACTTTTTTAAAATAAGACACCAGCCTAAAAACATTATCATGTTAAAAAAACCTGTGATATCGCAATATTTTTCAACACTCAGAAAATTATGTAAGTTACTTCATGTTAGTTGTTTGTATATTTTACAGTAGTTTTCAACATCAAAGTCAGTTATTTTTGTATAAAAAATATCAGACAACTATTTTGGTTTGTTATTTTAAGTCATTTTTTTTGAACAATTAACAAAAAAGTACTGTAATGTGGTAACAGTTATTTAAAGTAATTAATTTAAGTTCTTTATCTCTGAAAAATTTCAAAGTTTTTTTTTCCAAAAAATAAAAATAAATTTTCGTTTTTTTTATTTTTCATAACTTTTTTTAAACTTATATTTCGAGATGAAATTTGTCCAACCAATAACCACTGCAAAAAAATACACTTTTTATGACAAATGTTTTTGATGAAAAAAAAATTATGAAAATTAAAATTTTGCTGGAAAGTGTAACGAATGATGTTTTACCATAAAGCTTTGTTTTAAATTTTAAACAGAAAGATTTAAACATGTAATTAAATTTTAATTGAATAACCTTTTTTGTACTATTGTTTTTCATTTTATACAATGTACAATGAATGAAAAACTTCAATCAATTGTGTTGGTGAATTCTTTGATAAAAACATTCAAAAATTTGTTTTTCTAGCAAACTGAAAATAAACCGTTTTAATCTTTTGGTTAAAAAAAACAAAAATTAAGGAAGTTTTTATTATAGTTAACTTGAAATGAATCGTTTTATATTTGGCATACTTGGGACCTGGCATTACTTTTGTATGAAAAAATTAACGAAAACTTATTAGAATTCTGAAAAATTTCAGAAAATTTCAGACTGATTACAAAAAAATATGTTTATAAAAGCAAAAAATAAAAAAAACTGGAAAATTAAATCCAATAATATCAATTAATTTTTTTTTTTTTATATTTCTTTATGACATGATCTTTTACCTAAGACAAATAATTATATGTGCATTTTTTTATATTGAGTTGTAGGAAAGAAAAGAAATTATTTTTTTATGTTTGGTTAATATTTTATTATGTTTATATATAAGCATTAAAATCATAAACATTTTAATTTTATACTATATTTTTTAAAACCGTAAATAACGAAAAAGGAAATAACTCATATATTTTCTATAGAAAATAATTATATGTGCATAGAAGAAAATTCCTATATATTCTTTTTGATTTGCAATGTAATTAAGAATTTTGTGAAAATTTGTGTTCGCGTTGTGTATTTAAACTTTTTTAAGCCTAGGAGGCATTAAACCCGCCAAAGTTTTTAATGTACCAATACCCCTTGTCCCCCGTTTTGTCAGTATTTAAAGTTAAAGTCATTTAGTGGTCTTGTACGGCTTTGACTTTGAAATGACCTTGGCACAAAAGGTCCTAAAGAGGAATTTAATTGGGTGAAGGTCGGGACTAATGGCTGACCTCTTCAATACTGGTATGTTGTGCGCATATAGGAAGTTTTTTGTCAAACGAGTGACATGGATTTGAGCGTTATCTTGTGAGAATGTCCAATTATCTCCATACAGTTCGGTAGCAAAGTCTACTAAATGATCCCCAACAAGTAAAAATATATTTTTGCACTATTTTTATTGCAAACAATCATATTCAAACCCTTCTTCATGATCCAAATGCATCTTATTCCATGACGGATTCGAAACTGTGCTTTCGAAAATTGCACGTTTTGCGGAAATGTGTTAAATCTCTACAAAGGAAGTGGTGACAATCAGCGCCGTCCTAATTTAACTTTTTTTCGTCTTATTTAGTGATAAAAAAAGTTTAATTTGGATGGCAATGATCGTCAACACCAATATTGGAGAGATTTAAGACAGCCGCGCCAAACGTGCTATTTGCAAAATCACGGTTGCGAATCCGTTATGGTATGGGGTGCATTTGGATGAAGAGGACGGTTCCGAATATGATTTGCCCATACTAAAAATAATGTAACAATATAATTTTACTTGTTCGGGAACATTTAATAGACTTTTCTACCGAACCGTGTGGAGATAATTGGACATTCCACCAAGACAAAGCTCCAATCCATGTAACTGGTTTGACAAAAAACTTGTTAAATCGCCCAGCATACCAGTATTGAAGTGGCCAGGCATTAGTCCTGTCATAAACCTAACTAAATTCCTCCTTAGGACCCTTTTTGCCAAGGTCGTTTCAAGGTCAAAGCGGTACACTACGCGCTAAGGACTTAAATTTGCGACATTGACGAAACGAGGGAAAAATGGTATTGGCACATTAAAAAACTTGATTGGTTTTATGCCTCGTAGTCTTAAACAAGTATAAATATTCATTAAATATTCATATAACCTAATTATATTGTATATCAAAAAGAAAATATATGAATTATCCTTTATGCACATATAATTATTTTCTATGAAGTATATTTTCATTCCTTATTTTCTGTATTAAAAAATAAAGTTTAAAATTAATGTTTTTTTACTTAAAAACATAACAAAATATCAACCAAACTTGAAAAAATATTTTGTTTTCTTTCCTATAACTCAATATAATACAGTGCACATATAATTATTTGACTTAGGTATAAATGCTAAAATTTTTAACAAACCTTAACACTCAAAATAATTACTCTGTTAAATACTCTGTAAAATGACTGTAATCTAAATTCGACAGATATTTAACAAAATTATCTGCCGAAACAGAGATTTTAAGAAACACATTGAACCTAAACAAAATTCAATTTTTTTTGTACCCTCTATTTTACAGATATTAAACAGAGTTTTTTGTTAAAACAGAGATTTAAGAAAAATACATTTTTTTCTCGTAACCAAAATACTAAATTTCATATGTAATTTCACTTATTGCTCTATAATACAGTTTTCAAATAAAAATCTCTTCAAAAAACTTCCTAATATTTCAAACCCTCTTTAAAAAGCGTATTAAATAACAATAAAAGCTGGTAGGTTTTACGTGTATAGTTGGTACCTCCACGTAATTTTCACAAAATAAAAAAAGTAAATTTACAATTTGGAAGCATTAAAGCGGGCAAATTTACACGATGACATTTCCCAATTGTCAATACTACTTGCACATTAGGGAAGGAAAAATTGATCAGGGATCAAATAGTAACCGTTGTGTGAAAGCCATATCAGGCGCAATAAAAAAATATATAAGAAAGTCGAGGCATTCATAAACAGTTTCCCTTTAATCTTCCAAATGTGTTAGTTGGGATGACCCCGCTTGTATGTGGCACTGAAACTTTCGCACTTTCACAAGGCCAAAACTGCCTGAAGGAGCGTTCCAATGCTTTTGCGATTTACTAGAGAGTTCTTAACTATTGTCTTGGCAACAATTTTTGTCTTAGTATTGGATCCAAAATCTCAATGGTTTGGCTGTTATAGGCTAATATATTAAAAAAAAAAACGTGACAAAAAGTGGTGAATTTTCTACATTTCCGACTTTTTGGCCATGAAAACTAAATTTTTTCTAATATGTTCAAAGAAATTGTAGCCCGAGACAATAGCTACAACCTTACTTTCAAAAATAAGTTAAACTTTCAAATAGTTTACGAAATATGAGCCCAAGAATAACTTGGGTTTGTTACTTAGATAATAATTCACCTCGACGAACCAGATGGTGAATAAAAAGTATCAAAATTATTTTGCGACAAAAAAAAAATTTTTCCATCAATTTTTTTTTTTTTTTTTTTTCATCACACATTTTTTTTTTTCATCAATTTCTTTTTTTTATTAATTTTTTATTATTTTTTTTCATCATTTTTTTTTTTCATAAAATTTTTTTTTTTTTGTCATAAATTTTTTTTTTTTATCAATTTTTTTTCATGAAATTTTTTTTTTCATAAATTTTTTTTTTTCATCAATTTATTTTCATAAATTTTTTTTTTCATCAAATTTTTTTTTTCATCAAAATTTTTTTTTTCATAATTTTTTTTAAATTATATTTTTATACCCTACAACCACAGTATGGGGGTATACTCACTTTGTCATTCCGTTTGTAACGCATAGAAATATCGGTCGGGGACCCCATAAAGTATATACATATATTATTGATCTATGATCGATTATAAGTCATTCTAAATAATAATGTCCGTCCGTCCGTCCGTCTGTATAAAGCACGATTCAGTCCGAAATAAAAGAGCTAGACTCCTGAAAATTGGCACGAATGTGTCTCATAGTCATAGGCCGGTTAAGTTCGGAAATGGATAAAATCGGATAAGGGCCAAAAAAGTTCCCCCTTAAAGAACTAAAAAAACCTCTATAAAAACGCCATTTTTTACAGCTTTTTTGTTAAACAAATGAAACCTTTTTATGTCGGAAGGAGTTAAAAGTCATACAGTTAGACCCCGGGGGGCTATAAAATATTGTTTTTTTGCCCCGCCCTCTTTTGTGGGCGTGGATTAAAAAAACATAAAAATTATGAGAAAATGGTACATTCAAAAAAAAAAACCTGGGTATTCAATACTAAAAATTTTGCTACGAGTACTAATGTTTTAGTCCAAAAGTACCTAGTGCAGGAATGGGTAATCAATATTAAAATTTGTTACTAATATCTAGTACATGGAAAATACTAAAACAACAGTAAATATTACTGCAATTTACTACAATTTTAGTAAATATAATTACTAAAAAATCATAAATATTTCAAATTTTTGTCCTATTTAGTAAAAAAAAAAATACTAATTTTAGTAAATAAAATTGCTAATTTTAGTTAATAAAATTACTAGCTATATCAATTTTAGTAAATAAAAATCAGAAAAAAATTATATATAAATGATTTTTTATTTCACTTCGGTTATAAGATATACTTAATTACATGTCTTCTTGCGCTGCTTAAAAATGTAGAGTAAATTGTACCACGTCAGGCATTTGAAAATATAAATGTTGTCGCCATACCATTGAAATATATTTTGGAAACGATTGCTAAAAATATAAAAAAGAAATAATATTTTCTCAATACATGTTCAAATGTATGTACAAACATTTTACTACAGAGGGTGTTTTTTTTACCTACATTTTTTTGTATACGTGTGTGTATCCATAATATTCTTCTTTAGCTTGAATTTTTTTTCACAGCCATTGAAATGAAAAACATTTTATTTAATGTCCATATTTAAATAAAGAACATATTTATTTAATTAGTTTAACACCACACAATTTAATTAAATAAATCTATCTATATAAATAAAAATCAATTGTCGTTCGTTGGTAACAGCATCAGTTGAGAACAGCTCGACCGATTTGGACAATTTTTTTTTTTGAAATGTTCGTCATATCCCAACTTAGGTTTTTACGTAAAGAAAAATTGACCACGCCCACTTTTACGCCCACTTTTTTCGATTTATCTAAAATCGGAAAACGGCTGCACCGATTTGGGTAATTTTTTTATTTAAATGTTCGTAATAATCCAATTTAAGTTTGTACTGAAAGGAAAATCGACCATGCCCACTTTTACGCCCACTTTTTCAATTTATTAAAAATCTGAGAATGTCTGGAACAATTTGACAATTTTTTTTTAAATGCATTTTCATCATATTCCAACTTTGGTTTTTACGAAAAAAAAAAATTTACCACTCCCACTTTGGCTAATTTTTGTTGAAAATGTTCGTCATAATTCAACTAAGGTTTTTATGGGTAGTAGAATTTCCCACGCCAACTTTTTGCTATGTATTGAAAGAACTAAGACGGCTAGACCGATTTGGTTATAGACCGCAAAAGATTTTTAAGAAAAGATAAATTGTGCACACCTCTCACTTTTATCGATATATATCATGGAATGGGTGGATCAATTTATCTAATTTTGTTTTTAATGTTCGTCATAGTCCAGCAAAGGTTTTTCGGAAAGAATAATTTTACACTTCTATGCCAACTTTTGAATGGATGGGTCGAGTTAGTTAAATTCAAATAAGGTTTTACGGTATGATAAGTTGTCCACCCTCTCCTTTTTTCGGTATATATAAAATTTACTCCAAAATAAAATATAGAATAATAAAATATAAATAAAAATCATATGAAGTTCGTTGGTAATCGCATCACTTGAGAACTGACCGATTGATAATATTTTTCTTTAAGTTCGTCTTATTTTTTTTAATGTTTTTCTTTGGTTTTTTCGGAAAAAAAATTTATCACGCCCACTTTTTCGAATCCTTTTTTCGATATATCTGAAATCGGAGAACGGCTGGACTTAACTTTTTTTTAAATTTTCGTCATAGTCCAATTTAGGTTAAAACGGAAATAAAATTTGTTCACGCCACTTTTATTTCGATATATCTAAAATAGTAGAACGGCAGGGCCGATTTGGCTATTAGTAGTATTTGTTGACGTTCGTGATAGTACAACTAAGGTTTTTACGGAAAGATAAATTGTCCACTCCCACATCGAAGAAAGACTGGCCTTATTTGTTAAATTTTTTCTTTAATGATCATTATAGTCCAAGTAAGGATTTTGAAATAATTATTGGCCTTCGCCTCCCCCACTTAAAAACCCACATTTTTCAACATCCTTAAGATTTGCAGCACTTGAGAACGCCTGGGACGATGTGGCTAATTGTTTTAAATGTTTGTAATGTTCCATATAATTGTTTGGAAAGAAAAATTGTCCTCGGCCACTTTTTTTGGATATATCTAAAATTCGTTTTTATCCTAATTCGATCTATTAAAAAAAATATTTCTTAATATATTCCGCTTAAACTTGGTAAATATGATTTTAAATCCTTTGGGATTTTTACCATATGTACAATTTTAACTTACCACACAAATTTAACGCCCACTTTTGTCTAAATATGTCGACTACTAATGACCGGACTGATTTTTTTATGTTGATTATAGTTTTAATTTAAGGAAATTTAAATGAGAAGTGTTCCGAAAAAATGAAAAATTCGGGAAAACTATAAAGGTTTGTTTGAACTCAAGATGATAAGATAAGGAATATGCGTAATTTATTTTTGTGTTATCCGTAATGATACTAAAGAAGTTTTGAATTTGTACAGTACGCAAAGTCGAAGACATGGCTATTTTTTTTTTAGTTCCTAAAATATAATTTGAAGATGATTATCTGCCTAATCGGGTCTTTAAAACCACGCCTACAATTTTTTCTAAGCCAAGAAATTCATTACCCTTTTTTGCAGGGCTATATATTTGAAGCGATACGAAACATAACACTGATCATATATTTGGGCCAGCAACGCGACCGGGCCAGCTAGTTTAGAATATATTTTTTTTACAAACACTCCGTGACCGTGTATCGCGTTGTTTCGGTTTTAATTCTTCTTCGCACTAAACAAAGAGAAAAAGCAGTTGGTAGCATTGAGTTAAATGCAATCAAACGTGGTGTTCGCACACACTGCAGCAGCGAGCAGCAGACGGCAAGAAATATAAAGAACTGTGTTTAATTATAAATTATAAATTTATACAATAAGTACTTTTTGTATTTACAGCTTGGGGTATGCTCTTTTAATGTTAAGAAATAAAAAATGCGTCATTTTAGTGAAATTATTATTAAATAGAGTACTCTTGATTTTTTCTGTCTGCTGCTTGCTGCTGAATTGTGAAGAAGCATGTGGTCGCTATTACAAACAGTGTTGCCATTACCAATATGAAAAAAAAATGCAAAAATCGTAGGAAAAGGGTAAAAATTTACAAAAAAATTAGGAAAAGAAAAAATAGAAAATTTTAAAAAATGGAAAATGTGCTTTTTAAGGTTACAAGGATAAAAAGCGCAAAAAAAACAATAATAAAAATATTTTTTTTTATCATAAATTAAATAAATAAGCTGATACAATGAGGAGTAAAAATAATATTACATTCATATTACTTAAAAAACAATTTGTGCTGGATTTAGAGCTCTCCAACCACCCAAAAAGCTATTTTTTTTTAATCTAGCGCGTTTTTAAAAAATGCGCTAAACTGGCGCGTTTCCCCTTTTTCATTTAGCGCATTTAGCGCTTTCTTTCTAGAACTAATCATTTGAGAAAAAATTTACATTACACAACAGAAACGTCCTAATAACAGTCTTAGATTCATATTTTTCACATAGTTGTTGTAGTACAACCAAAGAAATGGAAAACTTTGTTTAAAATTAAAAAAAAAATATTTCACAATTTTAAGACTTATTCTGTGAATAGGCCTGATGATTTTATAATTTATTTTTTAACCTTAAATTAAAAATATTTTGTGGCGCTTTTAACTTAATTCATATTTAGCGTTTTATGAGTCACTGTTTTGCGCGTGTTGCCTGTTACATAATTTTCGAAAATAACCCCCAATTTTTTTTATTTAAATCTGTCACAAATACATATTTTGATTGCATCATTACAAAAATACTACTCCATAACCAAAAAAATAAAACACGGTCTGATTTTTCCTAATTTCATTAGGTCTTGGGCTTAAGTTTCAAATTGCAGCAAAATCTATTGATAATATAAAAATTACAAAAAAAAAAAATGTCGCGAAAAAAAGGAAAACACCATAAATACCTTATTTTTAAAAACGCGTATTTAAAAAACGGCAAGATCAAAAAAGCACCAGCAAATACCCGAAATGTAACATAATGGCAACACTGAATTTAAATTTAACAATTTTGCAAAAAAAAAAAAAAAAACGGTTGGTAGCTCTGCTTGTAAACAAGCGCCCCCTTACGGAATAATTACTAACAAAAATAAATTAAAAACCTATTAAATTACTGTATATTAGTACTTTTATGAACTAAAAATAGTAAAAAAAATAGTAAAACCAACTACCAACAAAAATTACTCATAAACAGTAAGAAATACTAATTTTAGCACTTTGAAGATACTAAAAAAACTACTGTAATACTGGTAATTAGTAACTTATTAGTAGATTTGGGTTACCAACGCACTTACTAATTTTTTTACTGTAGAATTATTTTGAGTGTATAACTAAAGTTTAAAAATCATAATAAATAATTTAGTAAACATGTATCGCGTTGGAGAAGGTATCCCCCAGCACCCCCACAGATCCCCTCCCTAAAAACGCCTCTGAATTTTTTTTTATGTGTACTTTAACATGTTGGAGGGTATCAAGGATTCGGCACAGCCGAATTTAACACTCTCACTTGTTTTTATCACTTTTTATTTTTTTTCTCACCAAAATTATTTTTTTTCATATTTTTTTCATCAATTTTTTTTTTCATCAAAAAATTTTTATTTTCATCACAAAAATTCATCAAAAACTTTTTTTCATAAAAACTCTTTTTCACCAAAAATTTTTGGTTCCCCGTGTAAAAAAATAATTATATCAAAACATATCTCCTTTGATAAAAACATATATGGATCATTAGAGTTCGTTTTCAAATTTTTTTTTGATTTTGATTTCTGGATATTATCACTTTTTAGAAGGTTTTGGTATCAATAAAAATAATGCCGTACTTTTTTTTTTTAAATTCCAACTCCTTCCCGTGCATATAAGCGACTCAAATCGCGGATTTTGGGGCCCTTTTCACATACAACAAAAACGGCTAAATTTATGTCAAATCTGACTTCAGTATTCGATTCTACGGGAAAACTTAGACCCATAAGCTTTTTTCTAGTTTTTAGAATGCACCAGAATGCATAATTAGAGTGGTCCAAAAAACAATTTTTAAAAAAAAAATTAAAATATTTTTTTTGTTAATATACAATGAAAAAATACTTACATCTGAGAAAAATGGTCCAAAAATTTTAATTTTGTAGTTACCCGTTCATAAGTTATTAAAGTTTAAAAATTAAATTTTTTAGTGAATAAAAAAAAAATTTATTGGTTTTGTAATTTCTATTTAACAGCAATTCTAATTAATTCTATTCCTTTCGACAGCATATAAAGCTAAACAATTTAACTTATCTTTACTTTTAACTAAACACGAGTTGTTCAGGCGAGAAATTTTACCAACAAGTTGTTCGGTGGTAAAATTTCGCGCCTGAACAACTCGTGTTTAGTTAAAAATAAAGATAATTTAAATTGTTTAGCTTTATCTGCTATTGAAAGGAATATAATTGATTAGAATTATTGTTGTTAAATAGAAATAACAAAACTAATAAATTATTTTGTATGCACTAAAAAATTAAATTTTTACAGTCAAATTCATAAGGCAATTGTAATTTGGCTTTAAAGCACACTATAGTTAAAGTACAATAAACCTTTAGTAAACCCTTTTAAAGAAATTGTATTCATAAACGTACTTTAACAATTTAATAATTTTGCGTTTTAATGTTGGCAACACCCATGCTATATTTCTCATTTAATTGTTTGTGATGTATAAAATAATGAATCGATTGATTCGGTAGTCATAATTAAATATTTTTTTGCAGATTTAAGAGTTAGAAAAAATTTCGTATTGAGTAAAAAAATTGTTTAACATTGTTTTCTTACCGTTACATAGATATCAAATAGAAATAAGAGCGAACAAATTATTTTTTTATACAAAGAGTACAAAAAATATTCGAATACCGGATATGTTTTGATTGAATATACATCACTATTTTGTTTTATTTTATTTTAATTTATTTTTAACAAATATTTGACGATTTTTTATTGAAAACATTCTAAATTTGTTAATTGTTAAAGTTATCTTCAATTTATTGAATAGAAATTGATGGAATTTAACTGTTCAAGGGAGGAGAATGTTTGATTAAATCTTTAAATAGTTAAATATTAAATGCTGACCACTCAAAGAAAGATTTTTCAACTCCAAACTTTATCGAAGGTTTATTGTAGACTATACCCTACTATAAACCTTTTATAAATATTTTGCTTTTAAACGATTATGAATAATGTTTTAGCAAATTTTCACTATAAACATTTTATTAGCCTGTCTTAAAGCATTATGAATTTGACCGTTAATCTTTAATAACTTTTGAACGGGTAACAACAAAATTAAAATTTTTGGACCATTTTTCTCAGATGTAAGTATTTTTTCATTGTATATTAACAAAAAAAATATTTTATTTTTTTTTTTTAAAAATTAGTTTTTTGGACCACTCTAATCATGCATTCTGGTGCATTCCAAAAACTAAAAAAAAGCTTATGGGCCTAAGTTTTCCTGTAGAATTGAATAGTGAAGTCAGATTTGACATATATTCAGCCGTTTTTGTTGTATGTGAAAAGGGACCCATCGCCTATAGGCACGGGAAGGAGTTGGAATTTAAAACAAAAAAATACGCCATTATTTTTATTGATACAAAAACCTTCTAAAAAGTGATGATATCCAAAAATCTATTTTTCAAAATTAACTCTAATGGATCATATCTAAATGGATATAATCAGATCTACTCCATATATATTCATATCTGACAATTTTACATATGAGGAGTTCCATAACAAAACGCGCCAATTCCACTTTTTGATTTTTTTGTTTTTTTGACTGAATACTATTGTACACATTAAAATCTATGTAACCATTACTAAAAAACATCAAAAATCTCAATATTTGTACATCAATTCACTACTGACTTTAATAATGAAACATCCCTAATCTCAGTACTTACACTCATTGTCAGTATTGACTTTGTTTACATTTATGCGTTTATCTAAAAAACTGTTAAAGTGGAATTGGTGCGTTTTGTTATGGATCTCCTCATATATGAACATATCTGAAAATGTGTGATCATATATGCCATATATGCCAGATAGACTCAATTTACGGATCACCCTTAGGAATCCGAATTTCCAGAAAGTTCTTTTTTTGGGAATGTTTTTCCGTTAGAGGATCCTAAATTTCAAATTAATTGAATTTTTTTCAGAAAAAATAAAAAGTACCAAAGTACTCGCTTTTTCCCCTTTTTCAACCCTTCATTTTTACCCCTTAAAATCAACATTTCCAAAAACCCAGCCTTTGCGGATATGTATTCCGAGAGGTAAAACTACAATCCAAATTTCAAGACTCTAGCTTCAGTGGTTTGGGCTGTGGGATGATACGTGATTAGTATGTCAGTCAATCATCAGTCATCAGTCAGTCACGTAGCTACTTTATATATATAGATTCTAGTATGCTATATTTTATACCTTACTCGTATGCTTTGCTATAAATTTGATAAATTATTATACTTATACCTTACTGGTATTCTTTGTCATAATGTGGATGCATTACTTTGAGTCTCATCGCCTGTTAAAATCATCAATGCTGCAATGTATAAAATAAGCAATCCTATACCTTATTTTATACCTTATTTGGTAATCTAAGTTTTGCTGGGATGCTTTTTAAAACTAAAAAAAAAAAATTAGTTTGAAAAATTTTTAGAGTAAGCTCCCAACTAGCCTCAAATTTTATTTTTGAAGTCCATTTTGGAATTGAAAAACTTGTCCGATCAAAATGAACTTTTTCCGTTAATAAGCTAATAAACGATCCTACATAACAAATTTCAAGAACCTAGAACCATATCGATCCACTACGACTCGGTTTTCGACAGTGTTGAAGTAAAATGGGTAAAAAAGTGTACGTTTTGTACATTTTTTTTTCTTTTTTTTGACAAAATCAGTACAAATCAATACATCTGAACATGAATATCAAAATTTCCATTTAAAATTAAAGACAAATCCGATAATTTTACCTGTGGCCCCCTACAATTAAAATTTTTGATTAAAAAAAAAATCACAAAAAACTCTTAACTTTGATCAAGGGAAGATATATGTTAAAATGCTCTGATTTGGTTCAAATTAAGTTTAAATGAAACCTTGTCTCAAGTTCTCTAAAATAGGCAGAGTAATTTTTTTTTTAGTTTTTTGAACGCTGGAGAAAATCGCACTTTTAGAAACTTTAATCGAACGGCGCCACGAGCAAAAATGTTCGAATTTGGCTTTAATAAAGTTTAAATGTAAGACTGTCTTAAGCTTTATTAAAGGGTCGAGAGAAAAAAAAATTATTTCTATATATGATATTGTCATAATAGAGTATTTTTAATTTATTGCTTTAAAAAAGTTACTCATCTCATAGTATATCTGTACTGATCAGTTTCATCCCCACTAAAGGAATCATCAGCAGACTTTAGACTTTTTATCATATATAGAAATATTTTTGGGCCTCGAACTAGAATAAAACTCTAATCGAATATATATACATATATAAAGGCCGAATAAATACATTTTATTTTTATGTACCTTTTGGTACTAAAAATAAAAAAACAACATTTAACACAAAGTTTAGTACGACTTATCCTACCAACACTATTGTTTGGTTAGGCACTGTTGTTATTGTAAAATAACAGCAACACATATATTAATAGTTACCGACGGTGATTTAATATATACAATTTTTGCTTTAAAAGAGTTATTTTTGTTGGAAAACAGATTTCGGACCTTCATAATAGTACTTCTCATATAACTTGGGAAATATATCAAATATTATGTCTGGTTTGATGTTTGATTGACCAACGATGATTCTCTAAAGTCTGCTGAAGATTCCTTTAGTGGGGATGAAACTGATCAGTACAGACATACTATGAGATAGTAACTTTCTTAAAGCAATAAATTAAAAATACTCTATTATGACAATATCATTAATAGAAATATTTTTGGGCCTCGAACTAGAATAAAAACTCTAATCGAATATATATACATATATAAAGGCCGAATAAATACATTTTATTTTTATGTACCTTTTGGTACTAAAAATAAAAAAACAACATTTATTTTAAAAAACTTACAAAAAAATCATATTTAAATAAACTTAAAAAAAATTGTTCATTAAATCTGTTGATTAAGAAAAAAAATTATTTGAACTGTAACAGTAACACGTTAATTGGAAAACCTTGTTACATTTTTTAAAATGAACTGATTCCAGTTTAATGATACCCGAAATTAAAAAATTCAGCAACTTTTTTTTATATTTTTTAAAATACTAAAATTTTGACGAATGCCGAATAGAGGCCGAAACCCTATTATTCGGCCGAAGTCGAGACTGAAACCGAATATTCGGTTGGACTCCACAAATCAGCTCTAAATCAATTATCTAAATAGAATTAAACAAGTTTTTTGGTAAGTGCAAAAATAAATGTATCGTGGCGTATGAGTGATATGGAAAATAAAATAAGACATTCAAACTTTAAAGCCAATTTTCTCGAAAACCAAAAATAACTGCTCTCTGAAAATTTTATATGATGTAGAGAATGAAATGAACTTTAATTTAAAATTTAAAAAAAAAAAAAATTAAAAATGGCGTGTATTTTGCTACATCAATTTTTATTTTTCTTTTGAAAAATTCAGACATAGTTCTGAATTTTTTCCAAAAACTAATAATGCCAATCGATAGCCCATACAAAACACTATAAATTAAATGTGTTTCAAAAATTTAAGAATCGTTGTGTTACTGTAGAAAAAATTAAATATAAAGCGTCATCATGTAAAAATTGCTCAATTTTACCATGTTTGACCACGCCTATCTCGCCCATTTTTCCGATAAACGAAAACTTTTGTTCCACGATTTGTTACTTTTATATAGGGCAATAAGCTCCCAAAGTTTGACTTTGATCCAACAACATTTTTTTTTTCGTGGTACGTTTGAAATAAAAACCTTCATATCGTCACCTAAAATGCAAAACGCCCTAACTAACAAAAAATTCAAAATCGGTATTTTGATAAATTCTGGTGTATTTTATTAACCTACACGTCCCAACAAAAAATTAGGGTCACATATTAAAAATTAGCGATTTTATAGCCAAAAATTAAAAACATGTGAATTGCGAAATCGCAAATGAACGCAACTAGAAATAAATCTTTTAATCATTTTGTGATTTATTTTGATACATATTCACAAAACGTACGTCCTCACAAAATTTTAGCCCAATTCAATCCAAACCAATAAAGTTATTAACAAATTAGAAATTCTACTCTATACTGTTTTTTGCTTCTCCTGTAAAATTAATAAAATGTTAGTTAGGCCCTTTTGCATTTTAGGTGACGATATGTTTCTTAGATTTGGGGAAAATTTCTTTGGCAGTAAGAATTTTTTTCCTTATATGTAAGAAGTCCATTTTAGGAAAACTATGAACTATTTATATGTACATGACCTAAAATTTTTTCCCCTTAGTTAGGAAAATTTTCAATTTTTTAATTAAATTTAACTAAATTTTAGGAAAATTAATGAAAAATGTTCAAAAGAAATTTTTTCCTTAATTTTAGTTATGTCTTTTTTTTCAGTGTAGATTTAACAAATGACCTCGAACTAGAACAAATTATTTTTCATTGCATAATAAAAAGTTTGAATAAATAACCAGTTTGTACTAACAAGGAAAGTCTTTCACAGCGCACCCACCGATTGTCCTGAAACTTGAATATGGGAATCAGGGGGAACAAATAAGAGTTACCTGTTTTTTTTTAGCTGTCCAATCTAAAATTTAAAAAGGGGTTGCCACCTTATGAAAAAATAAGGGCTTTAAGTAAAATCCGTAGGAATTTCGCCAAACGAAAAAATACGGGTCAGCTTAATTTTGAGAGAGATAATTACAAATGACTTTGGCTTTCCTTATATATATCTCCAATGGAGATTCTCCATATAAACTACCCCAACGATTATACATTTTTGACAATAATGAAGTTAATGAAGCCGAATTCGGATACGACCGACGCACCATTGGATAGGCATTCAAAAAACCTTTCGACCTGTATAAAATATTCATATAGTTCCTTTTAAATCCTGTTTTTCCCCCTCCCCTTTGACCCGCTAAATGTGAGATTGGGGAGCTATAAAAGAACGAGTAACTCTTATTTTACTCCCCTCTTTCCATTGTGCAAGTTTCAGGACATTCGCTGGTTGCCCTGTGAAATACCTTCCTTGTAAGTAATAGAAATTAAAGAGAATTTATATAAATAATATGCATATAAAATCATTCATGACAAAGTTTAAACTTAATTAAGCAAAAAGCTTTTGCATTAAAAACTAATTTATCTACATATTGCTTCGAAATTAATTCACAAACAAACATTTTGATTGGAATTCAAGTAGAGAATTTATTAAAAAAAACAAAATTACAACTAATTGCTTATTTTCTGAAATGCCACATTTTATATTTCTACACATAGATAAGTTTTGAAACCATGCATATGTGAATGCACCAATACATAAATTAACACTCACACCTTAAAAAAACAGTGTAAAATTCAAGTTACACATTTATACACACACACACACATAGAGATAGACAGTCATAAGTAGTCACTAGTGCATTTATTTTAATTACCGTAAAGTTTTTGCACAAAACCCATAACCGCAACAGGAATGCACACCGAACACCTGTACAAGTTTTTCTTGGTTTTATATATAAATGAGACTAGGGTGGTACTACCATATAAGGAGAAATAAAGAAGTGGCCACTTAAAATCGGGACGTATTAAAGCGAACATAAATTTTAAATGAAACAACATATATTAACATTTTATACATTAAATTAAAGGTAATTTATTAACCTTTAAAAAAAATATAATTTGAAGTTTATGGGTCCTTATTTCGTAAAAATTTTCTGGCTTCTCTTTTAATGCCTCCTATAAACTTCTGCACAACTTTTCTTTCCACTCTCAAGCTAATTTTTTCTACTTTGTTCTCATCAAAATATGGTTATTTACTGTTCCTGCACACTTTTTCAATTTGCATTTAAAAATTGCCCAATATTTCTTGATTGGACGAAGATTTGAGCAATTAGGTGGATTGATGTGTTTTCATCATCCATAACAATGCTGCCCTTAAAATTGGTAAAAGCCTGATCACACAGCAATCTGCTACACTTTTAACATGATAATGTTTTTAGGCTGGTGTCTAATTTTAAAAAAGTTGCAGGACGCCACCTCAGTTTGACTATATAAGCTAACGACTAACAAAAAAGAAAATTGGAATTACTGTTTTCATTTTCTTAAAACCAAAAATTTTACTAACTTGGGTTTGTAACTTGGATAATAATTCACCTCGTGGTGAATAACAAAAATATTCACCAGCTGGTGAATAAAACGTAACATAATTATTTTTCATCAATATTTTTTTTTCATTAATATTTTTTTTCATCAATATTTTTTTTCATCAATATTTTTTTTTCATCAATATTTTTTTTTCATCAATATTTTTTTTTCCATCAAAAATTTTTTTTTCTTCAATATTTTTTTTTCATCAATATTTTTTTCATCAATATTTTTTTTTTCATCAATATTTTTTTTTTTCATCAATATTTTTTTTTTTTTCATCAATATTTTTTTTTCATCAATATTTTTTTTTTCATCAATATTTTTTTTTTTTCATCAACATATATTTTTTTTTTCATCAATATTTTTTTTTTCCTAAATTTTTTTTTTCATCAATATTTTTTCTTAATCAAAATTTTTTTTCATAAATTTTTTTTTTCATTAAATATTTATTTTTAAATAAAATTTTTTCATTAAAACCCTTTTTTTTTATCAAAAACTTTTTGCTATCGACAAACAGAGACAAACAGATAGATGGATATCACTAGAATGTCTTAGAAAGCTTTACGGATCAATAATATATAAACATAATGGGGTCCTCGACCGATATTTCAATGCATTTTGCATATAATGACAAATTAATATAGCGTTATTTTTCCTAGAAAAATTTTGCTTTGGAAAGAACACCTACTTATACAGCAAAACATTATCATGATTCAATGGTTTGGGCACGAGTACAAACTTCGCAGACATTTTTTGCTACTGGTTCTTTCTTTTCTGTTCTATTTGGATATTAATAAGCACGGTAGGACTTTAATCCAACATTTTTACGAATTCGACGTACACAACTTCTGCAAGTTTGACTTTTTTTGGCACGATTATTGTTTGATAAGCCTGGGGTTTTTTTTTTGAGAGAGACCTTAGCACTTTCTGCTTTAATTTTTTGTCTCGAGTTCCTCTTTTTCACAATTTAGATCTTTATTTCAGTTGATAATTTATTATTGTACTTTTTTAAAAACTTTACACACTGTAGATGTAGCCATTTTCAGTGATTTGGCTATATTTAAACCCGCCAAAGACGGATTTTCTAGATATTTGTGCACAATTTTATTTATAGCTTTTTTTTTCATTGTGTCTACACTTTTTAAAATTAAACTTAATGACTCGCAATTCATTGTAGATTAACTTTAGATTTGAGGTTAAAAACGTAAGTTAATGTTTTTCCATTTTGATAACAGGGGGCGTTGTTACGATTACTACAGTGCGTACCGATTTGAAGTGGCCACTTCTTTACTTAAGAAATTATATTCCGATATCTGAAAAACCAGAGAGATCATGCAGTTGCATGGATCACAACAAACATGTCTCTGTCCAGAATGCGCCGGACCATGGCAGGTGAAGTTATCGATTGTTATTGGGAAATTTAATTAAAATATGTGAATCTTTAGGTGTTCGATAGAGTTTGATAAATATTGATAATCGATATCTCTTTCAAAATAATAATGTTTTCAGGCTCAGGTTGAATACATAACACAGTGTTACAAAAATGAATGAAACAGAAAAACCTGGGATGCGATACTTTTTTTCTAGTAGGTGTTGTTGAGTACAACAAGATTCTGTCCTTGAAATTTATGAAACACCTCCAAAATCTTGAGTTACGGTTAAAAAACCGGTTTTTCGAACTTTTTACACTTATAAACCTGTAACTTTGTTGAATATTAACCGATTTTGAATTTCTCGACGGTTTTAGAAAGAATACACTAATATCTTTCGAAGTTATAGATGTGAAATTTAAGTAATATTAAAACAACTGTGCGTATTTTTCCAGCAAACTCAATTTAAAAAAAAAAAAAATCATTATTTTTTAAGTTTAAAGATGTTTTATCATATTTTTTTATTTAGGAACCGTACCATTTATGCATTTATTAATAAAGTATATTTATTTAAGAGTAAATTACAACCTTGGTTTTTAAAATCGGTTAAAAATTGACTGAGTTATTAAACTTTTAATAAAAACAAAATTTTGGAATAAATGCCTGCACAATGTTTTTCTACCATCCAACCATAATATGCGGGGTATACTCACTTTGTCATTCTGTGTGAAACACATCGAAATATCGATCTAGGGTCCCATAAAGTATTTATTTTTGATCAGTGATCGATTCTACGACATTCTAGCTTTGTCCGTCTGTCTGACCGTCCGTGTGTCCATCTGTGGAAGACACGAAACTGTCTAAAATAAAAGTTTTGACACGAATATGTGTTATGTTTATAGGACAGTGAAGTTTGTAAATGGGCTAAACCGGACCAGGGGAAAAAAGTTTCCCCTTGGAGAACTCATGCAACCCCAGAAATACACTATTTCATTTTAAAGTTTTGTTGTCTATTTGTTCAACAAATAAAACATTTTTGCGTCATATGAAGTTCATTGACCTGCTGTTGAACCAAGGGGATAAAACAATGCCATTTTTTTGGTCCGCTTTCCTTTTAGGTTAAACGAAAAATAAAAAAAATATAAAATTTTATTATTTGAGTGTAAATATTATAATATATAAATTTGTTAACATTAATTGCTAGGGGAAGGTGTCCCCAGACAGCATCACCCACAACCCCCCCCCCCCATCAAACCCGCGAAACGTCCTTGTAGTTTTTTATTTTCATTTATCGCAAGGGAAAGGTGTCCAAGGCAGGCCATACATCCGCGCCGCTGAGTTCCCCTTCTCAACAACAGTTTAGAACAAGAGCTTTCGCCAAACTTTTTTGCTTTAGAGTTCCATTGTCATTTATACAAGATTTACATTCCACTAAATTATCATGTCTTCTACAAGCGGACGTCCGCACATGACGGACATCTCTTCAATGTCTTAGAATCGATCTCTGATCAAAAATATATACTTTATGGGACTCTAGACCAATATTTCGCAATCTCTATAATGTCTTAGAATCGATCGCTGATCAAAAAATTATATTCGCTGTGAGACTCTAGACCGATATTTTGATGCGTTTCGCACCGAATGACAAAGTGAATATACCCCGTACTACACAGAGAAAAATAAGTTTCCAACTGAATTTTTCAGTTGTATTAACTTAAAATTCGGTTGCTGCTACTCCATTTTGATGTGGCTAACGAATTTTATAGTTGCCTGAATTAAAAGACAGTTGTAATAACAAAATTTTGTTGTAACTACCGATATTTAGTTGATTCAACCGTAATTCAAATGCATCCACCGTTTTTTTGTTGTAACAACTGAATTTTAGTTGGAAATTAGCAAATTTGTTTTCTGTGTGTACGGTTAGAGGGTATAAAAACATTGTGCAGGCATTTATTCCAAAATTTTGTTTTTATTAAAAGTTTAATAACTCGGTTAATTTTTTACCGATTTTAAAAACTAAAGTTGAGTTTTTCTCACAAATAAATATACTTTTTTAATAAATTCTTAAATAATACGGTTCTTTAACAAAAAAATGTGTAAAAACATCTCCAAAGTTGAAAAATAGAGAAATTTTTTAAAAAAATTGAGTTTGCTGGAGAAATACGCATAGTTGTCTCAATATTACTTAAATATTATATTCAGATCTTCGGAAGGTCTCAGTTTCTTCTTTCTAAAACCGTCATACGTGTAAAAAGTTCGAAAAACCGGTTTTTTACCCGTAACTCAATATTTTGGAGGTGTTTCGCAAATTTCAAGTACAGGGTCTTATTGTACTCGACAACACCTACTAGAAAAAAAGTATCGCATCCCAGGTTTTTTTTCTCTGTCACACAGTGAAATAGTATGACTATATTTTTCCTATTTCAAATAGTCGGTGTCGTAAAAGTTGCCTTTTAGGGTCAATATTTACACACAAAAGAGAATTGAACCTGTAGGGCAATGGCTTTAAGTTCATTTTTTGACGTGAAATTCGGAAAGTTCCGTGCAAAAAAAAAAACTTATTTTATTTTGTTGTTTTAGCTTAAAATATTAGTTTATATTTGGACATAACCGGAAAACTGTTTGTATGAATTTTTTTTTTTTTTTGGTTTTTACAAAATTTTTATTAAAAAATTTATTTTTTTTTATACCATCCACTTACAAAGGAGGTATTTCACACTGCACCCACCGATTCTTCTGACACTTGGATATGGGAAAGAGAGGAGGAAATAAGAGTTATCTGTTTCTTCTTACCTGCCCCATCTCTCATTTAGTCAAATGGGAGGGGAAAAATGGTATTTCTTTCGTTTTTTAAAGATTTTCTACATTTTTTTAAAGGAAACTATATGCACATTTTATACAGATCAAAAAATTTTTTGAAGGCCTCTCCTTATTTTCAAAAATCTAAAAACGTTGTGGAGACGTATATGAGGCATTCCACACCAAATGTCCAGCGAAAAAAAACACGTGTACCATAAACTTCTGAATAGCTTGTATGGATAGCCCTATATGGAACTTAGAAAATTGCGTTTTCGGTTTTTCAATTTTTCAAAAACTGGGCTTAGGAGGCGTGGTCAAATATTGGAAAAATGGTCAAATTCGTGGCGAGTTGCCTTGATTAAATACTTATCACATTTAAACGAAATGCACCACAATGTCAAAAATTTACGTTCTTATATAGTTTTGTATGGGCTATCGATTAAAATTTTTTGTTTTGGAAAATTTTCAGAACCCGTTCTGAAATTTTCCATTTTTTAAAAAAGTAAATTTATCAAAAATCCGGCCACTTTTTTTTCTTTTTTATTTATTTTTTTAAAAGTTTAGATGTTTGTCCATCCACACAAAAACAATCAGAAATGTATTTTTCGTTTTTTTCGAGAAAATCGCATTTGAATTTTAAATTTCATAACAATTTTGTAATTTGCTTGTATTTTCTTGTGTCAACAGAGCGTATGACGAATATTTATGCAATTAATATTACTCTTTCGCAACTTTAAAACAAAGAAATACAAGCAAATAACAAAATTGTTATGAAATTTAAAGTTCAAATGCGATTTTCTCGAAAAAAAAGATGAACATGTTTCTGATTTTTTTTGTGTGGATGGACAAACATCTAAACTTTTAAAAAAATAAATAAAAAAGAAAAAAAAAGTGGCCGGATTTTTGATAAATTTACTTTTTTAAAAAATGGAAAATTTCAGAACGGGTTCTGAAAATTTTCCAAAACAAAAAATTTTAATCGATAACCCATACAAAACTATATAAGAACGTAAATTTTTGACATTGTGGTGCATTCCGTATTAACGTGATAAATATTTAATCAAGGCAACTCGCCACAAATTTTACCATTTTTCCAATATTTGACCACGCCTCCTAAGCCCAGTTTTCGAAAATTTGAAAAACCAAAAACGCAATTTTCTTAGTTACATATAGGGCTATCCAAACAACCTATTCAGAAATTTACGGGACACATGTTTTTCTGTAGCGGGACATTTGGTGTGGAATGCCTCATATACGTACGACCGCCAAAATCATTAATAATAATCTCTGTTTAAATTAAGCTGACCCGTATTTTTGCGTTTAACAGAATTCCTGCTAGTTCGGGTTTTATTCGGATTTTCCCGAATGTCCTAATTTTTCATAAGGTGACAACACTTCTTTAAATTTGAGTTTCGGCAGCTAAAAAAAACAGGTAACTTTTATTTTCTCCCCTCATTCCCATATGCAAGTTTCAGGACAATCGGTGGGTGCCCTCTGAAAGACCTCCCTTGTTAGTGGTAGAGGGTATATATAAGTTTGTCATTCTGTTTGTAACTCATCGTGTGGGTCCCCATAAAGTATATTGTAGATCAGGGATCGATTCTAAGATATTCTAGTGTTGTCCGTCTGTGAAAATGTCGATCACGGCCAAAATATCACACAAGTATTACTGAAAATTTACTTATTTACTTGTTGTTGCCCCGAAAAGTTTGGTATAGCATTTCAGTAATATCGCTTAAGCGGTTCAAAAGTTATGAACGAAAATATATGGACACCTTAAAAATGTTGGTGTATTCAACATAACATAAAAATACAAAATAATACGAATGGTATTTAAACAAGTACGAACATATTTTTTATAAAAGAAGAAAAAAATCGCGGAGTTTTTTTTAACAAAATTTCTTTTTTAAATAAAGTTTTTTGCAATAATCTTTTTTACATTGTGGAGGTTACCAATACATTCGGCAAGGCCGAACTTAACTTATTTACTTGTCTTACAAGAAAGGTCTTTCACAGGGCACCCACCGATTGTCCTGAAACTTTAATATGGGAATGAATGGGAAAAATAAGAGTTAGCTGTTTTTTTAGGTGCCCAATCTCAAATTTAGAAACGGGTTGCCACCTTATGAAAAATTAAGGGCTTTCGGGAAAATCCGTATAAAAGCCGAACTAATTGGAATTTCGCCAAATGAAAAAATGCGCGCAAGCTTAATTTTGATAAAGATTATTTCATATGATTTTGGCGGTCGTATGTATATGTATTTCCATATAAACTACCACAACGATTATACATTTTTGACAATAACGAACTTAACGAAGCCGAATTTGGACACGACCAATACACCATTGGATAGGTCTTCAAAAAACCTTTCGACCTGGATAAAATGTTCATATAGTTTCTTTTGAAGAAATGGGAAAATTCCTCAAAAAAAAAAAAAATCCGTTTTCCCCCTCCCATTTGAAAGAAAAACAGGTGACTCTTATTTTGCTCCCCTCTTTCGTATATGCAAGTTTCAAGACAATCGGCTGGTGCTCTGTGAAACGCCTTCCTTGTTAGTTATTAATAACCCAAAAATGCAACTTTTACGCCACCGACGATTTTGCAATTCGGAAAAACCTGATCTGCTCCAACTTAATGTATAAGCAAACGATCAGTGTTGTCATATATTTTTTTGAAAAAAACTTTTTATTTAAAAAAAAACCTTTTTTTGTGAAAAAATCTTTTTTTTACAAAAGTATTGAAACAATCAAAAAATTTTAATTAATAAATAGCAAGTATAAAAAATAAAAAAAGGCTCATAAAAGAATCTTTAGACGTTCAGAAAAGCCTACTTAGGGAGTTGAGATAGGGCGTAGGTATATTTTGAAAAAATGTTGTAGGGTAAAAATAAATGGGGGTCGGTCTCACTAATGACCCCTCTCGGACGCACCATTGGACCGGTAGAAGCTGATTAAATAAGGTAGGTGTGTTCAGAAAAATATTGTGAGCCGGTCATACATTTTGTTGCTCTAAGGGCACTATTAGGGCAGCAGTTAGAGCAGTTGGAACAAATTTAAAAAAATGTCGTTTTGTGTGGGAGCCCCAAAGAAATGTTAAGACGTAAAAGTTAATGGGGATCGGTCTTATAAAGGACCCCTCTATGACGCACCATTGGAGCAGTAGAAATGATTTTAAGATTGGAAAATTACAATAAAATTGTTTCAAAAAATTTTAAAAAATAGTAATAATCGTTATCCCACGATCCTCCTGGGCAAAAAATTTGTAGAATTGATAGAAGTTTTACACAAAAAAATTTAAAAAAAATCGAAGAGTACAAACATTTTCAAAAATGAGATTTAAATTCTAAAACTTAAAAATCGCATACTAGAGCGCTTCTAAGAATTTTTTGGGATTTTTTTTTTTTTTAAAGTGCGTAAAAAAACAAAAATTTTGAAAAAAAAAAAATTTAATTTGGACCATTATTGAAGAAGTTATGATTAAAAGAAGTTTGACTAAAGGAACAAACTACCAATTTTTAAAAATTCGATACCCGAGTAAAAATAAACATATATGACAATATATAACTTGATACAAACATAATAAATCATATATGATTATACATCCGGTGAGGTATTTTCTAATTTTTTTAAATGCAGTCATATGTTGTAATTAGGGATGTCGCGAATATTCGTCACTATTCGGTATATTCGGCATGCTCTTTTGAATATTCGGTTAAATAAATATTCGGTAACAGTTTGCCGAATATTCGGCAAAATTTAAATTAGTTAAAAAATACAATTTTATTAACGTTTGACTCTTGTTTTGTAGTCATTTCAGTATGTTTTTATACAAAAAAACTTGAGCACTTGATTAAAACTCGAATTGTTTAGGTAACAGAAAAAATAGTGTCAAAAACAGCGTTGTTGTCTTTTAGTCTGGTACATTTTTTTAATTGTTTACATAGGTAAAATACAGGCGTATGCATAATTAAATTATTCGGCAATATTCGTATTCGGTTCAAACCGAATACCGAATAGTAAATATTCGGTAAAATGCCGAATACACTATTCGCGACATCCCTAGTTGTAATATATAATTTAATCATGATTCGGATTATAAATATAAATATATGAAATAATATTAGGGCCAATACAAAATTGGTTTTTCTGTATAATTTAATATAAAATTATATATAGCTTATTCTGTTTCATATATAAATGTTTCCAATTAAATGTTTCCAATTAACCAAAAATGTTCTAAGTTTTTTAAGCAAAGTATAAGAAACTTTTAAAATGTTCCTAAACATTTCCTTTTTATGTATATCACCTATCTGGTTCGAAGCGTACCCAAACATTTTTTTGTTTCAGAAAATTATATGTTTGGTGAATGTATCGTTGACCTGTGGTGTAACTCACCCAAACCAAAACACACCAAGATTTTTTATGTTTTTATGCAATTAGATCTAATTGGAACCAATGAAATATGGCAATGTCTGGTCAAAACTCGGATGAAATCGAATCATATTTTATACAAGTTGATCTTTTTTAATGAAAAATCATCCACCATTATTCGGATTAAATTGCGTATAAATATATATTGTGTTATATATCATTATGTATTGCATCATATAAAATTTTTTACTCGGGTATCTTTTGAACGGGTCATCAAAAAAATCTGAAAATTTACCACGAAGGAGTTTTCGAAGGGTACTAAAAACTGTTAACAAATTAGGAAAATCTAAAAAAAAGAATTTTTCAAAGTGTCCGATTTGACATGGAATGCCCCATATATAGATTATATATAATTTTATGCAGTTATATATAGCAGTATATAATAAGTTGTAATTTTATCCGAAAAATGGGAACTTTTTTACTACGTAGTGTACACAATTTTTGGGATAATGTGCATCTTGTAAAGTGGGCATAATCCCTGTTATGGTTCTTATGGCCATTTGTTTGGTCATTATCCCCATAAGTTTATCCCCATAAGTTTGAGAATTATGTCCCTTTTGTTTGGGAATATGTCCAAATTATTTTTGGTCATAGTCCCCACCACCATAATGGAGATTATGATCAAAATAAATCCATATAAAACATATGGGGAGTATGTCTTATAGCCTGATAATGCCACCCTAATAAACATTCATAAGTAAAATGGCAGAATTAGTGAATCGTAGAATTGTTAAAGTAACAACACAAGTTTTGTGTTATAAACGTAAAAATTACAAGTGTTACTTTACAGAAAGACACCTGTATAAATGGCTAAATGTAAGTGTATGCTGTGTGTGTGTGCAAGTGTCTGTGTAATTAAGATAGTTGAGTGTAATGATGTTAGAGCATCATATGTTTAAAATTGCGTTAACTCGAAAACTTTACTGACTTTATGACGACGACTGTGACGATGACTTTCTCATTTACAAAAAAAAAAAAAAAAACAAGTACAAGTTTTAAATTCGGCCTTGTCGAATGTATTGATACCCTCCATAATGCAAAAAAGATTATTTGCAAAAAACTTTGGAAAAGAAATTAAGTTTGAAAAAAAAAATTGGAAAAAATTTCCGTTGAAAAAAAAATATGGTGAAAATAAAAATTTTTGCGAATATTTTTTTGAAAAAAAAAAAATGTTTCTGTTTTTGTTAAAATACCATTCGGTATTCAATTATGTTCACATATCACTCATTTACTTGCATAACGTCATAACTCAAAAAACGTGATTTTTGAGTTAATGATGCAGAAGTATTTGTTATATCACGCTTTATATTGTGTCAAAAATTCAAATAATTTTTTTTTTAAACTCACCGTTTAAGAAGAGAACACGCCATTATTACATTTTCTGGGCGCCATGAAATAACTCCCAATGAAATGAGTCCCAAGAAAAATAATGCAATAAGTCCCAACATTTTTCATACGATTTGGGAGTTATTTCATAATGAAATAACTCCTAAATATGCGGGAATTATTTAATTTTTTGGAAGTTATTTCATTTTTATGTTTGGGAGTTATTTCATTATGCAATAACTCCCAAATTATTTTAATGAAATAACTCCCAACAAAAATTGAACTTATTAAATTTTCAAGTTTCTTTAATTTTTATTAAAAATAATAATTCAGGAAAAGTTAGTTTATAAAGACAAAGTAAATGACCTCGAACTAGAATAAACTCTTTTTCAATGCTTTTTAAATTGTCTTGTATATAAATTCAGAAACCCATCATTCAGAAGTACATCACTGTCAATTAAAATCCAAAAACAAATATTACGTTTGCTTTAAGGAGAAATGCACGCAGCGAGTAATTGTAAAAAATTTGGAATTCTTCTAACAATGGTTTTAATGTATGAAAATTAAGAGGTATTGAATGACAATCTGAAGATCCTTAACCGGTGTATGAAAAAGTTTTAGAACCCTGTTGGTTTGGCGGCCAAATTGGATTATTTTAAGAATGAACTTTCGCAAAATTTGCAAAATTTATTTTGTTATACATGTTGTCGGAATACGATTATTTGCTTGAAAGTATTTGAATGCATATGCGTGTGAAGAAAGCGCCGTAGGCGAAAAATTTTTACAAGAGATTTTAACAAATAATCCTATTGTTACCACATTTATTATAGAGAATCCTTGAAGCTCCAGTCTTTTAGGAATCTGCATTACGTTTAATGCGTGGCTTGTTTATTGTTTTAACCAAGATGATTTATATATTTCTTTAATTTTCTTAATTACCCGACTAAAAAAGTTTAGATATAGGAACATATTATTTAATATATTTATATATGGCCATACACAGTACTTTACATAATTATATGTAAATGTATCTTGTATTAAGTTTTACACCCAAAATTTAATATGGTGCCATATAAAAGGATATCAAATCATGTGTTGCTCCACATCTATATATATAAAGTAGTTAAGTGACTGACTGATGACTGACTGACTGACATACTAATCACGCATCATCCCACAGCCCAAACCACTGAAGCTAGAGTCTTGAAATTTGGATTGTAGTTTCACCTCCCGGAATACATATCCGCTAAGGCTGGGATTTTGGAAATGTTGATTTTAAGGGGTAAAACTGAAGGGTTGAAAAAGGGGAAAAAGCGAGTACTTTGGTACTTTTTATTTTTTCTGAAAAAAAAAATCCAATTAATTTAAAACTTAAAATGTAGGATCCTCTAACGGAAAAACATTCCCAAAAAAAGGAATTTCTTTAAATTCGGATTCCAAAGGGTGAAAAGGTATAAAAAATGGTACTTTGGTACTTTTTTAAATTTTTGCAAATTATGGTCCTACAAAAATATTAAAATTTGCAATGGTGGTTCCAACAACGGAAAAAATTCTGAAAACGTACTTTTTCGAAATTCCGATTCTAAGGGGAGTAAAAAAGCGAGTACTTTGGTAATTTTTATTTTTTCTGGGAAAAAATCCTATTAATTCGAAAATAAGAATGTAGGATCCTCTAATGGAAAAACATTCCGAAAAAAAGAACTTTCTGGAAATTTGGACTCCTAAGGGTAAAAAGTGATAAAAAATGTACTTTGGATTCCTAATGGTAAAAAGGGGTAAAAAATTGTACTTTGGTACTTTTTATATTTTTTGAAATTAAAGTCCTACAAAAAAAATTAAAATTTGCAATTTTTTTCCAACAACGAAAAAAATTTTGAAAAAGTACTTTTTCCAAATACCGGTTCTATGGGGGGTAAAAAGCGAGCACTTCGTACTTTTTATTTTTTCCGAAAAAAAAATCCTATTAATTTGAAAATTGGAATGTAGGATCCTCTAACGGAAAAACATTCCAAAAAAAGAACTTTCTGGAAATTCGGAATCCTAAGGGTAAAAAGTGATAAAAATGTACTTTGGTACTTTCTAAATTTTTTGAAATTAAGGTCCTACAAAAAAATATTAAAATGTTAGTTCCAACAACGGGAAAAATTCTGAAAAAGTACTTTTTCGAAATTCCGTTTTTAAGGGGGAAAAAAAGGTTATTTTGGTACTTATTATAATTCCTGAAATAATGGTACTGGAAACTTTAAGTTTTGGAATGCAGGGTCATTTAGCGAAAAACGATTTCTAAAGAAGGCAAAAATTTTTTTGTTTTTTAGCGCATGTAATCGCATATTCGGAACGGAATGAAAACTACATAGGACTAATCGGAATGGAACAGGGAATCAAATGGAATAAAACAGGGAACGAAATGGGGACTTGAAATTTGCAATGTAGGTGCGCCTCCCGAAATATAGATCTGTTAAGGCTGAGTTTTTGAAAATGTTGATTCTAGGGAATAGGGGTAAAAAAAGGTATTTTGGTACTTTTTATATTTCCACAAACCACTGAAGCTAGAGACTTTAAATTTGGAATATAGGTGCACCTCCCGGAAAATAGGTTCACAAAGGCTTGGGTTTTGGAAATGTTGATTCTTAGGGGGTAAAATGTGCAAAAACTGGTACATTAGTACTTTTTATAGATTTGATTTGAAATTTGGAATGTAGCTGCATCTCCCGGAATATAGATCCTCTAAGGCTGGGGTTCTTTAAATAATGATTTTATGGGGGTAAAACGGGTAAAAAAGGTATTTTGGAACTTTTTATATATACTTAAATAATGGGTCTATTAGCTTGAAATTTGGAATGTGGCATCCCATGCTTTAATAAAGGTCATAAAAACTTAAAATTAAGAAGGTAGGATGCAACAACAGAAAAAAACTATGAAAAATTTACTATTTGGAAATTCCTATTCCGATCTAAGGGGATAAAAACGAGTACTATGGTACCTTTTATATTTTATGAAATATTTATGATGGAAATTTGGAGTGTAAGATTGTCGAGCAAAATAAAATATTCCCAAAAGAATAACTTTTGGAAATTCTAATTCCTAAGGAAATTAGTTAAAAAAGGGATTTATATGTTCTTAAATAATGAGCCTATTAACTTTAAGTTTGGAATGTAGCATCCTCTAACTGGAAAAAATCCCCCAAAAAAATGCTTTTTGGTACTGTTTATATTTTCTTAAATAGAGGTCATAAAAACTTAAATTAGGAATGTAGGATCCAACAGCAGAAAAAAATCTGTAAAAAATACTTTTTTCGAAACTTCGATTCCAAGGGAGTAAAAACGAGCACTTTGGTACTTTTCATATTATCTGAAATAATGGTGCTGGAAACTTGAAATTTTTAATGTATGATCGTCTATCGAAAAAACATTCCCAAAAGATTTTTTTTTTAATTCTAATTCCTAATGAGTTAAAGGAATACTTTTTATATTTTCTGAAACAAAATAAGGGGCAAAATTATTATTATTTTTAATTCAATGATCTTATCTATAGAAATCCTTTTGTTCTTAAACGGATACTGTTCGAAAAGGAATGAACACAACATTGAACGAAATTGAATGGAGCAGGGAACCAAATGAAATAGAACAGGGAAAGAAATGAAATGAAACTGGGAAGGAATTCAAATGAAAATTTTTCAATTTTTTTTTTTAAATTTTTTTTTTACTAAATTTTTTTTGTGCTAAAATTTGTTTATCAAGTAATTTTTCAGTAATTTTTTTGTTTCATTCATACAATTTTGTTAATATTTTTACAAAATTTTTTCATTAAATTTTTGACTCAAAGTTTTATTTACTCAATTTTTATTTTTGCTCAAATTAATAAATCAATGTTTTTTTTTTTTTTGATAACATAAGACCGTCTTAAAGTTGACGTAGTGTTTATTATATCAACTGATGTGTTTGGTATTTTATTGTAAGTGTTGTGATCATTATAAGCACAGTTTTTGTAAAGGATTAATACATATCTAAAGATTGCATAGCGAAAAGTTCCAAAAATGGGTCATTTATTATCATTATGAAATTTTTCTATATATACGGGCAACGAAATACTCTGCGCACGCTAGTACAATATATAAAGCCTTATTAAATTAGATATTGCATATAATATTTAATATGACTCCATGAAAGACCTCATACAAGATTAGATAAATAAATATATGATATACAAATCCATGTCTGACCTCATACAAGATGAGATATACATATATATATGATGCTGAATCGGGAGAAAAAAGTTTTCTAAGTCCCCTAGTAAAAATATTATGCTAATTTTACTAAATAGATCAAATTTGATCCGTAAAATGGTTGTATCAAATAATATCTAATTGGATTACTTTAGATCAAAAAATATAAAAATTGATACAATTTGGTCCTGAAGTTGGTCAAGTCTAATTATATCAAATTGATCTTATAATATCTATATTTATAAAATTTGATGAGCAAAACCAAAATACGATTCTAATCATATATGGAGCAATATCTAACCATATAAAGTGGATCAACCGTATCAAAATGATAGATATAATTTTATATAAATTTATACGGAAGCATATTTACTCATATAAGTTTGTATCAAATTATGTATAATTATATCAGAACATTTTTACTCGGGTCCCGAGAAAATTTTTTAAAATTTCCAGACACAAATAATTTTTGCGTTTTGGAGTTAAGAATTACTTTAAAAATGATTTAAACAAAAAAAAATTTAGCCAAATTTTGAAAAATTTTACAAGTCCTGAAAAAGTTTTGTAGAATTTTCTAAGTCCTGGATAAAAAATATTTTTGGTAAATTTTTTGCGTTTTGAAGTAAAAATTTATTAACAAAGTTTTAAGAAACAATTTTTTAAATTTCGATTTTTTTTTTAAATTTTAAAGTCCCAGACAGATTTTTTTTTGCAATTCCCGAAAAAACTTGCGATAAATTTGAAAATTATGAGATAAAAACAAAATATTTTATGCAAAATTCTACATATTTTATCTTATGATATAAAATTATATACAATTATATCAAATTAGATAAACCCAATATTCGGATCAAAAACGATCATATTTAATCTAATATAACAAATTTTGAGCTATTTTGATCCACCAATTTCATCATCTTATTTTATCCAAATACGTGTTGGGCCATATCAAATTATGTATTGCTCAATTTCAAATTATATATGGACCCGTATATTTATTTTTAGTCGGGTATAAAAACGTAATTCTTCCACAAGTTCTCTTAAGTTTTAAAAATTTAGGAGAATGATTTGAGTACGTGTTATACACCCATTTATATTGAGAATTAAGTTAATATTTTTATCGACTTTCTTTCTGGTCTTTTCGCAGCCGCCATCTAGACCTGCGATAAGTTAGCTATTGCATGAAATATTAAAATAATATCATTCAAACATTTACAGATCTGTAATCAATGTGTCAGAATGCTGCATCCCGAAAAAGTTAAGAAGGAATGGTAGGCACTTAAGAGACTTGTTTTTCAAAGAGATTTAATTAAAATGTTTTTGGGATTTAAAGAGTTAAAAACGTAATATTACAAAAAAAATTGGGATTTATTTCATTTCTCTTAGGAGTTATTTCATTGGGACTTGCATCATTTTTTGTTTGGGACTTATTTCATTTTTCTTGGGACTCATTTAGTTTTTTGGTTTGGGAGATATTTCATTTTATTTGGCATTTATTTCATTGGGAGTTATTTCATTGGGAGTTATTTCATTGGGAGCTATTTCATGGCGTCCATTTTCTATGTACCGGCCTTTTTCAATGGAAACCCAGTTTCAATTGTAAACTTTAAGCTCGATTTCTGCAAAATTATGTATTTTAAGTTATGACCATATACAAGTAAATGAGCGATATGTCAACTAGCAGCCCAATTATAGCATTTTTTGTTTTTAGGTTTTATGAAATGTAATTAGAACTTCGAAGTGACCTTATATTTTCGTTCATAACTTTTGATGCGATGCACAGTGCCACATTTGGCCAATCTAGCACGACAAAAATCAAAAAAAAAAAGTTCCCCGATTTTTATGATTTGTTTGTATGTTTTATAAAACATTCCTAATAACACGGAAATACTCATATAAGAACTATAATTCTATTCGTTATAAAGATGTGGGTGCATAAAGTTGCATCTTGTAAAATCCTGAAAGCAGTGTTCATTATTTCGCATTAATTAAGTCGATTTTAAACAGTTGTAACTTTTTAACAAAAAAATATATTTATACACTCTTTTTTGGTAATTTTAAAGGATATTTAAAGGTTTTTAGCCATATCTTTTCTTCTTTTGTTAAAAATTTTTTTCTATTTTTTATTAAATTTTTAACCTAATAAAAATTTTTGAAAAGAAAATTATATATTTATTTTTTTTGATGGAATAGAACTTTTGTGTTTGGCCTCTATTGGTCGCCGGACGTTTTCAGACATATTGACCAATATCCATAGTACTTATTTCAATGGCTAACTTTTGCGACCGTCTGCGACGCCGACTACAGTGGGGCGATATGTAAACCTTGTTTTTACATATATTTCAAACATATTTTTAAAAAGTGGGCGTGGCAGTTGTCTGACCGCCTCCTTTTTTTGTGATGTTATTTCTACATTCCTTGAGAGTATATATACCAAGTTTAAAGAAATTACAACCAAAATTAAAAATTTTTTAAAAAGTGGGCGTGGCCGCTAACTGGCCTCCCATATTTTTCATAATGTTGTTTTTGTAGTCAAAACGAACATTTATACTGAATTTCTAGTCAATATAAATAAAATTGTATTTTTGTCGTCCTAGATTGGTCAAATGTGGCACTGAGCGATGTGCCCATTATCTGAAATGCAATACAAAACTGTTCCGAGACACAACAAGTAAATAAATTAATTTTCCGTGATTAGAGTTTGCAAAACGATTAAAATCGTAAGCGTAATCGCGATTAATCGCACCAATTAATCGTAATCGTAATCGACAAAAAAATCATGCAATTACGATTAATAATTTTCTTTGAAATACACTGTTTTTATAACGATTTTTAAATATATTATTTTGGCTTACGATTCATTTAACTTATTTGCAATTTCTCTTTCCTTTTTATTGTAAAAGTATTTTAAATTTAAAGTAAAATTTAAATTTTCATCTTAGTAACCCCACAATTTTGTTTTAAAAATATGTAATCCAAAAGGATTTGGCTGGATTTGGTAAAAAAATTTGGGCATGAAGTTTTATAAAAAAAAACGTAATTTTTTATCTGGTTGCAGACTGAAGACGCTCTTTCTAAATTCCCTTATAAATTTTCACACAATCAGCTCTTCAGTGGTCATTGGCAAGTATTCTGACACGAAGTTCGAAAGATTATAATTTTCGGGACGCCAAAATATATACACATAAAAGTAGTTTTTGTGGAATGTTTTTTTTTACCAAAGGAACCTTTATTACAAATTGCAAGAGTCTAGGATCATTATTTCATGGAATATGAAAAGGACAAAAAGCTCACGTTCTTTTTTTACGAATTTTACTTTTTTCTGACGGTTTTTTTTTACAAAGGATCCTGTATTCCAAATTTTACCCCTTTTTGTCCCCTTAACAATTTATCAAAAATCTGGCGATATTTTTTTTATTTTTTTTTAGTTTAGATGTTTGTCTATCCACATAAAAAAATTCAGGAAGGCATTATTCGTATTTTTCGAGAAAATCGTATTCGAATATTGGATTTCAGAAAATTTCTATAATTTTCTTGTATTTTATTGTGTCAACACCGCGTATGAGCAACGACTATTTGCAAAACCAATGAATTTTCGTTACTCATACGCAATAAAACACAAGAGAATTACAGAATTTTTATGAAACCTAATATTCAAATGCTATTTTCTCGAAAAATACGAAAAATACCCTCCTTATTTTTTTTCCAAATTTAAAAATTTTTCATCTAAACTTAAAAAAAAAAATGTGGCCGCATTTTTGACAAATTGAATTTTTTAAAAAATTAAAACTTTAAGGAAGGTTTCTGAAAATTTTCCAAAATAAAAAATGTTAGTAGATACCCCATAAAAAATTTACATAAATGTTAATTTATGCGATTGTGGTGCATTTCGTAAATTTGATAAATATTTAATCAAGGGAACTCGACAGAATTTAGACAATTTTTCCAATATTTAACCACGTTTTTAAAAATTTAAAAACCAAAAACGCAATTTTCTTTGTTTCATATATCCATACCACCAATTTTTTTAACATGATAATGTTTTTAGGCTGGGGTCTAATTTTAAAAAAGTTGCAGGACGCCACCTCAGTTTGACTATATAAGCTAACGATTAAACAAAAAAGAAAATGAGAATTACAGTTTTCATTTTATTACAACCTTAAACTTCGACAATAACTTAAAATTAATAAATAAAACAAAAGAAACACATAGTTCTGGTAGTGACATCTATCGGCGCTAGGTGTCGCTCGATTAACGCAGTATTGCCATACCAAATATCGAATTTCCAATTAGATTAGTTACCATCATCGCAATTTTTTTTCAATAAAATATTACCACATGGCAGCATTAACCAGTATATTTGAAAATCGAAAATCTACAAACAGGAGAAACATAACAAAATGTAAATCACTATTTAAATAAGCTACGGTGGCCTAGGTGAAGTGAGCCAGACTGGAAAACAGAAGGTCCTGTGATCGAACCCGTGATCTGTCAAATTTTTTTTTTATTTAGTTTTTTTTAGCTTGTACATTTCTTTTTGTTAGGGAAAAATTTGTTTGCATTAATTCTTTATACTTTTTTATTTAATTATAAATAAAAAAAAAATTATGTATTCAGATTTTTCTAAATATTCTAGTTGTTTTTCTTTCTGAATTATGTAATTTTTTCTAAATATATCTGCATTTTTTTGTGAATATTGAATAAATTTGAAAAATTTCTTGGATTTTTTTTTCTGAATATTTTTTTAACCCTTACAAATTTTTTTGCAAATACGTGAGGGTTATTCGTAAAAAGTTTTTATTAAATAAAACATTATCATGATTTAATATTTTGGGCAAGAGTACAAAACTCTGCGGCATTTTTTAAAGAGGTTTTTAACATAAACTATTGCAATTATATTTATTTAAAAAAATCGATTAATCGATAATCGCGATTAACGGCTATTTTTTTTAATCGTAATCGCGATTATGAAATTTCTCGATTATTTGCAAGCTCTATCCGTGATATCAATGTAATATATTGGCTGTGAAAGCCATTTCAACAGACAGACTAATATCGCTACAATGTCTTAGAATGAATGTTAATGTTTTTATGGTGTCACAAACAGACATTCCGATAAGTTACAAACGGAAAGACAAACTAATATATACCGCCTAACACTAACAATAAGTGGAGGGTATAAAAAAAAAACACCATAGAGAGTTTAATTTAAAAACTTTGTTTTCAAGTGTGTTTGTGTTATTTTTCAGTTAATTGCAATATTTCCTGATTTCAAATTGTCTCTGCTTAGCCGAAGATACGTAAAGCCAAAATTGATAATTAAATTCGGTTGCTCTAACTTAATAAGTTTTGATAAATTTTGGTTTGGTTCATTTGCCTCATGTATGATAAAATTTTCTTGGATGACAATAACAATTTGAAAAAAAATTTTCTTTCGATAAAAAATGGTTATCGATAACAAACTATTTTATAAGAAATCAGTTATCGATGTATCGTTAAAAAAATTTTCTATAGAAAAATTTTACAAAAAATTTCATACAAAAATATAGATATATATTTTAAAAATTTTGATATTGATCCCCAAATTTCGTCTATTTTGCTCTATCTATATACGGTGGCTCGCAGCTTATTTCGTGTGAAAGATATTAGTCAGCAATCCATTCAAGACAAAGTTAAACAAAATTGACCTAATTATTATCAAGTAAGTATTTTTGTAAAAAGTCCTGTATATATAATTAATCAAGCTTTAATTAAAGCTTAATGGCGTTCAGATTATGTAAATATTAAATGTGCTACGAGGGTCGAAATGCAAATTGAAATTATTGAAAGGCCTTTTTTATAAAATTTATTAAAAATATTTCTTGGTCGATTTTATCCAATCTCAAACATTAAGAACTTAAAAAATAGTTCAATAGTTTTTATTCATTTATTAAATAATTTTTTCAAAGACCCAAACAAAAACCAACATTTTTAAAACACAGAAGAAGAAATCTGATTTTTTTGACCTCCAATTCTTTAGACCACCAATTTTTGGTAAACAAAAAAAGATTTAATTGTTTAATAATTTTAGTACACCTAAGTGTATAGTAATGAAATATAAAAATAATTGAACATTTCCTTTGTTTACAAAACATTTGGTGGTCAAAAGAATTGGAGGTCAAAAAATTCGGATTTCTTCGACCGCATTTTAAAAATTTTGGTTTTAACATGATAATGTTTTTAGGCTGGGGTCTAATTTTAAAAAAGTTGCAGGACGCCACCTCAGTTTGACTATATAAGCTAACGATTACACAAAAAAGAAAATGAGAATTACAGTTTTCATTTTATTACAACCTTAAACTTCGACAATAATTTTAAATTAATAAATAAAATAAAAAAACACAGTTTTGGTAGCGACACCTAGCGCCGCTACTCGATAAGCGCAGTATTGCCATACCAAATATCGCATTTCCAATTAGATTAGTTACCATCATCGCAAATTTTTTCCAATAAAATATTACCACATCGCAAAACTAACCAGTATATTTGAAAATATAATATCTACAAGCAAGAGAAGCATAACAAGCGCCGCCTGGCTGTCAGTATCGGAAATTTTACAAGTATTCGTTTTTTGTAGTAGAGATGCGAGCGTGTCACGTGATTACCCGTGATCATTAGTGAAATTTACGCTTGATTAGAAAAAAATGTTCGTGCGTGAGTAATTTTGGCTTCGTCAGTTTGCGTGATTGTTGTGCGCTGTCGAAAACAGAAAACTAGTGGGAAAATCGTAATTTTATTGAATTTAAAGGGTAACTAATACAAAATTGTGATTAACTGGCCTATTCACAGTTATGACTCGTTATGACTAATTTTATTATTTACAAACTTCATGTTCCTTGTGTTTGTTGTATACACAATCATAAAAAGTCTCAAAATTTAAAATTATTTGTCAACTTTGAGACAATGTGGGTAGCAGGTCTTCATTTTTTTGAAATTTTCAAACAAAATTTGATTTATTTTATGATTGTTTATAAAACCACAGGGAAAAAATTGAGTTATAATTGAGTTTGACTTTTTTTGTGAATAGGCACCTAAAATAGGCTTTTGTGATTAATTTTAGGAAATTAAATACCTTTTGTGCAAGAATTTGAAATAAAGTCAAATAAAATTTTGTATATTTTATTTTCGTGAGTCTTTGTAAGCGTGATTATTTTGTGAGCGTGACAAAAATTTTAGCTACTCACGTGAGCGTGCGTAAACGTAAGCAGAAAAAACTATTTTGTAAGTGAGCAATACTTTTATTTCGTGTGCGTGAGTAAGTCAAAATTCACTCACGCGCCCATCTCCATTTTGTAGTATGTATCTATAATATTGTCGGATAACCACAAGCAAGAACATAACACTGTTTATGTGTGCATATAAATATTATGCGGTAGCCTAGCTGAAGTGTGCCAGACTCGGAAACAGTGGGTCCGGGGATCGTCTCCGTGATCAGTCAACTTATTTTTTTTAAATTTCGTTTTTTTAGCTTATTTTTTTTTTTGTTAAGACCAAATTTTTTTTTAAACCTTTATACTTTTTTTTATTAAATTATAAAAAAAGTTAGAAAAAGGTATTGTTTTAAGTATTGGGGATTGTTACGTATAATTTAAAATTAAAAGACTATTTGATTTGAATAAAAAACAGGAATAAATAAAAGCTTATTAAAATAATAAAAAAAAATAATTAGAATCTTATAAATGTTAAAATGTTATATATTCAGGTTTCTCTAAATTTTCCAGTAGTTTTTGTTATAAATTTTGTGATTTTTCTGAATTTATCTGAATTTTTTGACTAATTTTTTGTTTTGTCTGGATTTGTTTCTTAGTTTTTAATTTTTTTTTCTGAATATTGAATAAATCCTGCAAGTGTATTTAAGAAATTTTCTGAGAAAATATCGTTTTTGGAAATATGTGATGTTTATTCGTAACAACTTTTTATTAAATAAAACATTATCATGATTTAATATTTTGGGCAAGAGTACAAAACTCTGCGGCATTTTTATTTGGGCTACTGGAAAAATTACTTGATAAATAAGTATACACTACTGGACTATTTTTTAAATTTTTACTGTTTGAGCTCGGGAAAAATCGACCGAAAAGTATTTTTAAGAAATTTTCTAAGTAACGTCTTTCAATAATTTCAATTTCCATTTTAACCCTCGTAGTTTAATATTTACTTAATCTTGACGCAATTAAGCTTAAATTAATGCTCGATAAACTACCTACACAGCACTTTTAACAATAATACTCGTTTAGTAATAATTAGGTGTTTTATTGGAAACGTTGTCTTAAATGGATTGCTAACTTATATCTAACACAAATAAGCTGCGAGTCTATTTAAGGAAATAATGACAAATACAAATTTTTTTAAAAATTTCATACAAAAATACATTTTTTGAAATTTTTGATGATCCACAAATTTCGTTTATTTTGCTTTATCTCTTATATTTAAGGAAATAAAGGCAAATAAAGATTCTTTAAAAAATTTCATGCAAAAATAGATTTTTTGAAATTTTTGATAGTGAACCCCAAATTTGTCTATTTTGCTCTATCTCTTATATTTAAGGAAATAATGGCAAATAAAGATTTTATGAAAAATTTCATGCAATAATATTTTTTTTTAAATTTTTACTAGTGATCCCCAAATTTCGTCTATAAATATTTTATAAAAAATTTCATAAAAAAATTTATTTTTTTAAATTTTTACTAGTGATCCCCAAATTTCGTCTATTTTGCTCTATCTCTTCTATTTAAGAAAATATTGGCAAATAAAGATGTTTTAAAAAAGTTCATACCGAAATAAATTTTTTTAAATTTTTGATAGTGATCCCCAAATTTCGTCAATTTTGCTCTATCTCTTATTATATTAAGGAAATAATGGCAAATAACGATTTTTTTTAAAAATTTCATATAAAAATAGATTTTTTTAAATTTTTGATAGTGATCCACAAACTTTGTCTATATTGTGCTATCTCTTATATTTAGGGAAATAATGGCAAATAAAGATTTTACAAAAATTTCATACAAAAATATAATATTTGAAATTTTTACTAGTGATCCCCAAATTTCGTCTATTTTGCTCTATCTCTTATATTTAAGGAAATAATGGCAAATAAAGATGTTTAAAAAATTTCATACAAAAAAATATTTTTTGAAATTTTTACTAGTGATCCCCAAATTTTGTCTATTTTGCTCTATCGCTTATATTTAAGGAAATAATGACAAATAAAGATTCTTTAAAAAATTTAATGCAAAAATAGATTTTTTTGAAATTTTTGATAGTGAACCCCAAATTTGTCTATTTTGCTCTATCTCTTATATTAAAGGAACCCAGCAAAACTTAGCTTACCAAATAATGTATAAAATAAGGTATAGGATCTCATATTTTATACATTGCAGCATTGATGATTTTAACAGGCGATGAGACTCAAAGTAATGCATCCACATTATCACAAAGAATACCAGTAAGCTATTAAATAAGTCATAAATTTATAACGAAGAATACGAGTAAGGTGTAAAATATATGATATTTTATAGGTTACGAGAAATGAAATACTATAGCATACCAGAAGATTATATATAAGGTGTTACGAGTAGTGAAAAAGTAATTTTGTATTAAATTTACTCACGTGATTGTAAGTGAGTGTAAGTAGATAAAATATGCTCGTGAGTGTGTGTCGTTAGAAATTTCCTGTCGTGAGCCCATCTCTAGTTTAAACATATGTATTTTTTTATAAAATAATTATTTTTTATGTTATTGTAATGCATTATGCATCCAATTATAAATAATGCATTATTTCAAACTTTCAAATAATACATAATGTAACCAAATATAAATCATCCATGATTTAATGTTTAGAAATAATAAATATGAAATACATTTTTTCCAATAATCATGCATTACGTAGCAAATTATTAGTAATGCATTATTTTTCACTTGAAAATAATACGTTGTGGAACAAATGTTTGGTAAGACATCATAAAATAATGCTACATATAAGTTATATACATTACCGGGTAATGTGTTATATAATCACTACCCATTAACAAAGTTTTGCTGGGAAATAATGGTAAATAAAAATTTTATAAAAAATTTCATACAATAATATTTTTTTTATAATTTTTACTAGTGATCCCCAAATTTCGTCTATAAATATTTTATAAAAAATTTCATACAAAAATTTATTTTTTGAAATTTTTACTAGTGATTCCTAAATTTCGTATATTTTGCTCTATCTCTTATATTAAAGGAAATAATGGCAAATAAAAATTTTATGAAAAATTTCATACAATAATATTTTTTTTTTAAATTTTTACTAGTGATCCCCAAATTTCGTCTATAAATATTTTATAAAAAATTTCATACAAAAATTTATTTTTTGAAATTTTAACTAGTGATTCCCAAATTTCGTATATTTTGCTCTATCTCTTATATTTAAGAAAATAATGGCAAATAAAGATTATTTAAAAAATTTCATGCAAAGATAGATTTTTTGAAATTTTTGATAGTGAACCCCAAATTGTCTATTTTGCTCTATCTCTTATATTTAAGGATGGTAAATAAAGATGTTTTAAAAATGTTCATACCAAAATAATTTTTTTTTAATTTTTGATAGTGATCCCCAAATTTCGTCTATTTTGCTCTATCTCTTATATTTAAGGAAATAATAGGAAATAAAGATTTTATGAAAAATTTCATAAAATAATATTTTTTTTAAATTTTTACTAGTGATGATTCGTCTATAAATATTTTATAAAAAATTTCATACAAAAATTTATTTTTTTGAAATTTTTACTAGTGATCCCCAAATTTCGTCTATTTTGCTCTATCTCTTATATTTAAGGAAATAATGGCACATAAAGATGTTTTAAAAAAGTTCATACCAAAATATTTTTTTTTTAATTTTTGATAGTGATCCCCAAATTTCGTCTATTTTGCTCTATCTCTTATTATATTAAGGAAATAATGGCAAATAAAAATTTTTTTTTTAAAAATTTCATATAAAAATAGATTTTTTAAAATTTTTGATAGTGATCCACAAACCTTGTCTGTTTTGCGCTATCTCTTATATTTAGGGAAATAATGGCAAATAAAGATTTTACAAAAATTTCATACAAAAATATAATTTTTGAAATTTTTACTAGTGATCCCCAAATTTCGTCTATTTTGCTCTATCTCTTATATTTAAGGAAATAATGGCAAATAAAGATTCTTTAAAAAATTTCATGCAAAGATAGATTTTTTGAAATTTTTGATAGTGAACCCCAAATTGTCTATTTTGCTCTATCTCTTATATTTAAGGATGGCAAATAAAGATGTTTTAAAAAAGTTCATACCAAAATAATTTTTTTTAAATTTTTGATAGTGATCCCCAAATTTCGTCTATTTTGCTCTATCTCGTATATTTAAGGAAATAATGGTAAATAAAAATTTTATGAAAAATTTCATACAATAATATTTTTTTTTTTTAATTTTTACTAGTGATCCCCAAATTTCGTCTATAAATATTTTATAAAAAATTTCATACAAAAATTTATTTTTTGAAATTTTTACTAGTGATTCCCAAATTTCGTATATTTTGCTCTATCTCTTATATTAAAGGAAATAATGGCAAATAAAAATTTTATGAAAAATTTCATACAATAATATTTTTTTTTAAATTTTTACTAGTGATCCCCAAATTTCGTCTATAAATATTTTATAAAAAATTTCATACAAACATTTATTTTTTGAAATTTTTACTAGTGATTCCCAAATTTCGTATATTTTGCTCTATCTCTTATATTTAAGAAAATAATGGCAAATAAAGATTCTTTAAAAAATTTCATGCAAAGATAGATTTTTTGAAATTTTTGATAGTGAACCCCAAATTGTCTATTTTGCTCTATCTCTTATATTTAAGGATGGCAAATAAAGATGTTTTAAAAATGTTCATACCAAAATAATTTTTTTTAAATTTTTGATAGTGATCCCCAAATTTCGTCTATTTTGCTCTATCTCTTATATTTAAGGAAATAATGGGAAATAAAGATTTTATGAAAAATTTCATAAAATAATATTTTTTTTAAATTTTTACTAGTGATACCCAAATTTCGTCTATAAATATTTTATAAAAAATTTCATACAAAAATTTATTTTTTGAAATTTTTACTAGTGATCCCCAAATATCGTCTATTTTGCTCTATCTCTTATATTTAAGAAAATAATGGCAAATAAGGATTCTTTAAAAAATTTCATGCAAAGATAGATTTTTTGAAATTTTTGATAATGAACCCGAAATTTGTGAATTTTGATCTATCTTTTATATTTAAGGAAATAATGGCAGATAAAGATTTTATGAAAAATTTCATACAATAATATTTTTTCAGAAATTTTTACTAGTTATCCCCAAATTTCGTCTATTTTGCTCTATCTCTTATATTTAAGGAAATAATGGCAAATAAACTTGTTTTAAAAAAGTTCATACCACAATAATTTTTTTTTAAATTTTTGATAGTGATCCCCAAATTTCGTCTATTTTGCTCTATCTCTTATATTAAAGGAAATAATGGCAAATAAAGATGTTTTAAAAAATTTCCAATGATGGGTACCAATACCTTTTCGATACCAATACCCGTTAATACCAATTCAAATTGAAAACCAATACCAATTAAAAACCAATACCTTTATTTGTGCGATACCAATACCGATAAAAAACCAATACCGATTCCCACTACCAATACCAATTAAAAACCAATACTTTTATTTATCAAAACCAATACCAATAAAAAACCAATACCAATTCATTTTTTTCTGCTTTCGTATCGGTTTTTTGTATTCTTATTTTCGTTTGTTTTAATTGTGACGTCAAACATTTTCTTTCCATCACATTATTAGGTTTTACCTGACTAACGAATTGCAAAAGATGTTACATCGATCAGTAATCGTTTGCATGCAATGTCACATAACAAAACGGAGTTAGCTACTTGAATTTTAAAAGCCATAAAAACATAAAAGAAATATTTTTTGTCACGGTTTTTATGACCCCTAATAAAAGTAGATCTTAAAAAATTTAGACCTTTTCTGTGATGAAATTTTTTCTTTTGCAAACATTGTTAATATTTGATATATGTACATTGAATGTCACTGCACTCTTCTTTGCGTTGTAAAAAAAAATACTAATGTCCTTTTTTGGAAATTCCAAAATTTTAATCAAGCAGACGTTACAAAATTTTATGTCACAACACCAGAATCCAGAAAAAAAATTTTATTGTTTTATTAGAGGCACAGTCATATTATATTAGAATTTAAGAACGCATAATGTGCAGTTCACACTTGCTATTTTTGTGAGTTTAAGGGCTACGTGTTTAAAAAATTCTTTTTTCTGTATCCATTACGTTTTTATTCTGTTACTGGTGTTTTGTTAAACAACTTGTTTAAGGTCGTAAGTGTGAACCCCATATAAGAAAAAAATTGACCCGAGTAATCGCAATTTAAAAAAAAATATTTGTGTATGAAAAGGATGAAGTTCAGGTATATTTTGTTACAAATGTTAAGTCTCATCTTTCTGCAATTAAAAAATATCTCCCCTTGACCACCGGAATTTATATGTGCATTGAATGCAATGTGCATCAGCACAGAAATTGTTTCAAGCAAAAACGAAAAAAAAAATTTATTAATTAATATTATTTTTTTTAGATTTTAGATTTATTTTGAAAATAACGAAATAAATTAATAAAATAGCAAATAAATCCAAACATTAAAATTGCATAAAAAGTTGAAATACAGGCTTTTCTGGAATATCGGAACATTAAAATTTTTTTTTACAGGAGTTTTGAGATCAGCCGGTGCTAATTTTACTAAATAGGTACCATTTCCAAAAAAAAAATGAATCTGTCCAAAATGGTTAAGCATGTACTATTTAGTTTAAAGTTAGACTTAATTCTGAATGCAAATACTGATAAAAAATATTTTTTTTTTTTAAAAAAAACATCCCTCACGCAAAAATTCGACTCACTCTCTAGACACTCACTCAGAATTTTTCAAATCACAATCACGTGATTTAAATGAAAATCACTTTTTTGAGTCACGCAAATCAGGGGACCAGCGACCATCTCCAATTCAAATACATAAACACGAGACAAGTGTCTTTTCATTTGTTTAATCTATAACATCTGTAAATTTTATTTAAAATGAAGTGTCCACCCTTGAAAAAGTTTCCTTGTAGGTCTGAATCCAAAAAGTTTCAAGGCACTTATTTATTACCTTAATATAGTCACTTGACTTAAATGAAAATCACTCTATAACCAAATGATTTAAATGAAAATCACTCACGCTCACGCGTGAATCACGGGACCAGAGACCATCTCCAATTCAAATACTTAAACAACAGGCAAGTGTCTCTTCATTTGATTCATCTATAACATCTGTAAATTTTGTTAAAAATGAAGTGTCCACCCTGAAATAGTTTCCTTGTAGGTCCGATTTCAAAAAGTTTCAAGTCACTTATTTATTACCCTAATATAGTACTTAATTTAAATGAAAATCACTCTATAATCACGTGATTTAAATAAAAATCGCTCACGCCTGAATCACGTGGTTTTTTGAGTCACGCAAATTACGGGACCACAGACCATCTCTAATTCAAATACGTAAACAAAAGAAAAGTTTCTCTTCATTTGTTTCATCTATAACATCTGTAAATTTTATTAAAAATGAAGTGTCCACCCTGAAATAGTTTCATTGTAGGTCCGATTTCAAAAGCTTTCAAGGCACTTATTTATTACATTAATATAGGCTTATATTCTGAATTTCAAAAAAATCGGTTAACATTTACGACCTGTAGAGACTTTTGGCCAAAAAACCTACCATCTCGCTCCAGTGTGCACTGTGGGGCGGACAGAAGGACGACTTACTTTAAATTAATTAATATTAACGACAAAACCTTTTGCATACAAATACCAAAACCGATATAAGATAAATACCAATACTTATTAAAAACCGATACCGATTCGAGGCTAAAACCAATACCAATACCCAATACCTAAATAATTCAAAACCAATACCGAAACCTATACCAATTCAACAAAAAATGAAAACCAATACCTATACCAATACTAATATAATTTTAAAAACCAATACCAATACCAATACTTTTATCGAATTGGTACCCATCCTTGAAAATTTCATACAAAAATATATTTTTTGAAATTTTTGATGATTACCAAATTTCGTCTATTTTGCTCTATCTCTTATATTTAAGGAAAAGATGGCAAATAAATATTCTTTAAAAAATTTCATGCAAAAATGATTTTTTGAAATTTTTACTAGTGATCCCCAAATTTCGCCTATAAATATTTTATAAAAAATTTCATACAAAAGTTTATTTTTTTATATTTTTACTAGTGATCCCCAAATTTCGTCTATTTTGCTCAATCTCTTATATTTAAGGAAATAATGGCAAATAAAGATTTTTTTGAAAATTTCATACAAAAATAGATTTTTTTTTCAATTTTTTATAGTGATCCCCAAATATCGTCTATTTTTCTCTATCTCTTACATTTAAAGAAATAATGGCAAATAAAGATTTTTTTAAAAATTTCATACAAAAATAGATTTTTTGAAATTTTTACTTGTGATCCTCCAAATTTCGTCTTTTTGCTTTATCTCTTATATTTAAGGAAATAATGCCAAATAAAGATGTTTTAAAAAAGTTCATAACAAAATAAATTTTTTTAAATTTTTGATAGTGATCACCAAATTTCGTTTGTTTTGCTCTATCTCTTATATTTAAGGAAATAATGGCTAATAAAGATTTTTTAAAAAATTTTTGAAGATTTTATAAAAAATTACATACAAAAATAGATTTTTTGAAATATCGATGTACCGATAACAAATTTTTATATAAAAAAATTATTTATCGATGTAGCCATAAAGAACTTTTATATAAAAAACTGTTATCAATGCACCGACAACAAATTTTTCTATAGAAAAGTAGTAATCGATTAAATACTTTTCTATGAAAAATTAGTAATCGATAACACAATTTTCTATCAAAAATTAGTTATCGATAACATACTTTTCTATTGAAGATTTGTTATCGCTAACAAAATTTTTCTATAAAAATGTATGTACTATAGAAAATTAGTTATCGATGCTTTAACAGCAAACTTTTTTTTAAAGAAAGTTCGTAATTAGATACATCGATAACAAATTTTATTTAGAAAAGTTTGTTATTGATTCATCAAAAACTAATTTTTTATCGAAAAGTTTGTTACTGTGTCATCGAAAGCTAATTTTTTATTGAAAAGTTTTTGTCGATACATCGATAACTAATTTTCTATTGAAAAGTTTTTTATCGATAACTAATTTTCTTTAGAAAGTTTTTTATCGAAACATCGATAACTTATTTTGTAGTGTAAAAAATTATTTGTCGATAACAATTTATTCTGTAAAAAAAAAAAATTGTTCTCGGCGTATTGATAACTTTTTTTTTCTATAAAAAATTAGTTATCGATAACAGTTTTTTTTTTCATAAAATTTAGTTACTGAGAACTGGTAGTTACTGATAAAGTTTCTAAAAAAAAATTAGTTATCGTTTAGTTATTTTTAATTTAGAGAAACTTTTGGTTAATATTTTTTATGCAAATATTTTCTACATCACCGAACCCCAATATTCGGTTGTTCTTAATTAATTGCTTAAGTTGTTTTTAAAATAAACTCATGCATGCACAAAATCTAAATAAAAATATAATTATATACTTACCGTGTGTGTGTGTTATTACGTGTAACTGTAATTAAAAGGATGTGCTTATGATTTCCGTTGACGATTTCATGCCAAAAACGAAATTTTAAATTTTAAAGAAACTATGTTCATAAATCGTGCTACGAAACTTTTCAAACATATTTCAAAAACTTGTTATGAATCACTTATGTAAAAAATATACATTAGTCTACCGTAAAATATTGATTTTCTTTTTAACAAGAATTTATTTCTTTAGCAAAAAAAAAAAAAAATCATTTCGCTCCTTTACTTGTATAGTGTCATAACTCAAAAAATGCGTTTTTTGAGTTAATGATGCACAATTATTCGTTATATCGTGCTTTATATTGTGTCAAAAATTCGTATTAATATCTTTTAAACTCACCGTTTGAGAAGAGTACCCGCCATTATTACATTTTCTATGTACCGGCCTTTTTCAATTAAAAACCAGTTTCAATAGTAAACTTTAAACGTGTTTTCTGCAAAATCAAATATTTTGAGTTGTGACACTATACAAGTAAAGGAGCGATTTGATTTCTTCTTTTAAATTTATTATTGGTTTTACCCTCTATGTAACTGCAAAAACTGGTAGTTTAACTGCACTTGATGATGTTCTTTCTTTGTTAGTTTTTTGTGCGATACATACTCGTAACCAAACATCTACTGCTGGTTTTAGTTTTTTTTTATTCTTTGCAGTATACAGAAAATTATAAAAAATCAAAAAAGTGTGTTAAATTCGGCTGTGCCGAATCTTTTATACCCTCCAACATACTTAAAAAAAATTGCTGGGGCGTATTTTTAATGGATGACGGGTGTGGTGGAGGATACCTTCCGCCTCCCGATAAACATAACAAATTCATTTGTTAAGCTTTTTGCCCTTACGTAATACAAAAAAATTATAATAATTTAAATTAAGTTGTTATTTTCACGCCCACAAAAAGGGACGGGAAAATAAAAATCATAATATAATCCCCTGGGTCCAAGCGCAGTACTTTGGCCTTCATCTGATATAAACATTTTTTATTTGTTCAACAAAAATAATTTAATAAAAATTTAATAGTTTTTTAAATTTTTTTTAAACTCTCATAGTTTTTTAAATTCTCGTTTAGTTTATAGTTTTTTGCGTATGTATTTGAAAGTTTGTAATCGTCTTTATAAAACTAGCCTATGTTTTTAAGACATATGTATGTAAATATGTTTGGTAAAGTTTGAAAAAACAATTTTTTTGTTTTTTTTTTTTGTAAAAAAATTAAAAACTTTTTTAAACTTTTAAAAAAAATAAGTAGATAAATTTTGAGTTAAATTTTAATTCTGTCAATTAAAAATTTTTCTCAAATTTTTTTTCAAACATTTAATAAATTTTCATTAAAAATTTACTCAATACTATTAAATCGTTTACTGGTGCAAAATTGAGTAATTTTTTACTCAATAGTATTAAAATTTTTTTTTCTGTGTAGGAATTCTAGTGATTTTATAATAAAAACAAAAAATCGTAATTTTTGCAAGGAATTCTCGTAAAATGTGAGGTAGCAAAAAATCTGGTAAAGTCACGAGAATTTCTTTTAAGTTCACACAAAAAATTATTGGCTAATAATTTTCAATTAAATCTATTGATCAACAAAATTTAAATGAGTCAATCAATGTTTTGAATCAAATTTTCTTATTTTGTTCAACTGTCGAATTACAAATTTTCAACATACCAGATTTTTTTTCGCTTTAATTTATTTGAATAGACCAGCGACGTATCCAGGAATTTGAAAAGGGGGGGGCCCAACTCGAAAAATTTTTCTACCCCCCCCCCCCCCCCCTGTCAACAAAAATTTCTAGAAATCAGAAAAGTTTTAGATACCAACAACTTAAAAAATCTTGGAATTTTCTTATAAAAAAATGACTCCATTTTTAAACATCGAAATTTGAAACGTCTCAGAATCGGAGAACATTTTTATAAAAAAAATTCTTACACTCAAAATAATAACTCTGTTAAATACTCTGTAAAATGACTGTAATCTCAATTCAACAGATATTTGACAGAGTTTTCTGTCAAAATACAGATTTAAAGAAAAAACTTTGTATTTTGTTGTGACAAAAAAACAAAGTTTCTTCTGTCATATTACTTTTAATTTTGTAATCTTAATTTTACAGATAATAAACAAAGATTTCTGCTAAAATACAGATTTAAGCGAAATACTTTGTATTTTTTAAAACTAAGTTTTATCTGTATTTTTACTTATGTCTATGTAATCTTAATTTCATAGTTAAAAACGGAGTTTTCTGTAAAAGCACCAAAATTTTATCTGTATTTTTTTTTTTGAGAAAATGTTAAAAAAGTAACAAAAAAAATCTTTTCTAAAATCTTATAAAAATTTTACAAAATAAAATGTTTTTTACTAAACTCTGTAAATTTACAGAGTTTTTTTCTGTAAAATTTTGGTTGCATAAAATGTTTTTTTTTGCTAAATAGTGTTTTATTTCACCAATATTTTACTAGAAACTCTGTAAATTACCAGCTTTTTTTGTCAAAATCACTTTACAGAGTTTTATAGTGAAATTACCAAGAAATGTTGCTAGCTGGAAAAGTATGGTGAACTCTGTTAAATTAGCAGAGTTTTTTTGTAATTTAACAGAGTTATTATTTTGAGTGTAGAATTTGAGAATTTTTCTATAGTAAAAAATGTTTTAGACTCTGAGATTTTTTTATAAACAAATGTATCGGAGTCTGAAAAAATATTTCTTAGATTCTGAGGAATTTTTCATATAAAAACCGTTCCTGGAAACAATGTGTAAACTAAAAGTATAAAGGTTTCAAATATCGCAGTGCGCCAACCAGAACTGGTATGTGTTTTTAAAAACTTTTTGGAGAGGCTTACAAATCAGCTTTTTTGACCTTTCACGGTGCTTAAAAACAATATTTCTTTTATAAATATTTAAATAATATTGCAAATTTTCTATTTTATTAATTAAAATTAAAAAAACAACGCAAAAGTACCAAATTTAGCTGTTATTAAAGACTCGTCAAAAAATTTTCAAATACATATACCAGTTCTGGTTGGCGCACCGACGATATGTACTTGTGATACATTTTAAAATTAAATTATCTGAACCGGATAGATTCAGCCCTCCTGATTCCGAAATATTTTACCAAATATTTTAATCGTTTTACATTTTTCTGATATTGGCGTTTGAAAATTTGAAACCGTGGCTACTGTTACGTATTCGTAAGTTAGCGTGTTCCATTTTCGAGACATTCACTTTCACGTAAGAGCCAATATATAGGACCTGATTCCAAATCTGCCATTAAAATGTTTACAGTACATTTCGTTATCGAGATAATTGGACTTGAAAATTAATTAATTCTTTAGCGCTTTTTACGGCTCTACTGCTACACATTATTGCCTTGGCGCCACATTTAAGGGCTGAATTTGTATAAAATGGAAATCTAAATTCCAAATACGTCATTAAATTTTTTAAGTTGCTTTTGTAAATTCGTTAATGAAAATTTATCTTTATTTACATAAAAAATACTCGAAGTTTTTTTTTTTTTGCCAGTTTAAATATTGTCCAAAGTCATTTTTAAATATTCAAAACTTCAGTTTTTCAATTCAACACGGATTTAAAAAAAAAGTGCTAGATTGAAAATTAAAAAAAAATTTTACTTAGAAAAAAATTCTCAGAATCTGAGAATTTTTAATAGAAATAATATCTCAGAATCTGAGACTTTTATAATGGAAAAAGTGACTTGGATCCTTAGAGTTAGCAATTTTTTATAGAAAACTGTTATCATGATCCCGATGCATAATTTTCATTAAATAAAACCAATACAATGTGTTTTCGATGCATATTTTACAGATATTTTCGATATAAATGACTTTTTAAAAACGAAAATTTACTCAAAATCAAGAGTTTTTATAAAAAAATAAACACAACTTATCCTCAAAAACTAAAATACTTACAATACTAAAAAAAATTATGTTTGTTACTTGTATCATGTGTTAAAGTGTTTACATTTTTTAAAATTTTCCAATCCAAAAGGGGGGGGCCCGGGCCCCCTGGGCCCCCCCCCTGAATACGTCCATGGAATAGACTAATTCAAAAATAATCGGGCCTTACTTTTTTTATTGTTAGCAACATATTGGAAAACAAAAAAGATGATTTTTTATGATTTTGTCATAAGCTTATAATTCATTTGTTAAATCAATCATTATTTTGATTGACTACGAATAAAAAATCGATCAATCTTTGATCAAAATCGAAAAGATGTTTGATTAAAAGAATTTTTAATCAATCACCTACAATTTGTTGATTGGTATAACAATTTTTTTAATTGGAGGAATTTCAATCAAAAAATTTATTGATTCCGCGTTTTTGCTGATTGAAATTCGTTTCAAATTTTTTCTGTGTTTAATGGCTTCAAAAAAGCTGTAAAATTCAGTTCTATTGGTAAAAAGCTTGTAAAATTACAAAAAATGCTTGTAATTTTTAATAATTATAAAAAATTAATAAATTTTAAATCTTATTAATTTTATATACAATCTCGTTTTTATAAGTTTTTTCGTACGACTTACGGTTTCCGAGCACAAAAATGTTAAAAAACTGTCTGAAAGTCAATATTGTCAAAAAAGCGGAAGATGCCACCCTTCCATCACCAGCAATTTAAATAATTTTTAATATTTTTTTTTAAAACAACATTTTAATACCAAAAAAACATTGTCCAACTTTTTCTAAGACATCGGTATTTTTTATTTTTTGGTCAAAATTAATTGAAAATTTCTTAATTTCTTAATTTTTTTGAAAAATTGATTACTCAAAACTGGTTCAACTTTCAAAAGGCTGAAAATTGGTGTTCAAGTTGCTTTTAATACGCACAACAACATATCTAAATATGAGCAAAATCAATGGTGTTCGAGTCCGAAAGTGTGCGATTTGGCATGGAATGCCCCATATACTCTACGTGGTCCCCAACCGATATTTCGATGCGTTACACACGGAATGACAATGTGAGTATACTGCGCTTGGAGGATATAAAAATGGCCTTACCCCTCACCATTTTTATTTACTATTTTATTGCATGTGTACGTAATGGCAATCGTAGTTGCAATGGTAAATGTGCAATAGCGTGGTATTTGTCATCAACACAATCATTTGTTTAGCGATGACTTTGTTGAGGAACCCTAAGCGTTAGTTACGCTGAGTGTACAATAACGATAAATCGGTTTTTTTCTTTGGAAATTTCCCACTATCACTGATTTTTATTTGTGTCAAACCCGCAAAACTAAAAATATGTGTTTGAAAAACCTGAGTGTTACTTGGAAAATTGTGGTTATTTGTTAGTCAGTCAAAGGGAAAATGTAAAATATTCATATTGAAATGTTCGTATAAAAGGTGAAGAAAATGTATGTTCTTTTATATCGGATTATGCAATTTAAGAGAAAAAAATTAAATTTGCTGTGTATTTAAAAGCTTTTCCAATAAAAAAGATTTTAGACGATAAAAATCCAAGTAAACGCATAAATTTTTTTAACTATGCTGAACTTTCTTTATTTTCCAAAAGATTTAATTTTCTCAATTTTTTCAGGTCTAATGAGGTAGTTGTCAATCACTGCGGCCGCCTGAAGGCCGACTGTTCAGAAAAACTTTTTTTGTAAAAATATATTTACAGGCCTATTCACAGTTATGACTGGTTATGACTAATTTTATTATTTCCAAACTTCATATTCCCTGTCTTTGTTGTTAACACAATCATAAAGTCTCAAAATTTTAAATTATTTGTCAATTTCGAGACGATGTGGGTAGCAGGTAGGGTTTCTATACTGGAAAAATTTCCCGGGAATTCCCGGGAAATATTTTGCTTAAAATCCCTGGATTTTTTCTTCGGGAAATTTCGGGAATTCGTCGCTTATTTTTTTAATAAAAATTTATCTAATTTAACAAATTTTAAACATTTATTAAAAAAAGACATTAAAACTTTGGAAGTATTAAAATTTTTAAAGAAAAACTAGTAAGGATATGCTTCAGCTTGCATATTATTTATGCCTTATAATTATTTTTCTTCAATCGATTGCGGGACAAAATACGGAATGAAACTGAATTTCACTTCGTAGTTTGTTGCAAATTGGAAGAGTTTTGTTGATCTAAAATTCCAATAATTTCATCGTTTCGAAATTTAGTATTTCATATTCAGAACAACAATCTTTATGGAGCTTAAACCGAAAATATCAATATTTTATAGAACAAACCTGGTTTTCAGTTTAAATTTTATGTATGAAGTTAAAGCCTGATATCTATCGGTCGTGAAAAATAAATATTTTGTAACGAACCCTGGCCGCCGCAAGTTCTATTCCAGCAACCAGTAAAAACACGTCGTTACAATAGCAATACAGTCCATTAGTGTTCTTATTTTGGCACGGATGCCTTATACCGATTAATTTTAATAAATCGAAAGTTTTATTAAATATATCTTTAATTTTCTTACGGTTGGCGTAGTCAAAATTAGAAAAATTTTCCAAAAAGTTGATACAAACACATTTGTTGCAAAATCGGATAAGTTATACATATTTCCTTAATTTTGAAAAATTTCAAAATTTGTTTTAATTAAAAAATTCCCGGGAATTCCCGGGAATAAGATTTTTTTAAAACGCTTTCCCGGGAATTGAAAAAGTCCGGGAATTTAGAAACCCTAGTAGCAGGTCTTTATTTTTTTCTGAAATTTTCAAACAAAATTTGAATTTTTTATGATTGGTTACAACAACCACATGGAAAAAATTGAGTTATGATTGAGTTATGACTTTTTTTGTGAATAGACCCCCGTGGTTGGTAATAAGGCATATATCCTATTCGAGTCACAAAAACTATATTCATGATATTTTCATAATAGATTATTTATTTATTTCTTCAAAATAAATAAAATTCTATTATTATAATATCACATATATAATTTCTAGGCCACAAACTAGAATAATACTCTTATCGAATATTTATATAATGTCTTCGGCCAATGTGTAAATTTTTGTATTTTGTATATAGTTTTCCATGGGAATTCCCGGGACGGGATTTCCCGGGAATTCCCGTAAATTTTCGATCCCGAAATCCAGGGAATTCCCGCTCTATTTCCCGGGATTTCGGGATCGAAAATTTTAATTTCTTTGAAATTGTTGATTATTCAACTTCTATTGATTATTTTGTATGTGATTTTTTAGGGATTTTATTAAAATTCTTGATAATTGATGGCAGAAATGTACGCAGGGACCAGTAGCGCAATTCACTAACTTTGTAACGACAAAAATCGGTAGTTAAATTGTCAAAAATAGTTAATTAACGACAATTGTCTTTAAAAGCGATTCTATAACATTTTTCTACCGAATTTTGTCGTTATTGAAAATCGTTAACTTATCAACAAAAAATTTTTTGAAGTTAAAGTTAACGAAATTTTTCGGTTCTCAATACAATTTAAAAATAAACAAATTTCAAATTAACAATTTTTGTCGTTAATTCTTGTCGTTAATTGAAAAATTTATAGAATCACAGATTCGTTAAAACAACCGACAATTCTCATTAGTTAACGATATCGATAATTTCGTTAAAAAAGTTACTGAATCGCACTACAGGAGGGCTTAAAAAGTATTCCAAGGGAGACCTTATAACTAAAAAATGTCATAAAATCTGAGACTTATAAAGTGAAAAAAGTTTCACAATATCTTAATCTTCGAAAAGATATAATTATCAGAACCTAATACTGTTTTTCAGAAGCTGAAAATTTTTCTTTCTGAGACCTGCATTATAAAAATTTGCCGTATGATTATTTGTTTCTGTAGAAAATATTTATGTCTCTGGGCATGATACTTTTTAAATCGACAAATTGATATAAAATCTGTGTAAGGAATGACTCTGAAATTAACGGTTTTTTCTTTTAGAAACAATAATTTTTGAATTTTTTTAATTTTTTTTTAATAATTTATTGGGGGGTAATTCCAAAAATTTTCGCCCCACTGTTCGGAAACAAGCCTTTGGAAGCCACTGAGAATTTGGCTCATAGATATCCACGTTTATATGAGATATGTTGCATTTTTGGATTTTCAAAATTTGCTGTGGTTTTCAAATTATCGCGGGTCAAAGTTCGACTTTTTTAGCAAAAGTCAGAAAAATACATGACGTTTAACGTACTCTAACTTTTTAACTAATAATCCGATTATCACAAGTAATGGCTCATATGAAAGCTTAATTCTTCTTCTTTTAGGAAATATTTTCAAAAGCATATGGTTTTTTTTTCAGAAGTGTTGCAAAAATTCAAAAACATTTTTTTTTGCGAATATTTAAAAAAACACATCTTCGATTTTTTTAAAAAAAAGTTTGGTGATAAACAATACTGTTTTGTACAACATATCCAAAATTCAGAGTGGGATCCCAATGGGATCAAAAAATATTCTGGTTTTAGTACGATGTTCTTAAATTTTACCTTAGAAAATTAAAATTTTATGTTTCTTCAATATAAAAATTTAAATTTTCAAAGAAAATTATACTATTAAAATTTTGGAAAACATTCAAAACATTAGAAATTTAAATTTTCTAAGGGAAAAATATGAGAACCTCGTACTTAAAACAGAATAGTTTTTGATCCCATGGAGATCCCACTCTGAATTTTGAATATGTTATACAAAACATTGTTATTTTTCACCAGAATTTTTTAAAAAAAAATCGAAGATGTGATTTTTTAAATATTCGAAAAGAAAAAATGTTTTTGCATTTTTGCATCATTTCTGTAAAAAAAAAACTGTGTTATTTTAAAAATATTTTCTAAAAGAAGAACCCCAGCTTTCACATGAGCCTAAATTTTTGAAAATCGGGTCATTGGTTAAGAAGTTACAGCTCTTTAAACGTGATGTATTTTTCATACTTTTGCTTAAAAAGTCAATCTTTGACCCGCCATAATTCGTTAAATACACCAAATGTAAAAAAACGATATATGGTACATATATCATATTTATGAGGGCTATCTATGTGTCAAGGTTCAAATTAATCTGAGACACCATTTCCAAAAATGACTAAAATTTGAGCTAAATTTTCTGGAATGGCCCTGGGGTAAATTTACTTATAATTTTATTTCTCTGAAACAGTTACATTCAGTCTCAGAGACATAATAGAGAAATTCCTCTGAATCAGTTTCATTGTGTTTTAGAGGCAAAGCGTTAAAAATAGAGTTAGCAAAACGATTAAAATCGTAATCGTAATCGCGATTAATCGCACCAATTAGTCGTAATCGTAATCCACAAAAAAATCTGGCGATTACGATTAATCATTTTCTTTAAAATACACTGTTTTTATAACGATTTTTAAAATATATTATGTTGGCCTACGATTCATTTAACTTACTTACTTGCAATTTCTCTTTCTATTTTTCTCGTAAAAGTAATTTAAATTTAAAGTAAAATTTAAATTTTCTTCTTAGTAACCCCACAATTTTGTTTTAAAAATTATCCAAAAGGATCCAAAATTCGGGCATGAAGTTTTATGAAAAAGCGCATTTTTCAGGTTGCAGACTGAAGACGCTCTGTCTAAATTTCCTTAAAAATTTTCACACAATCAGCTCTACAGTGTCAATTGGCAGGTATTCTGATACGAAATTCGAAAGATTATAATATTCGGGACGCGCAAATATATACACATAAAAGTAATTTTTGTGGAATGTTTTTTTTACCAAATAATCCTTCATTATAAATTTCAAGAGTCCAGGATCGTTATTTCATAAAATATAAAAAGGACACTTTATTTTACCAATTTTACGACCCTTAGAAATTAAATTTACAACAAGTACATTTTTTCAGATGGTTTTTTTTACCAAAGGATTCTGTATTCCAAATTTTACCCCTTTTTGTCCAATTAACAACCCAGCAAAACTTTGGTAATGGGTAGTGATTATATAACACATTACCAGTTAATGTGTATGCCTTATTTGTAGCATTATTTTAGGATGTCTTACCAAACATTTGTTCCACAACGTATTATTTTAAAATGAAAAATAATGCATTACTAATAATTTGCTACGTAATGCATGAATATTGGAACAAATGTATTTCATATTTATTATTTCTAAACATTAAATCATGGATGACTTATATTTGGTTACATTATGTATTATTTGAAAGTTTGAAATAATGCATTATTTATAATTGGATGCATAATGCATTACAATAACATAAAAAATAATTATTTTTAAAAAAATTCATAAGTTTAAACTAGAGATGGGCTAACGACAGGAAATTTCTAACGACACACACTCACGAGCATATTTTATCGACTTATCACTTACAATCACGTGAGTAAATTTAATATAAAATTACTTTTTCACTACTCGTAACACCTTATATATTATCTTCTGGTATGCCATATTATTTCATTTCTCGTAACCTATAAATATCATATATTTTACACCTTACTCGTATTCTTCGTTATAAATTTATGACTTATTTTATACCTTACTGGTATTCTTTGTGATAATGTGGATGCATTACTTTGAGTCTCATCGCCTGTTAAAATCATCAATGCTGCAATGTATAAAATAAGAGATCCTATACCTTATTTTATACATTATTTGGTAATCTAAGTTTTGCTGGGAACTTATCAAAAATCCGGCAAATTTTTTTTTTTTAGTTTAGATGTTTGTCTATCAACATAAAAGATTCAGGAGGGCATTTTTTATATATTTTTCGAAAAAATCGCATTTGAATATTGGATTTTAGAAAAATTCTATAATTCTCTTGCATTTTATTGTGTCAACACCGCGTATGAGTAACGACTATTTGCGAAACCAATGAATTTTCGTTACTCGGTGTTGCCCCAATAAAATACAAGAGAATTACAGAATTTTAATTTTCTCGAAAAATACGAAATTTTTTTTGTGTGAATCAGTGTTGCCACTTCTTTGATAATTATCCAAAAAATGGATAATTTAAAAATTTTTGGATACTCTTTGGATAATTACATTTTTGGATAATTTATGGATAATTTTATCAGTTACAATTCAAAGTTTTAAATGGACAAAATATATATTTTTTTTTATTTTAATTTAATTTGGCGATTTTTGTTAGTTATTTCTTTTTTGACAGCACTTCTTTTCAAATTTTTTAAATTTCAAAGCCGTATTGGACCACAAAAATATGGTCTTTTTGATTATTTGGATGTCAAAATTATTTGGTCAAACATTTTTAAAATTACAAATTGTGCTGGTGAAAATCTTTTTCTAAATTGAGAAAATGTTTTTAAATTTCTTATGATTCTTCCATTGTCTAATTCATCAGTAGAAAGAGTTTTTAGTAAATTAAAGATAACAAAATCCGATTTACGAAATCAATTATCTTCAAATACTGTTGCTTCAATTCTTTTTACAAAAGTAGGCATTGAAAGAAATAGGGGTTCAAACTTTGAGCCCACAATAGAAATGTTAAAAGAAATGGAAAAAGAACTAGTATTACTATTATTATAAAATAATTTTTTTTCTGAACAGTACAAAATCTATGATTTTTATTTAAAAAATAATTTCATGTATTCTTTAAATTGAATTTAAATAAACCACTTTTGTTTCGTAAAAAAAATTGTTTTTGATATTTTGGATAATTTTCGGGATTTTGGATAATTTCGGACAAACTCCTGGATAATTTATTGGTTCACTGGTGGCAACACTGGGCTGGTGTCTAATTTTAAACGTGATGCAGGACGCCACCTCAGTTTGACTACGAGTATATAAGCTGACGACTAAAAAAACAAGAATTACTGTTTTCATTTTCTTAAAACCTAAAAGGTTTGTAACTTGGATAATAACTCACCTGCTGGTGAATTAATACGTTTTTTGGTGAAAGAAACATAACATTAATTACACAGCCCTACAAAAATGTAACAAATACAGCTGTTTTTGTATAAAACTGAATTTATGCGTTTTTTTCTAAAATGCATGTAACTGCTAAAATTTTTGACAGATTTTATTAAAAAACCCTCTTATTTTCTTTCTCCAGAAATAAAATTTAAAAAAATTTTTAATTTACATGAGAGGTCTTTCAAAAGGCACCTCACCGATTGTCCTGAAACTTGCATATGGTAATGAGGGGAGAAAAATTAGAGTTACCTGTATTTTTTTCAAATTTAAAAAAGGGTTTCCGCCTTATAAAAAAATTTTGTCTTTCGGAAAAATTGGGAAAAACGCAAAAATACGGGTCAGCTTAATTTTAAAAGAGATTATTATATATGATTTTGGCGATCGTACGTATACACTAGACTGCCCAGAAAAAAAGCGAAGTTTTTATTTTCTTGGGGGATACCTGCAAATTTTGTTCCTTTTTGTGCAAAAAAATTTCGGTTTTTTTTTGGGATTTTTAAAATAATATCTAGAGGTCGCGATCTCGCGTTTTATAACGATTTATTTTTTTTGAGTTTTTTATTATTTTAAATTGTTAAATATGATTAATATGATAAAATATTAATAATTTCAGACAAAAAAAAAATTAAATTAAAAATTAAATATCGCTCATTCCATGAGATGTCTCCCAGCATCTAATCAAATGTTCTTTAATTTATTTCAAATTTTGCACACATGAACACTATGAAGCTATTAAAATAAATCAGTTGTTAGTTCCGAGAAAATCCGTGAATTCGCGAATATATTCGCGTTCGCGAATTCGTGGATTTTCGCGAAACTAAAAACGAATTTATTTTAATTGCTCCATAGTGTACCTGTGTGCGAAATTTCAAATAAATTAAAGAACATTTTATTAGATGCTGGGAGACATCTCATGGAATGAGCGATATTAAATTTTTAATTTAATTTTTTTTTGTCTGAAATTATTAATATTTTATCATATTAATCATATTTAACAATTTAAAATAATAAAAAACTCAAAAAAAATAAATCGTTATAAAACGCGAGATCGCGACCTCTAGATATTATTTTAAAAATCCCAAAAAAAAAACGAAATTTTTTTGCACAAAAAGGAACAAAATTTGCAGGTATCCCCCAAGAAAATAACAACTTTGTTTTTTTCTGGGCAGTCTAGTATACACCTCGCCATATAAACTACCCCAAAGTTTTAACATTTTTAAAAATAACGACTTGACCAAGCCGAATTTTGTCACTACCTTTGCACCATTGGATAGGCCTTCAAAAAACCTTTCGATCTGTATAAAATGTTCATATAATATCTTTTAAAGAAATGTGAAAAATCCTTAAAAATCGAAAGAAATCCTGTTTCGCCCTCCCCTTTGACCCACAAAATGTGAGATTGAGTACTAAAAAAAACAGGTAACTCTTATTTTCCTCCCCTCTTTCCCATATACAAGTTCCAGGATAATTGGTGGGTGCCGTGTGAAGGACCTCCCTTGTTAGTGCAGTTGTGAGTTTATGTAAAGCAAAACTAATCTAAATTTGTTTAAATAAAGAAAAAACAAAAAATATTTTTTTTTGTATTAAATTTTTTTTTACAAAACTTTTTTTAAAAATTGTCTCAGAACCTGAGAGTTTTTTATACGAAAAAATCTAAGACTCAGACTCATCTAACAAGGGAAGTATCTCAACCCATATGAACCGATTTGCATGAAACGTAAAATATATATAAAAGGGACAATTCTAAGGTTGGGGTGTCTCGGCTTATCGGCCATATCGGGGATTTAAGGGTTCAAAACATGGGTAAAAAATGGCGAAAGATACGTTTTTTGGATTTGTCAGCCATTTTTTTCTAAGAAACTATAATGTTTACATATGAGAAGAAAGGTTTTTTTAATGCCTATCCAACGGTGGCATAACCTTGTTAAAGTTCGGCTTTCTTAAATCCTTTTTTCACGAAAATGTGTAAATTTTTCGGGGTATTTATATGAAGACATATACCTACGATGTCCATATGAATACGAAATAATCTTTATTAAATTTAAGTCGACACGTATTTTTGCCCTATAGGATATTCCTATTAGTTCGGGAGTTATCGAAATTTTCCCGAAGGTCCACTTTGTTTCATAAGGGGACAACGAAATTTTAAAACTCTGATATGGCCGATAAGCCGAGACACCCCAACCTTAAAATCTTCTCTTTTGTATATATTTTAAGTTTCAGGTAAATCGGTTCATAAGGGTTGAGATACTTCCCTTGTAAGACTTTTTTATTACACTCAGTGTTGCTATATATCAAGATTTCCCTTTTTTTGCAAGTTTTTTGAGGTGCTAAAAAGATTTCAAATTTTTTTTTATAAAAAAACAAGTTTTTGGAAAAAATTAAGCTTTTTCAAGTTTTTCTTAATTAGTTAAAAAATACAAAAGGCAGTTTTTATTTTTGTAAATACCCGAAATATTGGTCCTAGGCCAACCTTTTAGTATACCGATTCAGAATCACTATTTAAGTTGACTTAGCTTGTCCGTCATTCAGTCAATGTAAACGGTTACAATTAAATACGGCTTTATTCTATGAAAATATGAGATATTCGATTAAAATTTTGATTTTAGCTTGGTAACCTATTAAATTTATTTAAAATCAGACCAGTCTTTGACTTGGTCTCCCTATAATAATTCCACCCGATATTCACTTAAATCTGTAAGTTGGCAACATAGAATAATTTTTCACTTAAATTGTGTATTTGCTGCACTAATAAAAGATCTTACTTCATATAAATCCAATCCGTCATATATTGTCGAGGATGCACCGGTGTTTGATATGTTTGAATGCTTACTGTGTACAATTTTCTGAGCCTTCATAATTTATGACTCTTTCAATGCTCAAAAATATTAATAGAACGCTCGAAATTTGGAGTCCTGAAAGATTCATATTTGACTCTTAATTATGGATACATAAACAATTCAAAATATTTTTTGTTTTTAACATTCATAAAAGAGTCTAAAGAGACTCTGAAAAGAATATGAACATATATTTTTCAGAATCTTTTATGAGTCATATAAGAACGCTAAGGGGCCCTGTAGGTTAGTTTGTAGTGTGGTAGCCTGTGAAACAGGGGGTCGTGGGTTCGATTCCCACTAAACCCTTGGTCGATTTTGATACAACGAGACGGCGGTCATTGTAACCAGTTTTCGGTTAGGTTTAAATAATTATTATATATTTTTATAATTATATTATAAAAAGGGACCATTTTGAAAGGAAAAAACACTCATATTATTATGTTTTCTGAGCGTCTAAGGACTCTTTTATGAGTCTTTTCGAGCTCCAAATGAACGCTGGGTAGTTTTTTTATTATTTTTTTTTACACTTGATATAAAAATTGAATTGAAAACAAGTAGAAAAATTAAATTCGACTTGGTCGAATCTATGAATACCCTCCACAATGTTATCTGATAGTAATTTTCTAAAAAAAATTTCAAAAAATTGCATTACAAATTTTTTATTAGAAATACTTATGTATATTATTTTGAGTCAAACTTTCTTTTAATCAATCAAATTTTTTTGAGTGTAAAATTTTTTTGACTGTGAACATTTTTTTGAGTGTACCATTTCATTAAAAAAAAATAATAATGTGTACATTTTTTTTGAGTGTAACATTTTTTTTTTGAGTGTAAATATTTTTTTAGTGTACAATTACTTTGAGTAACAAATTACTTTGTAAAATATTTTTGTTGTTTTATACCCACTGTTGCCAATTTGGTGTTTTTCCCGCTAAAACTAGCGTTTTTATTTTGCGTCTAGCGGGAAAAAAAGTGATTTAGCGGGCAGCGGGAAATCTAGCGATTTTTACCAGCCGCAACTTAACAATAAAAAAAAATTAAAATTTTCCACACTTTTGATTTTTTTGTTTTTATTAAAGAGCCGTTTAGATGAGTGGACTTGTAAAGCGACCTGTCAAAAATTTTTTACTCAATATGACAATAAGTTGTCCATGTTTGGACACGTTTTTTACAGACTTGGATAGGTTTTCCAAAGACCTTTAATTTTATATGCAGCATGACTAGGTTTCTTTGCATAAAGTGGGAGATAAGCGAAAAAAAACTAAAAAATTACTGTTGCTCTCCCCCGAAACATGAATTTGGACCGCTTAAAAAAATACTTTTCCCTTTATTTTTTCTGCTCTACAAAATAAAACCAATTCCATAAAGATCCGCGGGTGACTAGGGAGACTTCCCTTTTTAGTGTTGGCCAAACATGCACAGCTTTTCGTCATATTGAGTTAAGTAGCAAAACTTTAGGACATTTTTGTTAATCAGTCGAAAATATTAACTTGTTTTGGCATGTTGTTAGCACCAAGAGATATTTTTTTTAAATACCTTTGAGTCTGGGCCGCTGAAAAAAATACGTGTAGAATTAATTTTCGTTCTGAACAATATCTCCAAATTTCACGAAGATCGGGGTGAACCAGGGAGACCTCCCTTGTAAGTCTAATTTAACTTGTTTTCTTGTTTTTCCTACATAAATATTTGTTTTTAATATTCGGTTTCGGCCGAATAGTAACAATTTTTCCGAATATTTGGTTGTGGCCAAAACAGGTGTATTCGATTCTGTAATATTTAAACTGGCTTTGTTAAAAAACTGTCGTTTTATAACATTTAGGCTGGATTACTCAATGCTCCGTTATAAAATAACTCTCCGTTAAATTTAACTTTTTCATAAAAATTTTGACACAAGGCCCCCTTAAAAATCGGCAGTTAGCAGCTAACTTTTCATTGAGTAATCCGCATTTAAACTGTTTTAATAGCTAATACATACATTATTAAAAAAAACGTTAAATTTTTTCAAAAAACCGTTATATTTAAAAAAAAAACCGTTACATTTCTAATTTCATGATATTTAGCTATTAAATAGCTAAATTTATTTTCTGTTTTTGAATCTGGTGTTTTCTGGAGATTTTTTTTCCTGATTTAGCGGGTTTTTGTCAAAAAAAGTTGGCATCAGTGTTTATACCTATATGTAATACAAAAAAAACTATTTCACATATTTTCCTCTTTTTATATCACCATCCTCTTCTTAAAAAACCAAAAACAAATTAACATTCAATCATACACATACTTTATTTGATTTTTTTTCCGTTACATACACTTACACTAACAATAACAAAACAATAACAAATATTTACTTGTCTAACAACTAAACTGCACCCCACGACAAGAAAACAAACAACAACAAGTTTTACAAAACTGGTATTTCACCATTCTTTTAAAACTTGTTCAACGAGTTTTCAACAGTTTAAGGTGAAACAAATCTGAAATTCAGTGCTTTGCTTGTAACTTTTGAACCACTAAACCGATTTTTCTGAAATTCAAAACCAAACAGCCTTGGGGAACGACAAATATATATGCTAAGCTTCAGCCCCCTCAGAATTGTCTTTCGAAAGTTATAGTGGTTTTAATCTAGTAAATTCGAAAAATACCCTTGCCGAAATTTACTCTATTGCTCATAACTTTTGAACCACTGGACCGATTTCGCTGGATTGCAATACCAACCTGACCCGGTAAATGTAGAACATATATGTCAAACTTCAGGAGCCTCTGTAAAGTCTTTCAAAAGTTAGCGTGTTTTCAACGGACAGACAGACAGACAGACAGACAGACAGACAGACAGACGGACGGACGGACATCGCTAGATCGACTTAAAATCGATCAAGGATCATGAATGTATATACTTTATGGGGTCCTAGACCAATATTTCGATGTGTTACAAACGGAATGACAAACTTATATATACCCTCTATCACTAGAGTGGAGGGTATAATACATAAATTTGCATTAATTTTTAATTATTTCAATACTTTTGTAAAAAAAAGATTTTTTAAAGAAAAAAAAAAAGATTTTTTTCCAGAAATAAAAAGTTCTTTAAAAAAATATATGGCAACACTGATTAGACTCAAAAAAAAACTTGTCAAATTACTAGAAAACGTCTCGTAATCCCATTTTACCAATATTTGACAGTTTTCCTTGATTTTTAAAAAATTAATTTTCGATCGAAATTTACATTTTTTTTTGTAACTTTATAGTTTTTCTTGTAATTTTACAAATTTCAAAGATTTTTTACAAAAAAAAAAATTAGTAAATTTATGAGAATTTCTTGTAAGTTTTATTTCGCCCAAAACGTTTAAAATTTACAATTTTATTGGTAAAAATCTGGTAAAATTACAAAAAAGTTCGTCATTTTTACTAGGAATTCTCGTAAAATAGGAGGTAGCAAAAAATGACATGATAAAACTCCTTGTAAGTTTTATCACGTCAAAAAATTGTAAATTTACAATTTTGTTGGTAAAAAGCTTGTTAATACAAGGAATTCTTGTCAAATAGAAGGTAGCAAAAAAAGGTACAAACTTTTCTTGTTATTTTACAAGTTTTTTTTTTTTTATCATGATAATGTTTTTAGGCTGGTGTCTAATTTTAAAAAAGTTGCAGGACGCCACCTCAGTTTGACTATATAAGCTAACAATTAACGAAAAAGAAAACAAGAATTACTATTTTCATTTTCTTAAAACCAAAAATTTTAATAACTTGGGTTTGTAACTTGGATAATAATTCACCTCTTGGTGAATAAACCCGTTTTTCACCAGCTGGTGAATAAAAAGTAACATAATTAATTTTCAACAAAAAAAAATTTTTTTCATCAAATTTTATTTTTCCATCAAAATTTTTTTGTTCATCAAACTTTTTTTTCATCAATTTTTTTTAATCATTTTTTTTATCAATTTTTTTTTATCAAATTTTTTTTAATTAATTTTTTTTCATCAATTTTTTTTTTTCAGCACATTTTTTTTTTCATTAATTTTTTTTTTTATAAAATTTTTTTTTTTCAAATTTTTTTTTTCATCAAAATTTTTTTTTTCATCAAATTTTTTTTTTAACAAAATTTTTATTTTTTTTATCATTTTTTTTTCATAAATTTTTTTTTATCACATTTTTTCATCAAGTTTTTTTCACCAACTTTTTTTTTACATCAAAAAAATTTTCTTTTCATAAATTTCCAATATTTTAAGGTAGAATTACACAATTTGTGTAACTTTACCCAATTTATAGTAGGAAACTGAAATAATTTTAATTAGAATGTGTACATTAAACAAGTGAGAGTGTTATATTCTTTGGTACTCTCCAAAATGGAAAAACACTTTTTTGCACTCACTCACGAAATGTACAGCTCTTTGGTTTTTTAATGGGGTCCTCGACTGATATTTCAATTCGTTTTGCATGGAATAGCAAAAAAATATAACATGTTTTTTTCTAAAAAAAACTTTGCTTTGGCAAGTACACCCAAATCTTTCGCAAAACATTATCATGATTTAATGTTTTAGGCAAGAGTACAAAATTCGCAAGCATTTTTAATGGAGTCCTCGACTGATATTTCACTTCGTTTTGCATGGAATAGCAAAGTAATGTCACATTATTTTTTCTAAAAAAACTTTGCTTTGGCAAGTACACCCAAATCTTCCGCAAAACATTATTGTGATTTAATGTTTTGGGCAAGTGTACAAAATTCGCAGGCATTTTTTTAGTGTATGCGTAAAATGTCTCAGAATCTGACACTTTTTCTATAGAAAAAATCTTTTAGAATCAGATTCTATTACTTTTTCCATACGAAAAATGTCTTAGATTCGAAAACTTTTTCTAAACGAAAAATATCTCAGAATCTTAGACTTTTCTATGCAAAAACTGTCGCTGATTCTGAGACTTTTTCTAAACGAAAAATTTCTCAGATTCTGAGACTCTTTCTCAGATTCTGAGACTTTATCTATTCGAAAAATTTCAAGTTTTTTTAGACTTTTACTATACGAAAATTGTCTCAAAATCTGAAACATTTTCTAAAATGTCACAGAATCTGAGAATTTGTTTTTCTATACAAAAAATGTCTCAGAATCTAAGATTTTTTCTGTAGGAAAATTTTATCAGAAGATGAGACATTTTCTTTACGAAAAATGCCTTTGAATCTGAGACTTTATATGCGAAACCAGTCTCAAATTCTTAGAATTTTTTTCTTAATTGAAAATATCAATATCTATAATTTTACGACTTTTTATATTGCATAAAACTATTCATATGAAATAGCTCATATTGTTACCAAAAAAAGGTGTATTGTGACATTCAAATAAAATAAAAATAAAACTGTATTTTATTGAAAAAGTTCTATAGTAAAATGCGTACTACGTGTCTAAGGAAACCAGCACCATATGTGTTTAATTTAATACTCCTATGAATAGTAAAAACAAAGCTAATGATGTGGAGCACCAAAAAAAAAATACAGACACACACAGATATGAATAACACACACTAAGCCCACCCATATAACACGTATGATATAAATACAAAACATAAAACCTAGTCACAATTGGGTCGACAAACCAAAACCACATTGTTTTTTTTTTTTAAAACATCACAACCACAATGACATTCAATTTTTAACAAAGTTTATCATGCATCATTTTCTAACATCACAAAATATTCTCTTAAAGATCAACAGAATATGAACTTTTTTATTATTGCAATTTGAGTCTGTTAAAAAGTCTGTTACAATAGATTTGTGGTTGTGGTATGTCGATCCAATTGTGACTTGACTAGAGTATGTTTGTAGTTGTGTGTGTTTTAATGTCATTAGGTTTGTAATATAAATACATAAAAACAACCTAAATAAAATGACATGTTTTATCTGTGTTTGAATGTTTAAAAATATTATTAAAAGAAAAACATAACAAAAACATATGTTTTTTTAATGTTAATAAATTACAAAAGAATTAATAATATTTACATATGTATTTGTTTTATTTCCAGAAAATTAAATTTATTTGTTTTAAACAGAAGTTTTCTAAGAAATTATATTAATTAATTTAAATTGCAAATATTGATGTCTGTCAGTTTAAATAACACTAGTCTACAAAAAACAGATATTTTTTGCGCATACTTCCGGGGTACATTTTCTTAAGTATTTTGACATCCTAAACGCGAATCTATCATCAGAAAAGTTGTATAAAATCGCCTTCTCGAGATATCGGCATTTGAGGGCTTGGTCCACAAAAATTTAAAATGCCCATAGGTTAGGTTAGGTTGTAAGTGGCTGCTGACGTTTTACGTCAACACACGTAGACTCTGAGGTCCATTGTGATACCACGGGATCGTAATAGGTTTCCCTACTAGTCCCTGTCGTTAAACCAGTTTGAGCTTCTTATGAAACTCCTTAGATGTTGAATTTTGACATCCGACAAATCTGAAAGATCGTACAGCTCCCTAGATCCCAGTGAAGCAAGTCGCTGACCAGAAAGTGCCGGGCAATGGCAAATAAAGTGTTCGATAGTTTCCAACTCCTCTTCATCCATGCAACTTCGGCAAAAGTCATTCGACGGCACATTTAACCGCTCTGCGTGCTTCCCTATAAGACAGTGTCCGGTAATTATAGAAACCACCGTTGAAATCTCTCCTCTTGGAAGCGATATCAGCTCACTTGTGCGCCCCTGATTAAGAGAAGGCCAAATCAGTCGTGTTGTCTCACACGTCCATCCATTTGCCCATCTTTGATTAGTCTCCGTCGCAGAACAAAGCCGTAGGTTTTGCTTGCAAGTTTCTAGAGGCGTACCAACACATTCCAATTCTGTTGGAACCTGTAAGGTAGTTCCTAGTCTTGCAAGCTCATCGGCTTTGCAATTCCCTGGAATGTCTCTGTGCCCTGGGACCCATATGAGTCGTATGTTAAACTGCTTGGCCATCTCATTTAAAGACGTGCGGCAGTTAAGGGCAGATCTTGTTTTCAGAAACATTGAATCCAGGGACTTGACCGCGGCTTGACTGTCAGTATAGATGTTGACTGCGGTTGTAGACAAGACATTGCAGCTCAACCAGTCAGCCACTTCTTTTATTGCCAGCATCTCTGCCTGGTAAACACTGCAATGATCTGGCAATCTACGAGCCAGGCTCAACCCAAGCTCTTCCGAATAGACTCCAAAGCCCACTTGTTCGTGCAGCCTCGATCCATCTGTGTAAAAATTTATGGTAGCTCCACTACCCGGAGTATCCCCCATCCAAGACTCCCTGGATGGTATCATAGTGGTAAAGTGGCGCTCAAAGAGGCTCAAAGAGGGAGCACAGTCCACATTTTGTGGTATTGTTATCTTTTTCAAGATTGCGCTATGGCCACAATCACTGCTCCTCCATTGCAGCGTGCTATTAAGTCGAATTGCCGATGCAGCCGCATACTGCCTACCCAATATGTCCAAGGGTATCAGGTGAAGGAGGATTTCTAATGCAGCCGTAGGTGTAGTACGAAGAGCACCAGTGATGCACATTGACGCCATTCTCTGTACCTTCGTGATAAAGACAAAGTTCGCTTTTGTTTCCAAAGCAGGCCACCAGACAATGATTCCATACAGCAAAATTGGACGCACCACTGCTGTATAGATCCAATGAACGACTTGAGGGCTAAAACCCCATCGTTTTCCAATGGCCCTTTTACAGGAATACAAAGCAATCGTTGCTTTTCTCACCCGTTCCTCAATATTACGCCTGAAATTCAGCTTCCTATCTAGAAATACTCCAAGATACTTGGCTCCATCTGAGAAGGTGATTTCAGTACCGTCCAGAGAAATAGGATCAAAAGCAGGAATCTTATTTTTCCTTGTAAACAAAACAAGCTCTGTTTTACTAGGATTAACTCCTAGGCCACAGTCTCTTGCCCATTTAGACAGATCTTTCAGAGAACCCTGAAGAATGTCCCGCAATGTTGGCAGATGCTTCCCCTTTACCGCTATCGCGACATCGTCAGCATATGCGATAACATGACAACCACGTGCTTCTAGAGATAGTAGCATTGAATTCAGTGCCAGGTTCCAAAGAAGCGGCGAAAGAACACCTCCTTGTGGTGTGCCCCTATTGACAAATCGAGATATGACGGACGCTCCCAATTCAGACGTTATACGTCTATTGGCAAGTAGGTTTTCCACCATTAAAACGATTTCACGCTTTACTCCCAGACCAGACAATGCCAATATTATCGATTCTGGAATGACATTATTAAAAGCCCCCTCAATATCAAGAAAGGCCACCATAGTGTACTCCTTTACCGAAAGCGATCTCTCGATGGTACCAACGAGCTCATGAAGAGCTGTTTCAGTTGATCGTCCCTTGCTGTATGCATGTTGCTTTGTCGAAAGCAACCTCGGGTCAATCACTCTACGCAAATATGAGTCTATCATTCGTTCCATTGTCTTTAACAAAAAAGAAGACAGACTAATTGGTCTGAAATCCTTCGGAGCTGTGTGGGAACTTTTCCCAGCCTTCGGGATAAATACGACTCTGGTATCCCTCCATTTTAAAGGAATATACGACCAGTTGATGCATGCTGTGTATAGATTATACAGCAACGGGGCTATATAGTCCAACACTTGCTGCAACTCAGCCGGGATTATACCATCAGGTCCCGGAGATTTATAGGGCCTGAAGCTTTTTATCGCCCAGATTAATGTTGGCATATTTATTATTTCCGAAGCAATTTCAGATGCTTGGGCGTCAGAACGTTCCAAAGCTTGAAACGGCGTCATGGAATTGCCCGGAAAATGCGTGTTTAAAAGGAGATCCAGCGACTCTCCACTGGAGGAAGACCACACCCCATTAGGATCTTTCAGGTATCCTAGGGTGCAAGGAGAAGAAGCCAGAACCTTGCGCAGCCTGGATGCCTCAGAAACGTCTTCTATGTTTCCACAGAAGTTTTTCCAAGAATCACATTTGGCATTTCTGATCATCTTTTTATAACTCTTAAGTTGCAGCCTGTATGCAGACCAGTCCTCGTCCGCTCTTGAAAATTTAGCCTTATTAAAGAGCTTTCTGCAGGAATCTCTGCTCGTCTGCAACTCATTTGACCACCAAGGTGGCTTTTTTTTCCCTCTAGGCTTTGCAGAAGGGCAAGACGCATCCAGGCACCTATTACAAACATTTGTTATATGGTCAACCAGACAGTCAATTTCCGCTAAACTATGCGGTTCAGATAGGGGTACTTCATCCAAAAGCAAAGAAAAAGTCTCCCTATATTTCACCCAGTTTGTTCTTCTCAGATTTCTAGAGACTGTCTCAACCGGGGCACGCTCCCTGAGTAAAAACTCAATGTACCGATGATCTGAGAAAGAATGCTCTTCCAAAACTCTCCAGTCATCAATTCTATCAGACAATGTATCTGATACAAGTGTTACGTCAAGAACCTCTTGCCGCGTACTTGTAACGAAAGTTGGTTCACTACCCTTGTTACAAATATACAGGTTAGTGCTTAACAAAAACTCCAAAAGTGATTCGCCTCTATCATTTGTGTCTGTACTACCCCATATCGAATGATGTGCATTAGCATCACAGCACACTAGTAACTGGTGTCCCCTAGATTCAGACTCCCGAATCAGACCGCCAACCTTCTCCGGGGGTATTGGCCCCGGATTAGGAAAATACGCAGAGGCGAGCCAAATAGATTTCCCATGAAGCTCTAAGCTAGCCGCTGTAACATCCATATCACTAAAAGTTGATAAAAAGAATATATTTAAGCCATTTTTCGCCAAGATGCAGGCTCTTGGTGAGCCCTCACCTTTGGCAACCATCAACTTAAACCCAGGGGTCTTCAATCCGCAAACCCTGCCACCCCGCACCCAGGGCTCTTGGATAAAAACCAAGTCAACTGCTCCTGTCGTCAGGCGCAGCAATAGTGCAGCTGAGGCTGCCTTACAGTGATGGAGGTTTATTTGTAGGAACCGCAACATCTTGCTTTTTTTCCACCATCCTTTCCACCACCGTGTTATTGGCTTCATCCTCCGTGTTATCATAGAGGTCGCATTCGTCCCCAGATTCGGTTTCGAATAAGCCAGATATGTGTCCCATCTGTTCTGAATCGGAGGCAACAGAACTCTCCGAATTCCTCACTGCATGGGCCTCGTCCTGAATGTCACACATAGTGGCATCAGCTTTATCCTCCGTGCCATCACAGAGATCGCATTCGTTGCCAGATTCGGTTTCGAAAATGCCAGATGCATCTCCCATCAGCCTAGAATCGGTCAGCTGAATATCAACCTTTTCCAGATTCTCCTCCCCAGCCGACTCTGCCACTGGCTTGTCTGCTTCCAAAATAGGCTTCTGGTCGCCCTTGTAGACATTGACTCTTATATGAAAAAAGCCAAATCTAATAATGCCGTCAGTCCTGGCTAAAAGCGGAAGCGATTCCTCATTAACCAAGACCACTGCTTGACGACGAGCGCCCTCCATCTCACCCAATCTGGCAATTTGCCAATTCTGAGTTGGAAGGTCAGGATTGCAGACTTTTATCATCTTTAGAATCACCGCAGTGTCACTTGTAGCCATTGGGATCCATGCATGAGCTCTGGGTTGCGAGGGGATATCATGTTTTTCCACAACGTCCAGTCTGGCTCCAGGCCATAACTCTCCCACTTGGCTAATGGCAACCTTAAACACGGCTGCGGATCTTTCGTTTCCAAAAGCAACGAGTTTTACTCGCCCCTGATACCAACCTGCGTTGACAGTAGTAGGGAGAAAATCAGGCATACTCTCAAGAAGCCTATAGTAGATTTCATTTAGTTTAGTTTCAACTAAACTCCACTTGTCCCTTGGAATACTACAATCCCCATTTTGCCTGTTTATCACAGCCCTAACGAAGTTACCTTTCACCACTTCACTAAAAGACTGAGTCCAGACGTTGCCGGTCACCTTAGATCTTTTAGGTAAAGGTTTCTCGTCGGGCGAGCGCAACCTTTTACCAGACTTCGATGACGAGGCCGAAACAGCGCTCTGTTTGTCAGATGCGCGCATTGCCGAAAGTTTGTCCTGTTCTTCAATGACTCCTTTCGCCCATGATAGCGACGCCTTCTCACGTTCGGAGAGCTTCGTTCCATCGAGTTGGCTTAGTCTGTTAATTATTTTCAAACAAAGCCTTCTCTGGTTGTGCCTGACCTTTGATGGCTTAAGTTTCTTTTTCTTTTTACCACCAATATTAGGCTGAGCACCCCTACCAGAATCAAGGCCGGACTTCAAGGTCGCAACCCTAAGACCAGTGCTAGGACCAGCACCAGTCGGTGAGGCAGAGCCTCGAACTAAATCGGTATCATTTGTGTCCATATTTTCATTTTCCTTGATGTGGTAATGAAAATATCACAAAAATACCTATTACGAACAAACCTATTACGAACAATTTTAGTAATTCAATTTATAGCACGGAGTTAAAATAAAACACGTCCACACTCGTCAACAGTTGAACGATTATGCCCATATCTCGAGAGGGCGATTTGATACAATTTTTTTTTGTGACAGATTCGTGCTTAGGAGGCCAAAATACCATTTTATTTTTCTGTTTTAATTTTTTTAAACCATCCAACCGCAGTATGGGGGTATACTCACTTTATCATTCCGTTTGAAACGCATCGAAATATAGGCCGGGGACCTCATAAAGTATATATATTATTGATCCTTGATCGATTGATTGATTAAGACATTCTGTGATTGTCCGTCCGTCTGTTTGTCTGTAGATGGCACGATTCAGTCCAAAATAAAACAGCTAGCCTCCTGAAATTTGGCACGAATATGTCTTATGGTTCTAGGCAGGTAAAGTTCGTAAATGGGCAACATCGGACCAGGGGGAAAAAAGTTTCCCCCTCTGAAAAACACGATTTTTTATGTGTTTTTTTTTATATTTTTGGTAAACAAATATAACAAGTTTATGCAAGAAATAGTTCAGAGTACTGCACTAGGACCGGGGGACTAAAAAAAATATTTATTTTCTTGCCCGCCCACATTTTAGGGCGTGGATATAAAAAATAGTTTACATAATGATAAAGTTTTATAACTTTATTGCAAAAAGAATAAATATCTATAAAGTAGTTATGTGACTGACTGATGACTGATGACTGACTGACATACTAATCACGCATCATCCCACAGCCCAAACCACTGAAGCTAGAGTCTTGAAATTTGGATTTTAGTTTCACCTCCCGGAATACATATCCGCTAAGGCTGGGTTTTTGGAAATTTTGATTTTAAGGGGTAAAAAAGAAGGGTTGAAAAGGGAAAAAAGCGAGTACTTTGGTACTTTTTATTTTTTCTGAAAAAAAATTCAATTAATTTGAAATTTGAAATGTAGGTTCCTATAACGGAAAAACATTTCAAAAAAAAGGACTTTCTGGAAATTCGGATTCCTAAGGGTAAAAAGGGGTATAAAATGGTACTTTGGTACTTTTTATATTTTTTTAAATTAAGTACCTACAAAAATATTGGTACTTTTTTTGTTTTTTGAAATTAAAGTCTTACAAAAAAATTAAAATTTGCAATGTTGTTTCCAACAACTAAAAAAAAAATGCCGCAGAGTTTTGTACTCTTGCCCAAAAAATTAAATCATGATAATGTTTTATTTAATAAAAACTTTTTACGAATAACCCTCACATATTTGCAAAAAAATATGTAAGATTAAAAAAATAATCGGAAAAAAATAACTCCAAGAAATTTCTCAATATTTACAAAAAATTTGGAAAACTATAGAAAAACTCTGCTAATTTAACAGAGTTCACCATACTTTTCCAGCTAACAACATTACTTGGTAATTTTACAAAAAAAACTCTGTAAAATGATTGTTATAAAAAAACTGTTAATTTACAGAAAATATTGGTTAAATATTAGCGTCTTTTGACAGAAAAAAACTCTGTTTTTTTACTATAAAACTCTGTAAAAAGTTTTAGACAAAAAAACTGTTAATTTACAGAGTCTGTAGTAAAATATTGGTTAAATAAAGCATCATTTAGCAAAGAAAAACTCTGTTAATTTACATATATTTGTAAAATGTATTTGATGCAACCAAAATTTTATAGAAAAAACTTTGTAGTTAAATGCAGTTTATTTTGTAATTTTCTTTTTTAAGTTTTCTGTGAAATTAATGTTTAAATACAGACAAAACTTAGTTTTTGGTTACAAAAAATACAAAGTATTTTGCTAAAATCTGTATTTTTGCAGAAATATCTGTTAATTATCTGTAAAAAAAAGATTACGAGGTTAAAACTAATATAACAGATAAAACTTTGTTTTTTGCCACAAAAAATTCAAAGTATTTTCTTTAAATCTGTATTTTGACAGAAAACTCTGTCAAATATCTGTTGAATTGAGATTACAGTCATTTTACAATGTATTTTACAGAGTTATTAATTTGAGTGTAAGACCAAATCAAGAAAATACAAAAGAATGAGTCAGAAAAATGCAGATATATTCAGAAAAAATCACAAAATTCAGAAAGAAAAACAACTAGAAAAATTAGAAAAATCTGAATATATTTTTTTTTATTTATAATTAAATAAAAAAGTATAAAGAATTAATGCAAACAAATTTTTCCTTAACAAAAAGAAATGTACAAGCTAAAAAAAAACTATATAAAAAAAAAAGTTGACAGACCACGGATTCGATCAGCGAACCTTCTGTTTTCCAGTCTGGCTCACTTCCGCAAGGCCACCGTAGCTTATTTACATAGTGAGTTAAATTTTGATATGTTTCTCTTGCTTGTAGATACATATTCGATTTTCAAATATACTGGTTAGTATGGCCATGTGGTAATATTTTATTGGAAAATATTTGCGATGATGGTAACAAATCTAATTGGAAATGCGATATTTGGTATTGCAATACTGCGTTAATCGAGTGACACCTAGCGCCGCTAGGTGTCACTACCAAAACTATGTGTTTTTTTTATTTTATTTATTAATTTTAAATTATTGCCGAAGTTTACGGTTGTAATAAAATGAAAACTATAATTCTTATTTTCTTTTTTGTTTAATCGTTAGCTTATATAGTCAAACTGAGGTGGCGTCCTGCAACTTTTTTAAAATTAGACCCCAGCCTAAAAACATTATCATGTTAAAATCTAAAAAAGTACTTTTTCTAAGTGGGTACTTTGGTACTTTTTATTTTTTCTAAAAAAAATCCTATTAATTTGAAAATTGGAATGTAGGATCCTCTAACATAAAAACATTCCCAAAAAGTACTTTCTGGAAATTCGGACTTCTAAGGGTAAAAAGTTGTAAAAAAATTTACTTTGTTACTTTCTAAATTTTTTTGAAATTAAGGTGTTACAAAAAAATATTAAAATGTTAGTTCCAACAACGGGAAAAATTCTGAAAAATACTTTTTCGAAATTCCGATTCTAAGGGGTGGGTAAAAAAGTGTATTTTGGTACTTATTATAATTCCTGATATAATGATCCTCGAAACTTTAAATTTGGAATGAATGGTCATTAAGCGAAAAAAGATTTCTAAAAAAGGAAAATAATTTTTGGTTTTTTAGCGCATGTAAGCGCATATTCGGAATGGAATGAAAGCCACATAGGACTAATCGGAATGGAACAGGGAATCAAATGGAATAAAACAGGGAACGAAATGGGGACTTGAAATTTGGAATGTAGGTGCGCCTCCTGAAATACAGAACCTTTAAGGCTGTGTTTTTGGAAATGTTGATTCTAGGGAATAGGGGTAAAAAAGGTATTTTGGTACTATTTATATTTCCACGAACCACTGAAGCTACACTCAAAATATTTTCTAGGCAAAAACAAATAAAAAACACACTTAAAACCAGTGAATAAATAATTGAAAACCATCCCAGTAATTATTCATTTGTTTTAACAAACATCAACATTTATTTTTTACTGTTGACAAAATTTTCTAAAATAAATAATATTAAACATTAAAAAATTACGTTTTTTTCATTCTTTTTTACCAACAAATTCGAAAAATATAACCTACGAAAACATTAAAAATTAATGATAGTTCTGTTATTTTTACCAACAAATTCCCAAAAAATAACCCACGAAAACATTAAAAATTAATGATTTCGTAGGTTATTTTTTAAAATTTTCTATTGAAATATTTTTTTAAAAATTTTTAATAAAATTTTGGGGAATCGATCCCACAATCAACTACATTCTGGCCAGACACTCTACCCATCGTGCCAAAGTCACTTGATACAAACATGTTTTTATATTTCTATAAATAATTTTTTGAATTTTTTTTCTACAAAAAAATAACCTACTTGTGTAGGTAAAAAATAATGATATCTCATTAAAAAATACCAACAATTTAAAAAAAAATTACTTACACAAAATTAAAAGAATAATCAGTAGTTTTTACTTACAGAACAAAAATAAATGACTTTAAAAATTAAATGTTAATGAAAGTCTTTATTTTTTAGTGTGTTATTTTTGAAACAAAGGATAGAAGTAGTCATTAATAAAAAACTGAACATTAGAGTGTCCCTTATTTTGGAAATGTTGGAAATCTTGAGACGGTACCCGCTCATTTTTTTCCTTTTGACTTAAAAATAACTCAGAAAAATTTTACGCCCCTAGGACCACGCCTTCCCTACGCGACGGGCCCTTAAAGAGCGGGGCCTAAAAAATCATTTTTCCATACAAAAAATTTGGGCGGCCGGGGTCCTACAGTAAAAAATTTTTAAAAAATATTTTTTTTTAGTTTTGACCAGCAACGGTTTTAGCTGCTATGTTGCTTTAAATGATATATATTCATAAAAAAATATTTTTTGTATCTGTGACATCTTAATCGTGTTCTAAAAAAGGGTAAAAAATGCATTGATGATTTTTTTCGATACACGATAAAAATGTCACAAATATGAATAATATTTTTTTTGGAATATATATCATTAAAAACAACATAAAAACTAAAACCATTGCTTTTCAAAACTAAAAAAAAATATTTTTTAAAAAATTTTTACCGTAGGATTCCTACGGCTCAAAATTTTTTTTTTCGAAAAAGATAAAGATGTCACAGATATGAATAATTTTTTTTTTGGAATATATATCATTTAAAGCAACATAGCAACTAAAACCGTTGCTGGTCAAAACTAAAAAAAAATATTTTTTAAAAATTTTTTACTGTAGGACCCCGGCCGCCCAAATTTTTTTTTTGCGAAAAATTTTTTAGCGCTGAAAGACTTATCCCTCCAAAATCAAATTTTTTGTCGTGAATAAGCAAACCAAGTAATATAATAATTAATAACAAAAAAATTAAAAATAAAAAAAAAAATTTTTTGGTTTGTATGGAAAAATGATTTTTTAGGCCCCGCTCTTTAAGGCCCCGTCGCGTAGGGAAGGCGTGGTCCTAGGGGCGTAAAATTTTTCCTGAGTTATTTTTAAGTCAAAAGGAAAAAAATGAGCGGGTACCGTCTCAAGATTTCCAACATTTCCAAAATAAGGGACACTCTACTGAACATCAAACAAATGTTTTTTCTTTTAAAAACGACTAATCGTAAAATTTTTTTAAATAAACTACAAACAGTTAATGACATAATTTTTTAAGTGTAATTAAATAATGGTTTTATTAGCTTGAAATTTGGAATATAGTATCCCATGCTTAAATAAAGGTCATCAAAAGTTAAAATTAGGAATGTATGATCCAACAACCTTTGAAAAATGTACTTTTTGGATATTCCGATTCCGATCTAAGGGGATAAAACGAGTACTATGGTATCTTTTATATTTTCTGAAATAATTATGATAATACATTTGGAGTGTAAGATTGCCTAGCGAAATAAAATATTCCCAAAAGAATAACTTTTGGAAATTCTAATTCCTAAGGAAATTAATTAAAAAAGGGAATTATATATTCTTAGATAATGAGCCTGTTAACTTGAAATTTGTAATGTAGCATCCTCTAACGGAAAAAAATCCTTCAAAAAAATACTTTTTGGTACTGTTTATATTTTCTTAAATAGAGGTCATAAAAACTTAAAATTAGGAATGTACTTAGGATCCAACAACAGAAAAAAAAGTCTGTAAAAAGTACTTTTTTCGAAATTTCGAATCTAAGGGAGCAAAAACGAGCACTTAGGTACTTTTCATATTATCTGAAATAATGGTACTGGAAACTTGAAATTTGGAATGTAGGATCGTCTAGCGAAAAAAAACATTCCCAAAAGATTTTTTTTAATTCTGATTCCTAAGGAGTTAAAGGAGTACTTTTTATATTTTCTTAAACAAAATAAGGAGCAAAATGATTCTTTTAAATTTAATGACCTTATCCCTAAGTAGAAACTCTTTTGTTCTTTAACGGATACTATTAGAAAAGGAATGAACACCACATTGAACAAAATTGAATGGAGCAGGTAACCAAATGGAAGAGAACAGGGAACAAAGTGGAATGAAACTGGGAACGAATTCAAATGAAAATGTTTTCAATTTTTTTTTTTTTATTTTTTTTTTTACTAAATTTTTTTTTGTACTAAAATTTGTTTATCAATTAGTTTTTCAGTAATTTTTTTGTTTCATTCATACATATTTGTTCATATTTTTACAAAAGTTTTGTTTACACAATTTTTTTTTTTGCTCAAATTAATAAATCAATGTTTTTTTTTAATAACATATGACCGTCTTAAAGTTAACGTTGTATTTATTATATCAACTAATGTATTTGGTATTTTATTGTAAGTGTTGTGATCAGCATAAGCACAGTTTTTGTAAAGGATTAAGAAATTTGGTCACCTAAGAAATGGTTTGCTCCATAGGATGGTAAAAACCCCATCCTATGGACCAAACCAATTCTCAGGTGACGATATATAAAGATTAAATAGCGAAAATTTCCAAAAATGTGCCATTTATTATCATTATGAAATTTTTCTGTATTTACGGGCAACGAAATCCCCTGCGCTCGCTAGTAATAAATAAATTAGTAAACATTTTTCTGCTTTGAATACGAAATTTTGTGCAAAATTCTGATACTTATAGGGATATAACCAAAAAAATTACATCTTGAACTTTCTTATAATGTCCTGATGTTATACTTAATCGTATCGAGTCCTGATCGAGTCAGGTAATTTTATTGGAAATTTTAATAAAAAAAATATGAATAACTTTAACATACACTTTTCCAATATTAAAAAAAATTGTTGTTTTTGAGGGATTGGTCCATAAGAAATGAAGAATGCCTATATCTCGTGAAAGCGATTTAATACAACTTTTCAGATGACATTTTCATAATTAGAATGTCAAAATACTTTAGAAAATGTATTCAATATGTCTGGGAAAAAAACGTGTAGAGTAGTGTAATTATAAAATTATTGAATTTAAATTGTTAAAATGTAAAAATGTTTGTGTGTTAAAAAATTTAATTGTATAACTTTAAAATTCTGAATATGCATCAGGGTGGGACGATAATTATAAACTATCGAAATTTGTGTACCTGTTAAACGATGACCATGGAAGAGATGATTGTGGAAAAATTTACAAAACATTTAGCTAGTGCATCTTCAGTTGGCAACCGGATGTTAAATTTTTAAATAACACCGCTCAACACTCATTTTCCGGTTTGAATTCTGATGATCAATTTTATTAGACTTTGATCTCCTGATTCCAAATCTGTTCTCCAAATTTTCCCATCACGTCCAGATTTTTAGTTATTCACGGTTGAAAATGCTAAAAATTACGATTTTTGCATTATTTGAAAGCCTGCACAGTAGCCATTCAGTGGAACACAAATCTGGTATAAAGCGCAAAAGTATAATTTGTCTATGGTCTCCAACATAGAACACAATTTTTTTCAATTTATTACGTTTGGTTGGGCTTTACTTGCGTTTTAAAATGATACTGTTAAAATTACCATTTTTGTAAAAAAAGGTAAGGTAGATACCTTAGTTTTTTTTTATATTTTTCAAAGAAAAACTAAAAAAAATAAATATTTTACAAATTTAAGATTTCTGTGATATTTTTCGCATACACCGGAAGATAAATTTAATGGGTTTAAAAGTCTATAAGAAAGAATGAACTTTTGCCTAAATTTTGAGCTCATCACAGTAAAGATTGATCATCTGGTTATTGTATTAGAGCCTTTTAAAAATGGTGCTTTTTCTAATTTTTTTGACAGTGTTTTTTTAAAATGCATGTTTGGCCAATAATAGTGCAACAACTTGAAATTTTTTTGATCATATTTTTGAGATCATAGTTCAATTCTACTCTCACGCTTTATACCTGATTTTTATTCCACCCAGCGGCTGCTGTGCAGGCTTTCAAAAAAGGCAAAAATCGCGTTTTTTCGCATTTTCAACCGCGAATAATTAAAATTCTAGACGTGATGGAAAAATTTGGAGCACGAATTTGGAATCAGCGAGCCAAAATCTTTAAAAATTTTATATCAAACTTAAAACCGGAGCCAATAACCTTCGATTTGTTGAGCGGTGTAACTATTGTTCATAAATTCTGAACCAAAAAAAAATTTTATTTTATGTAAAAAAGTTTTGGTCTAGGACCCCATATTTCAACTCAGTGAAACTGAAATAAATGTTTAAAAAAAACGGCAGTTTTTGGAATTTAGAAAAACTGTAAATGCAGTTGTGTAAACAAGACCTTGAACCATCACTGAGCAATGTTTAAGGATTACCCCACTTTAGCCGTAAAAGTTACAGAGGGTTAAAATTGAAAAATTGATAAAAATGGCTTGAAATAATCAATAGTTTTTACCTTCTTTCGCTTTTTTTTAAGTTCTCCTTATATTTCAATCTTTTCCAATATAACACAAAGTCAGTACATATAAGAGATTATTTTAATGTTGGCTTGATAGATGCTTCATCGCTTGGTAAGAAGTTATAAGACGGTTAAATTTTGAAACCAAAAATTAAGAGTTTTTAAATTTTCGAGGTTTTTTGAACTAGAGTTGGTAGCTGTTGTAATTCTTAGCACTTTGGAATTTATCCCGTTAATGTGCCACGAATAGTTAAGGACTTTCAGCAGATCAAAGTTCGAAAGAAAAAACGTAATTTTTTTAAAATACCAGTTTTTCGCGAGGCACATTCGAGGTTTCATTAGAAATTTGGTGGACTCTTGCGTAAACCGAGTTTTTTAGGAGTTTACATAAAAAAAATCACTGGCGGGTTTATAAAAAATAAATTGCAAAAATTTTATGGTATTTTTGAAAATTGTGCGAAATTTTCAAATCTGTTTCCTATTTTTTTTAGTAGCAATTAATGCATCATGTTCATTTTAATACACCAAAAGACGTGCCTTAACGAGTAGAACTGATTTGTTTTTTGACTTTTTACTTTAAGCCATTCTGAGCGGAAAGCGCGATGATTTTATCTAAACCTGTTTTGATCTGGCGGATCCAAGGATTTACACGAAATCCGATGATTTTTTTTTTTTTAAATGAAAACCCACTTAATGTGTCATCATAAAATCAGAGGCGGGTTAAAAAATGTTGATGATTATAGATTTTTTGGACCATATTAAATTTTTTTGTTATAAAAAAGCATTACCGATTTTTTTATAAACTAATGGTACAATGATACGATTTTACGTGATTTTTTTCAGTAATACCAACGCGCATTGCCTAAATATGTTATGCCTAAATCTATATCTATATATATAAAGTAGTTACGTGACTGACTGATGACTGACTGACTGACATACTAATCACGCATCATCCCACAGCCCAAACCACTGAAGCTAGAGTCTTGAAATTTGGATTGTAGTTTCACCTCCCGGAATACATATCCACTAAGGCTGGGTTTTTGGAAATGTTGATTTTAAGGGGTAAAAACGAAGGGTTGAAAAAGGAGAAAAAGCCAGTACTTTGGTACTTTTTTTCTGAAAAAAAAAATCCAATTAATTTGAAATTTGAAATGTAGGATCCTCTAACGGAAAAACATTCCCAAAAAAAGGACTTTCTGGAAATTCGAATTCCTAAGGGTAAAAAGCGGTAAAATATGGTACTTTGGTACTTTTTTTATTTTTTTAAATTAAGGTCATACAAAAATATTAAAATTTGCAATGGTGGTTCCAACAACGGAAAAAATTCTGAAAACGTACTTTTCCGAAATTCCCATTCTAAGGGGGGTAAAAAGGCGAGTACTTTGGTACTTTTTATTTTTTCTGAAAAAAAATCCTATTAATTCAAAAATTGGAATGTAGGATCCTCTAACGGGAAAACATTCGCAAAAAAGTACTTTCTGGAAATTCGGACTCCTAAGGGTAAAAAGGGGTAATCTATATGGGGCATTCCATGCCAAATCACTCACTTTTAGGCCCGACCCCCTTCGATTAACTTTATTTTTGGATATGTTTTAGTACGTATTAAATGCAACTTGCAGCCAAATTTTCAGCCTTTTATACCAAGGTGGTGTTGAGTAATCAATTTTTCAAAATGGCGATTTTTTCCAAAAAATGAAAAAATTTAAATTTTCAATCAATTTTGACCAGTAAAAAATATAGATATATTAAAAAAAGATGGACAACATTTTGTTGGTAGTTAAATGTAGTTTTAGAAAAAAAAATATGAAAAATTATTCGAAGTAACTATCACTTGTTTTTTATCGTATAAAAATTAAAATCGACTTTTTGAAAAAGTCCGAAACCTTCGATTTTTTTTTAAAAATGTCAAAAAATTCTACTCTAAATTACGCAACTTTTAAGTCATAATTCGAGATGTGATCGTAATTCGTTCTATTTTTATTCAAATTTTGAAAATTGCACTTTTTTTTTTTGACTCTGGTTTATTTTATATGGTGCTCCAAAAAAAATAATTTGGTAAATATTGACCGTAACTTCCCCTAGATATATTAACTTGGGTGTAAAAATACGTTTCATAAAATTTTAGGATGATCGGACATGGGTAAGGCGTGCCGCATCGGCTTTGAAGTTTGAAAATCGGATTACAAGGGAAAATATGCATTTTTTTCTGTTTTCTTAATTTTTTTGGTATTTTAAGTTAATTTTGAATTCAAATGGTTACAGAATTAAAATGTAGAGTAAAATGTCTCTCTATTAAGGTCATAAAAACCGAAATCGGTTTAAAATCAGCCAAGTTATTACAACTTCCCCAGGCATCTAACGTGTGGCAGACAACTTGATTAATCAATACAATCCGATTTTTGAAATTCATTGAAATTTTCTACTGTAATAACATTTTTTTATTCTTCAAGTTCAAATGTTATTAGATGACAAGTATTTTTCATATTGTGTTTTGCTAACATTTTTTAAATTAGTGCTAAAAATGCCTGCATTTTCCACACCCTTTTGAAATCTCTATTTTAAAAAAAAAAAATATTTTTTTTGTTTTAAAATTTGGAAAAGTCAAAAAAATATTACACTGAAACATGAATAATGAAAAAATGTTATTACAGTAGAAAATTTCAATAAATTTAAAAAAAGGACCTCGTATTTTTTAATCAAGTTGTATGGCACACGCTAGATGCCTGGGGAAGTTGTAATAACTTGGCTGATTTTCAACCGATTTTAGTTTTTAGTACCTTATTAGAAAGGCATTTTACTCCACATCATAATTCTGTAATCATTTGAATTAAAACTTAACTTAAAATACCAAAGAAATTGCGAAAACAGAAAAAAAATCATATTTTTCCTTGTAATCCGTTTTTTAAACTTCAAGGACCATGCTAAGCGCCTTACACATGTCCGATCGTCCCAAATTTTTGTGAGACGTATATTTACCTCCAAATGAATATATTTAGGGTAAGTTAGGGTCAGTATCTACCATTTTTTTTTTTTTGAGCTCCATATAAAATAAATCAGAGCCAAACATAAAAGGTGCAATTTTAAAAATTAAAAAAAAAAATAGAAAGAATTGTGGTCACATCTCGAGTTATGGCTTAAAAGTTGCATAATTTAGAGTAGAATTCTTTTAGTTTTTTACAAAAAAATCGAAGGTTTCGGACTTTTTCAAAAAGTCGATTTTAATTTTTAAACGTCAAAAAATAAGTGATAATTACTTCGAATAATTTTTTCACATTTTTTTTCTAAAACTACATTTAAATACCAACAAAACGTTGTCCAACTTTTTTTAAAATATCTATATTTTTTACTGGTCAAAATTGATTGAAAATTTAAATTTTTTCATTTTTTGGAAAAAATCGCCATTTTGAAAAATTGATTACTCAACACTACCTTGGTATAAAAGGCTGAAAATTTGGCTGCAAGTTGCATTTAATACGTGCTAAAACATGTCCAAAAATAAAATTAATCGAAGGGGGTCGGGCCTAAAAGTGAGTGATTTGGCATGGAATGCCCCATATATATAAAGTAGTTACGTGACTGACTGACATACTAAACACGCATCATCACACATCCCAAACCACTGAAGCTAGAGTCTTGAAATTTGGATTGTAGTTTCACCTCCCGGAATACATATCCACTAAGGCTGGGTTTTTGGAAATGTTGATTTTAAGGGGTAAAAACGATGGGTTGAAAAAGGGGAACTTTGGTACTTTTTTTTCGGAAAAAAAAATTCAATTAATTTGAAATTTGAAATGTAGGATCCTCTAACGGAAAAACATTCCCAAAAAAAGGACTTTCTGGAAATTCGAATTCGTAAGGGTAAAAAGGGTAAAAAATAGTACTTTGGTACTTTTTTAATTTTTTGAAATTAAGGTCATACAAAAATATTAAAATTTGCTATGGTGGTTCCAACAACGGAAAAAATTCAGAAAACGTACTTTTCCGAAATTCCCATTCTAAGGGGGTAAAAAGCGAGTACTTTGGTACTTTTTATTTTTTCTGAAAAAAAAAAAATCCTATTAATTCAAAAATTGGAATGTAGGATCCTCTAACGGGAAAACATTCGCAAAAAAGTACTTTCTGGAAATTCGGACTCCTAAGGGTAAAAAGGGGTAAAAAACTATACTTTGGTATTTTTTATATTTTGTGAAATTAAAGTCCTACAAAAAAATTTAAATTTGCAATGTAGTTTCCAACAACGAAAAAATTCTGAAAAAGTACTTTTTCGAAATACCGATTCTAAGGGGATAAAAAGCGATCACTGTGGTACTTTTTAATTTTTCTGAAAAAATCATATTAATTTAAAAAAATTGGAATGTAGGATCCTCTAACGGATAAACATTCCCAAAAAAAATACTTTCGGAAAATACGGACTCCTAAAGGTAAAAAGTGGTAAAAAATGTACTTTGGTACTTTCTAAATTTTTTGAAATTAAGGTCCTACAAAAAAATATTGCAATGTTAGTTCCAAAAAAATTCTAAAAAAGTACTTTTTCAAAATTCCGATTGTAAGGGGGGTAAAAAAGTGTATTTTGGTACTTATTATAATTCCTGAAATAATGGTCCTGGAAACTTTAAATTTGGAATGCAGGATCATTTAGCGAAAAAAGATTTCTAAAGAAGGCAAACAATTTTTTGTTTTTAGCGCATGTAAGCGCATATTCGAAACGGAATGAAGGCCACATAGGACTAATCGGAATGGAACAGGAAATAAAATGAAATAAAACAAGGACCGAAATGGGGACTTAAAATTTGGAATGTAGGTTCGCCTCCCGAAATATAGATTCGTTTAAGGCTGAGTTTTTGGAAATGTTGATTCTAGGAAATAGGGGTAAAAAAGGTATTTTGGTACTTTTTATATTTCCACAAACCACTGAAGCTAGAGACTTGAAATTTGGAATATATCTATTGGGATAAAACGGGTAAAAAACGTATTTTGGTACTTTTTATATATACTTAAATAATGGTTTTATTAGCTTGAAATTTGGAATGTAGCATCCCATGCTTAAATAAAGGTCATAAAAAATTAAAATTAGGAATGTAGGATCCAATAACAGAAAAAAACTATGAAAAATGTACTTTTTGGAAATTCTGATTCCGATCTAAGGGGATAAAAACGAGTACCTTTTATATTTTCTGAAATAATTATGATGGAAATTTGGAATTTAAGATTGTCTAGCGAAATAAAATATTCCCAAAAGAATAACTTTTGAAAATTCTGATTCCTAAGGAAATTAACCAAAGAGGGAAATACATATTCTTAAATAATGAGCCTATTAACTTGAAATTTGGAATGTAGCATCCTCTAACGGGAAAAAAAATCACCCAAAAATTACTTTTTGGTACTGTTTATATTTTCTTAAATACAGGTCATAAAAACTTAAAATTAGGAATGTAGGATCCAACAACAAAAAAAAATATGTAAAAAGTACCTATTTCGAAATTTTGATTCTAAGGGAGTAAAAACGAGCACTTTAGTACTTTTCATATTAACTGAAATAATGGTACTGGAAACTTGAAATTTGGAATGTAGGATCGTCTAGCGAAAAAAAAACATTTCCGAAAGATTTTTTTTAAATTCTGATTCCTGAGGAGTTAAAGGTCTACTTTTTATATTTTCTGAAACAAAATAAGGGGCAAAATAATTATTTTTAATGATCTTATCCCTAGAAACTCTTTTGTTCTTTAACGGATACTAGAATGGAGCAGGGAACCAAATGGAATAGAACATAGAACGAAATGGAATAAAACTGGGATGAATTCAAATGAAAATGTTTTCAAAGTTTTTTTTTTCAATTTTTTTTTACTAAAATTTTTTTTGTACTAAAATTTGTTTATCAATTAATTTTTCAGTAATTTTTTTGTTTCATTCATACATATTTGTTCATATTTTTACAAAATTTTTTCATTCAATTTTTGACTCATAGTTTTTTTTTTTTGCTCAAATTAATAAATCATTTTTTTTTTTAAACATAAGACCATCTTAAAGTAGATCTAGTACTTATTATATCAACTGATGTATTTGGTATTTTATTGTAAGTGTTGTGATCATCATAAGCACAGTTTTTGTAAAGGATTAAGACATATGTAAATATATAAAAATTCCATAGCGCAAAGTTCCAAAAATGGGTCATTTATTATCATTATGAAATTTTTCTGTATTTACGGGCAACAAAATACCCTGCGCACGCTAGTATATGTATAAAAGAGTGTGGTGACTGACTGACTGATTGGCAATAATCATCGCCCAGCCCAAACCGCTGAAGCTAGAGACTTGAAATTTGGAATGTAGGTTCGGCTCCCGACAAAACCACCCACTAAGAAGGGATTTTTGGAAATTCCGATTCTAAGGGGGGCAAAAGGGGGAAAATAGGACCCTTTGGGGGATTTTGTATCTTTTGAACTAATAGTCCTAAAAACTTCAAATTTGAATTCTAGGATCCTCTTGCGGAAATAAAATTTCGAAAAAAATATTTTTGGAAAATTCCGCCTCCAAGGGGGGAAAAAGGGGATAATAGGGCAAATTGGTACATTTTTTATATTCTAAACAAATGGCCCCAGAAACTTGAAATTTGAAGTCTAGGACCCTCTCGCGGAAATAACATTTTGGAAAAAGTAATATTTTGAAAAATCCGTTTCTAAGGTGGGGGGAGGGGGGAAAATAGGGCAAGGTGGTACATTTTGTATCTTCTGAACTAATGGTCCTACAATCTTGAAATTTTGAATATAGGATACTCTCGCAGAAATAACATTTTGGAAAAAGTACTTTTTTGAAAATTCCGGTTTTAAGGGGGACAAAAAGGGGGAAATTTTTGTGAATTTTGAACTAATGGTCCTAGAAACTAGATATTTGAACTATAGTATCCTCTCGGGGAAAAAACATTTTTTTACTAAAGTTTTTCCACTCAAAATTTTTTTTTTCACTCAAAATTTTTTTTTACTCATAATTTTTTTTTACTCAAAATTTTTTTTCACTCAAAATTTTTTTTTTACTCAAAATTTTTTTTCACTCAAAAATTTTTTTTTTTGCAAATTTTTTTTCACTCAAATTTTTTTTTCTCTCAAAATTTTTTTTCACTCAAAATTTTTTTTTTTTAAATTTTTTTCTACTCAAAATTTTTTTTTACTCAAAATTTTTTTCACTGAATTTTTTTTACTAAAAATTTTTTTCACTCAATTGTATTTTATTCTTCAGTTTTTTTACTCAATTTTTTTTACTTAAATTTTTTACTTAGAAGGTGTTTTCACCCAAATTTTTTTTACTCAATTTTTTTTACTCAAAATATTTTTCGCTTAATTTTTTGACTCAAATTTTTTACTCAATTTTTTGAGTGGGGTAATTTTTAATCTGCTGAACTCATGGTCCTAGATACTTGAAATTTCAACTGTACGATCCTCTCGCGGAAATAACATTGTTAAAGAAAAACTTTCTTAAAAATTACGCTTCTACGGGGAAAAAGGGGGAAAGTAGGGCAATTTTGTATCTGCTGAACTAATGGTCCTAGATATTTAAAATTTGAACTGTACAATCCTATCCCGAAAATAACATTCTAAGAGAAGTACTTTTTGGAAAATTCGTTTTTAAAGGGGGAAAATGGGGAAAGAAGGGCAATTTCGTATCTGCTAAACGAAATTTGGTAAAAAGTAATATTTTGAAAAATCCTTTTATAAGGGTGGGGGTGGGGGGTAGAAGGGGTTTAATAGGGCAATTTTGTATCTTCTGAACAAACTTGAAATTTTGAATCTGGATGCTCTCGCGGAAATTATTTTTTGAAAAATATATTTTTTTGAGAATTTTGGTTTTAAGGAGGCCCAAAAGGGGGAAAATAGGGCAATTTGCTAAACTTTAAATTAATGGTCTTAGAAACATGACATTTGGAATATGGGATCATATCGCAGCAATAACATTCTAAAAGAAGTACTTTTTTGAAAATTTCGCTTTTAAGGAGGGAAAGTAGTGCAATTTAATGGTACTAGATACTTGAAAATTGGACTGTACGATCCTCCCGCGGAAATAACATTCGGAAAGGAATACTTTTTTAAAAACTCCTCTTTTAAGGGGGAAAAGAGGGGAAAAAGAGCAATTTTGAATCTGCTGAACTAATGGTCCTAGATACTTGAAAATTGGACTGTACGATCCTCCCGCGGAAATAACATTCGGAAAGAAATAGTTTTTTAAAAATTCTTCTTTTAAGGGGGAAAAAAGGGGAAAGTAGGCCAATTTTGTATCTGCTGAACAAATAGTCCTAGATACTTGAAAATTGGACTGCACAATCCTCTCGCGGAAATAAAATTCCAATGGAGGACTTTTTGGAAAATTCCGCCTCTAAGAGGGAAAAGGGGAAAGGTAGGCAATTTTGTATCTGATGAACTAATGGTCCGGGAGACTTGAAATTTGGACTGTACGATCTTTTCGCGAAAATAACATTCTAAAGAAGTACTTTTTTAAATATTCCGATTTTGAGTGGGAAAAAGGGGAAAAGTAGGGCAATTCTGTATCTGCTGAAATAATGGTCCCATATACTTGAAATTTGGATTGTACGATCCTCTCGCGAAAATAACATTCTCAAGGAAGTCTTTTTTTGAAAACTCTACTTTTAAGGGGGGAAAAAGGGGAAGTTAGGGCAATTTTGTATCTGCTGAACTAATGGTCCTCGATACTTAAAATTTAACTGTACGATCCTCTAGCGGATATAACATTCTAATAGAATTTTTTACTTAAAATTTGAACTGTACGATCCTCTTGCGGAAAAAGTACTTTTTGTGTAAAGTTCCGCTTCTAAGGGAGAAAAGGCGAAAAGTACGGCAATTTTGTATCTGCTGAACTAATGGTTCTAAATACTTAAAATTTAGACTGCGCGATCCTCTCTCTTGGAATTAAATTTCTGAAAGAAGTACTTTTTTTGAAAATTCCGATTTCAAGGGGGGAAAACGGGGAAGGTATGGCAATTTTGTATCTGCTGAACTAATGGTTCTAGATACTTGAAATTTGGCTGAACGATCCTCTCGCGGAAATAACATTCTTAAGAAAGTACTTTTCAAAATTCTGGGGGAAAAAGGGGGAAGAAGGGCAATTTTGAATCTGCTGAACTAATGGTCCTTGATTCTTGAAATTTGACCTGAACGATCCTCTCGCGAAAATGACATACTTAAAGAACTTTTTTAAAACTTCCACTTCTAAGGGGGAAAAAGGGGAAAGTAGGGCCCTTTGGGGGATTTTGTATCTTTTGAACTAATAGTTTTAGAAACTTGAAGTTTGGACTCTATAATCCTCTCGCGAAAAAAAAAACTAAAAAAATATTTTTTGAAAATTCCGCATCCAAGGTGGGGAAAACAGAGCAAATTGGTACATTTTTTATCTTCTGGACAAATGGTCCCAGAAACTTTAAATTTGGACTCTAGGATCCTCTCGCAGAATTAACATGCGGAAAACAAAATTTTTTGAAAATTCCACCTCCTAGGGTGGGAAAATCGGCGAATTTTTTATCTTCTGAACAAATGGTCCCAGAAACGTGAAGTTTGGTCTTTAGAATCCTCTCGCGGAAACAACATTCCGAAAAAAATATTGTTTGAAAAATTCCTCCTCCACGGTGGGAAAGGGGAGAAAAATAGGGAAAATTGGTACATTATTTATCTTTTAAACAAATGGTTCCAGAAACTTGAAATTTGAACTCTAGGATCATCTCGCAAAAAAAAACATCTTAAAAAAAGTAGAAGGGGGAAAATAGGGCAATTTTGTATCTTCTGAACTAAAACTTTAAGTTTTAATCCTCTCGCGGAAATAATTTTTTGAAAAATACACTTTTTGAAAATTTTGGTTTTAAGGTGGGCCAAGAGGGGGAAAAAAGGGCAATTAGGTAAATTTTAAAATAATGGTCTTAAAAACCTGACATTTGCAATATAATATCATCTCGCGGAATAACATATTGAAAGAAGTATTTTTTTGAAAATTACTTTTTAAAGGGGGAAAGAAGGGCAATTTTGTATCTGCTGAACTAATGTTCCTAGATATTGAAGTTTGGACTGTACGATCCTCTCGCGGAAATAACATTCTGGAAGAGGTACTTTTTTGGAAAAATTTGCTTCTATGGGGGAAAAAGAGGGAAAGTAGGGCAAATTTGAAATTTGAATCCTCTTGCGGAAACAACATTCTAATGGAAGTACTTTTTTGAAAATTTCGAAAAATGCATTCTAAATGCAAATGCATTTTTGGGGTGCATTTTCGTCAACTTTTACCCCTTTTGATTTTTTTGTAGTTAACATATTATTTAAGTACAATATTTTTACAAACAAAGTCAGTCATCATTTTCATGGGACACAAAGGTCTTCTATTTTTAATATATTTTTTAAAAAAAAATATAATTGCAAAAAACTGTGGAGCATTTATTTATTTTAACCAAAAAAATAAGTACTTTGAGTTAGCAGAATAACAAAAATGGATGTAAAACGACAAAAAATTATTTTTTTTCTTTGAAATTTTTACCACAGATGAGTATTGCATAGCGGAGCTATTTGCCATCGGAAACTCATTTCGGTCAAATTTGAGTTGGCATGTTTTGAATATAGGTTCACGATATGTATGGGGGTTTTCGTGTCAACTGACACAACTTTTGAAACCGATATCCTCCGATCGGGATGAAATTTGCACCAAGGTTTTTCCTAGTGGATAGTAGTTCAGACACAATTTTTCAACGAGATCGGTCAAGAACTCTCTGAGTTAGAGGTTAGAGATCGGTCAAGAACTCTCTGAATGTCGAAATTTGACATTTTGGCCAAAGAGGTGTATATTCTCATCCATGTAACTTCTTACCTATTGTCTTTAGAAAAATGTGTCCCAAATAGTTTAGATAGCTATTTCTTCAGTCTTTCGAAAAAAAATTATAAAACAAATAAAAAAAAAATTTTTTTTGATTTTTTTTCTTAAAAATCTAAAATATTTTTGACTTTTTCCTCAAATTGGGCCTTTTTTTTGATTCAAAAGAAAGCTTAGGTGATTTCCTTTAAGAGCTATGGGGTCGCTTAGTGGGATGCGAGTGGGATATCTATGAAAATTTTTTTTTTTAACTTTGGAACACAAAAAACGGTTCTTCAATTTGCACTATTAGGCGTGGGATAGCTAACCAGTTTTCGATTTCGATCCGCGATACCTTCTAATTTTGATAGGTTCGAAAAAGAAAGCACGAGCCAAAAAATGAGGGCGGTGGGGTGGGGTCATATGGCCCCTCATCGGGGTTAAAGTTGCAATGTGAGACGAACCTCCAATAATTTTCTGCACCCAACATTTTTCTTGAAAATACCTTACCCCTATTTCCACTTGGGAAAAAAATTAATAGAGGTCAGTCTCACATTGCAATAGTCCGTGGGCAGTTCTAGGGCAGTTGTGGGGATTTTAACCTCTTTACGCCCAAATTTGACCCCGATGAGGAGCCATATGGCACCACCCCACCGCCCTTATTTTTTGGCTTATGCTTTCTTTTTCGAACCTTTCAAAATTAGAGGGTGTCCCGGATCGAAATCGAAAACTGGTGAGCTATCCCACGCCTAATAGTGCAAATTAAAGAACCTTTTTTTGTGTTCCAAAGTTAAAAAAAAAATTTTCCCACTTGCATCCCACTAAGCGACCCCATATCTCTTAAAGGAAAAGACCTAAGCTTTCTTTTCAATCCAAAAAAAAAAAGGGCCCAATTTGAGGAAAAAGTCAAAAATGTTTTAGATTTTTAAGAAAAAAAATCAAAATTATTTTTTTTATTTTTTTATAATTTTTTTTCGAAAGACTGAAGAAATAGCTATCTAAACTATTTGGGACACATTTTGCTAAAAACAATAGGTAAGAAGTTACATGGATGAGAATTAACCCCTCTTGGGCCAAAATGTCAAATTTCGCCCCCTCTAACTCAGAGAGTCCTTGACTGATCTCGCTGAAAAATCGTGTCTGAACTACTATCCAATAGGATTAACCTTGGTGCAAATCTCGATCGGAAGACATCGGTTTCAAAAGTTGTGTCAGTTGACACGAAATCCCCCGTATTTATATCGTGAACCTATATTCAAAATATGCCAACTCAAATTTGACCGAAATGAGTTTCCGATGTTAAATAGCACCCCTTTGAAATACCCATCTGTGGTAAAAATTTCAGAGCAAAAAAATAATTTGTTGTCGTTTTACATCAATTTTTGTTATTCTGCTAACTCAAAGTACATATTTTTTTGGTGAAAATAAATGCCAACTCCCAATTTCGAAAATTTTTTCAAAATTTTTTTTAAAAAAATTTGACCACATATCTTATTTCAATTGCCACGCTGAGCACGAATCTGGTCAATATTTTGATATCTAATGACCAGTTTTCGAGATATTGCCATTTTGAAAATATTGGTGAATAGTGTTTGCAAAAAAAAAATGCTTATATATATGTAACTTTCAAACTATTTATCAGATTGAAACATTTTGGGTGGGGCGAATAAAGCCAATGATACAAGCTTTCAAAATAGCTAGTTTGGAGTGACGCTATTACAATACAGCGTGAGTTACAGAGTGCCAAAGTTGACCACCCCGAGATTAAAAGGCTTTTGGAGCTTGTAATTTTTAAAAATATGCAAAGATTTTTATTTTTTACAATTACCGTACTAAGGAAAACAAAATAAAAAAAAAAAAAACTAAAAAAAATTTTCAAAAAAAATATATTTTTATTTTCCGACAAAATATGCCAACTCTAAAAAAATATTTGTTTTTTGATACAGTAATAAATGCCATCTCTGAAAAATACGCAAACAAGTGCAAAATATGAAATTTTTGGCATAGGTAAAAATTATTAAGAATATTTAAACCATCTTATGGAAGGTAAATTGTTTATTTTTACAATAATATGCGAAATAACTAGTTTTTTAGCTATCCTGGCATTTATTGAATATAGTTCGATGATATATTTTTTTTTTTTTAATTTTCAAAAATTAAAAATTTTAATCGCCGTGCTCCACGAGTAAACTAATCCAATTGGCCTAAAAGTTGTACCATATAATTATTAGGAAAATCAAAATTTGAAGAAAAAATCCCACGCTAATGTTACATATTCTCTTCAAAGAAATAACTACCAGATGACAATTTCCTATATATTGAAAATACCAATTGTATATCATAAACATTTCTTTGCAGACAAAGAAATATCATGTAAATATTGTTCCACTTTCATAGAAAACAAAAAATAAAAAAACACTCAGAATTTCATAGAATATGAAGGAATAAATCATGGAATATTTAACGTAATACTTTTTTTGTTTTTATATTGTTTTCATCTCCATTTCTATTTTGTATCATCATGATCTTCATCATAATTATGTGACATATGTTGACAACAAATCTAAGTTATTTTAATGGTGACATACAGTCTCAGTTGTTGTAGTCTCACAAGTAATTTTATTTGCATGTATGTGTGTTTGTATGTAGGACTTATTGTACAAGATATCCTGTTGCTTTGTCATATTCATACACACACACACACAATTACATTCTTAAATCGTTACACTGACACACCGACATACATTTTTTTTCAGTCATACAATTAAACCTAGAATCAAATACACACACACACACATATTTAAATACAACTATGTGGAACACAACAAAAAATATAAAATGAAAAATATTGTTCATGTACGACAACTGACAAGGGAAGTCTCCCTGGTGTCACCCTCCGATCATCATGAAATTTGGATATGTTGTTAAGAACGAAAATTAATTCGACCCGTATTTTTTTTTAGCGGCCCAAACTCATTTTTAGGGGGGGTCGATTTGTATGGGAGGAAATTGACCTTTTTCAGTTTTTTACGATTTACGACTATTTAAACAAAATTAATATAGGCATGTGTGGTATCAGATTAAAGGTATTAAAAATACCTATCTCGTGGTGCTAACAACGGGCCAAAGAAGTTAATATTTTTCGACTTATTAACAAAAATGTCCTAAAAATTGGGTATTTTACTCAATATGACGAAAAGTTGTGCATGTTTGGACACGTTCTTAGCACACGTAGATAGGTTTTCTAAAGACCATTCATTTGGTATGTAACATGACTAGGTTTCTTTGCATAATATAGGAGATAAACGAAAAAAACTGAAAAATGGCCTTGTCTTCCCCCCTCCTTTTTACCCCCTAAATATGAATTTGGGCCGCTAAAAAAAAATACGTGTCCCCTTATTTTTTCTGCTCTACAAAATAAAACAAATTCCATAAAGATCCGCGGGTGACACTAGGGAGACTTCCCTTGTGAGTATAATAGAAATTTCATATGTTTTGAGTACATTTTATCTAAACAACCAGACCAAGCAGCAATCAACGTACTGTTAGAAAATTCCACGTGCTTAGTCTTTTGTTTTGATATTTTTTTTTTTAATTTTTGTTTTGATTCATTTTCAATTTTTTTGTTTTTATTTCTCCTATCAAAATATTTGGAATATGTTGAAAAAGAAATTACTAATAAGATGAGTAGATAAAAGAGAAGTTATATATTTTAACAGCGCAAGCGTAAGAGAATATTGAAATAATTATAAGAGAATGTGAAAGAATGAAAAGAGATTATGTGCACATTACCAAATACAAAGAGTATTTATGATTATTTAAATAAGAGTAATTTGAAAATCAAATTAAATGGTTTTGATTAAAAAAAAAACTAAAAAATGGGATCACTTATAAATTTGTTCATGAAATATGGGATCACTTATAAAAATTTGTATATGAAACAATACACACCAAATGTCCAGCGTAAAAAATACACGTGTCCCATGAATTTCTGAATAGGTTGTACACTGAAAGAATTATTGTTCATAATATCTATGAACAAATTTCATAAGACCAAATTCATAGAACCTATGAAAGAATTCATTGGCTAAATGAATATTTATTAGTATTGTATAATATTTTATAGAATTTAATTCATAGATTTTGTTAGATTCATAGAAAAAATGCCTGTGAATTTTGTACCCTTGCCCAAAACATTAAATAAGATAATGTTTTGCGGAAGAATTCGGTGTACTTGCCAAAGCAAAGTTTTTTTTAGAAATAATAATGTTATATTACCTTGCTATTCCATGCAAAAAGAATTGAAATATCAGTCGAGGACCCCATTAAAAAAACCAAAAGAGCTGCACATTTCGTAAGTGAGTGCAAAAATAAGTGCAAAAAAGTGTTTTTACATTTTGGAGAGTATAAAAGTTTCGGCACCAAAGAATATAACAATCTCACTTGTTTTATGTACATTTGATAAACACATGGACAATTTTTATGCAAAAAGCTTAGACTTACAAGGGAAGTCTCCCTAGTGTCACCCGAGGATCTTTATGGAATTGGTTTTATTTTGTAGAGCAGAACAAATAAAGAGACACAAATTTTTTTTTTTTTAGCGGCCCAAATTCATATTTAGGTGGTCAAAAGGAGGGGGAAGACAAGGCCATTTTTCTCCTATACTATGCAAAGAAACCTAGCCATGTTACATACCAAATGAAAGGCCTTGGGAAAACCTATCTACGCGTGCTAAGAACGTGTCCAAAAAGGCACAACTTTTCGTCATATACCAAAATTTTAGGACATTTTTGTTAATAAGTCGAAAAATATTAACTTCTTTGGCCCGTTGTTAGCACCACGAGATAGGTATTTTTAATACCTTTAATCTGATACTAAACATGCCTACATTAATTTCGTTTGAACAGGCGTAAATCGTAAAAAAATGAAAAAGGTCAATTTCCACCCATACAAATGACCCCCCTAAAAAATGAGTTTGGACCGCTAAAAAAAAATCGTGTCGAATTAATTTTCGTTCTTAACAACATATCTAAATTTCATGAAGATCGGAGGGTGACACCAGGGAGACTTCCCTTGTTAGTGAAAAAATCGTTTTGGTAAAAAAAACGATTTTTTTCAAAATTTTTGGTAAAAAAAATGTTTTTGATGAAAAGAAAAATTTTTAGATGTAAAAAAATTGATGAAAAAAAAATTTTTGGTGAGAAAAAATGATAATAAAAAATTTGATAAAAAAATTTTATGAAAAAAAATGGATGATAAAAAAAAAATTACGAAAAAAAATTTATAAAAAAAAAATTTGATGAAAAAAAAATTGATGAAAAAAAAAGTTTTATAAAAAAAATTGATGAAAAAAAAAATAAAAACTTGATGGAAAAAAAAAATTTGACGGAAAAAAAAAATTTGATGGAAAAAAAAAATGATGAAAAGAAAAAAAAAATTGATGAAAAGAAAAAAAAAAAAAAATTGATGAAAAAAAAAGGTTAAAAAAATTAAAAAAAAAAAATTGGGGAAAAAAATATGATGAAAAAAAAAATTATAAAAAAAAATTTTATAAAAAAAAAAACTTGATGGAAAAAAAATGTATGAAAAAAATAATGAAAAAAAAATTGATGAAAAAAAAATTTGATGAAAAGAAAATTGATAAAAAAAATGATGAAAAAAAAATTTTATGAAAAAAAAAAAAAATTGATGAAAAAAAAAAGATTTGATAAAAAAGAAAATTTGATGAAAAAAATTTTTTTTTTTGTTGAAAAATAATTATGTTACTTTTTATTCACCAGGTGGTGAAAAACGGTTTTATTTACCATGAGGTGAATTATTATCCAAGTTACAAACCCAAGTTATTAAAATTTTTGGTTTTAAGAAAATGAAAATAGTAATTCTTGTTGTCTTTTTCGTTAATTGTAAGCTTATAAAGTCAAACTGAGGTGGCGTCCTGCAACTTTTTTAAAATTAGACACCAGCCTAAAAATATTATCATGTTAAAAATCATAGAGTTAATGAATGTCATTCATACAAAAATGTCATCAATAAGCCTTTTAATTTTTTTAATAATTAAAATAATGTTACAATAATTAATATAGTTGAATCCCAGCAAAACTTTTCGGAGTCATTCAAAAATAACTAGTTCTAGAAGTACTTCAAAGCTTGTCACGATAGGTTCACAAAAAGCATCCTGGAACTAGTGATGTCACAACTAGTTCTAGAAGTGTTCCAAAAGGGTAATATTTTGATTCCAAAGAGCTTTTTTGGAGTAGTTTGGGAACTAGCGATTTGGAACTAGTCGTACATGACTTCTGCACCACTTCCATGAAACAAATACTGGTTCTCAAATAACATCTTAGAAGCTGTTTCAAAAACTTATAATTTTTTTCAATAAAGAAAAAAATATATATTTGATTACGCATTTCTCTGTTGCATCATCTATTTGGAAAAAGTCAAACCTTTTGAAATATGTACAGAGGGGCAAAAAATATTATAAGTATTGGGTAATTTGTTTGGTATTATTTAGTATTGGGGCATTAGTGCAAATAGGTTTTTATAAATCCATTCAATTACCATACTACAATCTGCAATAAACTACTTTATTTACTACAGCTGGAATTTTTTATTACAAAAAGTAAACAAAACTTTCCAATTGTAGCAAAAATAGTAAGCAATTTGAGTAATCCAACTAAGCATATCTATCTATTATATCTTCTATATATATAAAAGAGTTGGGTGAGTGACTGACTGACTGACTGACTTATTGACTGATTCATCATCGCCCAGCTCAAACCGCTGAAGCTAGAGACTTGAAATTTGGACTGTAGGTTCACCTCCCGGAATATAGATCCACTAAGGCTGGATTTTTGCCAGTGTTGATTCTAAGGGGGTAAAAAGGGTAAAAAACTGTACTTTTAGTACTTTTTATATATCCTGAAATAATGGTCATAGAGACTTGAAATTTGGACTGTATGTTCACCTCCCGGAATATAGATACACTAAGGCCGGATTTTTTCCAGTGTTGATTCTAAGGGGGTAAAAAGGGTAAAAAACTGTACATTTGGTACTTTTGATATCTCCTGAAATAATGGTCATAGAGACTTGAAATTTTGTTTGTATGTTCACATCCTGGAATGTAGATCCAGTAAGGCTGGGTTTTTGTCAGTGTTGATTCTAAGGGGGTAAAAAGGGTAAAAAACTGTACTTTTGGTACCTTTTATATTTCCTTAAAAAATGGTCACAAAAACTTGAAATTTGGACTGTATGTTCACCTCCCGGAATATAGATCCATAGGGCTTGATTTTTGCCAATGATGATTCTTATGGGGTAAAAAGGGTAAAAAACTGTACTTTTGGTACCTTTTATATTTCCTTAAATAATAGTTCTAGAAACTTGAAATTTGTAATGTAGGTTCACCTTTTGGAAAAAAAATTCACTAAGTCTGGGTTTTTGCCAATGTTGATTCAACGGGGCAAAATGGGCAGAAAAGTGTACTTTTGGTACTTTTTTTTATATACTGAAATAATGGTCATTCAAACTTCAAATTTGAAATGTAGGATCCTTTAGTGAAATAAAACATTCTGGAACAAGTACTTTCTGAAAATTCTGTACCGTTTATAAAAAGTACCTTTTACAAAAAGTACCTTTAATAAAAAGTACCTTTTATAAAAAGTACCTTTTATAAAAAGTACCTTTTATAAAAAGTACCTTTTATAAAAAGTACCTTTTATAAAAAGTACCTTTTATAAAAAGTACCTTTCATAAAAAGTAACTTTTATAAAAAGTACCTTTTAAAAAAAGTACCTTTTATAAAAAGTACCTTTTATAAAAAGTACCTTTTATAAAAAGTACCTTTTATAAAAAGTACCTTTTATAAAAAGTACCTTTTATAAAAAGTACCTTTTATAAAAAGTACCTTTTATAAAAAGTACCTTTTATAAAAAGTACCTTTTATAAAAAGTACCTTTTATAAAAAGTACCTTTTATAAAAAGTACCTTTTATAAAAAGTACCTTTTATAAAAAGTACCTTTTATAAAAAGTACCTTTTATAAAAAGTACCTTTTATAAAAAGTACCTTTTATAAAAAGTACCTTTTATAAAAAGTACCTTTTATAAAAAGTACCTTTTATAAAAAGTACCTTTTATAAAAAGTACCTTTTATAAAAAGTACCTTTTATAAAAAGTACCTTTTATAAAAAGTACCATTTATAAAAAGTACCTTTTATAAAAAGTACCTTTTATAAAAAGTACCTTTTATAAAAAGTACCTATTAAAAAAAGTACATTTTAAAAAAAGTACCTTTTAAAAAAAGTACCTTTCATTAAAAGTACCCTTTATAAAAAGTACCTTTTATTTAAAAGTACCGGAAGTACAATTTTTGATACTTTTTTTTCCTAAAATTATATTTATAAAAACTTTTTATATTTCCTAGAATCTTAAAATTTGCAATGTAGGAAAATTCGGTAAAAAAAAGCATTCTGTGAAAAATACGTTTTTCCGGTTCTTAGTGGGGTAAAAAGACTAAAAAAGTGTATTTACGGTACCTTTGATATTTTTTGACGTAATGGTTCTAGAAACTTAATATTAGGAATGTAAAATCCTCTTTGTACTTTAAATATTTGCTAAAATAATGATCCAAGAAAATTGAAATATGGAAAACGGGGAACGAAATGGAATAGAGCAGGAAAAAATATGGAATGATACTTTTTCCTAAAATTTTTCGTATTTTACTTTTTTAACTCCGTAACTCATTTTTATTCCAATTTCTTTATTCACTGAAATATTTATTCACTCCAAATCCAAAATCCCGATATTAGGGCTCGAAAAATATTAAAATTTTATTGTTTAAATTTTTCATTGAAATATTATTTTATGGAAGACTTAAACGTGCACAAGTAAATAAAACAAAGACTACGTAGGGGAATATTCTTGAAATCGGAAGAGCAATTCTGATCCTTCTATTATCCGGTATTCAATGCAACCGGTAACAAAGTACCGGGATGGTAAGCTAGTAATTGTATATTTTTTGGTCCCTACAATATTTTTTTTTTCAAAAATCCCTTATTCTCCTTTTAGATAATTTCTAATTGCATTAACGACTAAAAAAACAAAAAATACTTCTAATTTTTGGTCAGTAAAGTGCTGATATTGCGTTATATTTTCAACAAAAAATAATTCAAAAATGTTTTTTTTTTGCAAAAAAAAAATGTTCTAGGGAAGCAGTCTAGGACTAGAACTAGTTCTGATGGTGACAATTTCAAACAAAAATCATGGGTTAAAGAATGGGATAAAGATTTGGTTCTAGAATGACTTAAAGAACCGTTCCATGCATGTGTTCCTAGACTACTTTCCTATAACTAGTTCTGATGGTGACAATTTCAAACAAAAATCATGACTCTGAGAACGAGATAGAGAACTAGTGCCACAATAGCTTCTTGGAAGTAGTTCCTGTCCTGACAATTTCAAAGAAAAATCATGAGTTAAAGAATGTGATAAAGAACTGGTTCTAGAAGTAGTGATGGAATCGTTCCATAGGAGGGGTGATTGTTCCTAAACTACTTCCCTAGAACTAGTTCTGAGGGTGACAATTTCAAACAAAAATCATGACTCTGAGAACGAGATAGAGAACTAGTCGAGCAAAAAAGAAGTACTCCAGCACTAGTTCTGGAAGTCATGCAAGTTTTGCTGGGATAAATCTATTAAAAAATATAAAAAAATAAAAAACATTGAAAAATCATTGCTGTCCTGACTGGGTCTCGAACCCAAGACCTATCGATTTTTTTGTTAAAAAATTTAAATTATTTTTTTAATCATGCACAATGAAGAGGCAGTTTTTGCTAAGAAAATTGGTACAAAAAGCATCTTTCTATCACAACCCCTTAAAAAGTTATAAGGCTTCAATTTTTTTTTCTAATGGCAAAATTATGAAAAAATGTTGCATGGGTCAGCGGTCTGGACACTCGTTTTCGATTTTCCACTCAATGCTGATTCCAAATCTGGTTTCCAAAATGTTCCATAACGTCAGGTTTTTGAGATAATTGAGGTCAAAGTTCACAAACAACGCATTTTTGTGCATTATTGAGAGAATTTTTTTGTGATGTTTTTGGATGATATTCTGGGATCATAAAACTTGTTTTCGAATAACATTTCGATGCTGATTCTGAATCTAGTTTTCAAATTTTTCTATCACGTCATGTTTTCGAGAAAATTGAGGTCAAAGTTCTCAAAAAACGTGTTTTTGTCCATTTTTAAGAACTTAGAATTTTTAAATGGGTTGTGATAGAACGGAAAATTTGGTAACATTTTGTTAAGCTGAAAATGCCCTTTAATTGTGCATATTTAAAAAATTAATTTAAAAAGAAAATGGAAAAACCTTACACTCAAAAAAAAAAAATATTGTAAAACTAGCAAAAAAAAAAAATGGTTAAAATTAGCAAAAAAAACTGTAGATTTGGACGTTGCAAAAATTTTGGTAATATTAGCAAAACCATTTTGCTAACCAAAAAAATAGGAAAAAAATGGTAAAATTACAAGAATTCCATTTTATTTTTGTAAAAAATCAACCTTGTAAAATTATCAAAAAATATGGTAAAATTACAAAAAAAAAAAATGGTAAAATTGAAATCTATATATATAAAGTAGTTGCGTGACTGACTGAAGCTAGAGTCTTGAAATTTGGATTGTAGTTTCACCTCCTGGAATACATATCCACTAAGGCTGGGTTTTTGGAAATGTTGATTTTAAGGGGTAAAAATGAAGGGTTGAAAAAGGGGAAAAAGCGAGTACTTTGGTACTTTTTATTTTTTCTGAAAAAAATTCAATTAATTTGGAATTTGAAATTTAGGATCCTCTAACGGAAAAACATTCCCAAAAAAAATAACTTTCTGAAAATTCGGATTATTAAGGGTTAAAAGGGGTAAAAAATGGTACTTTGGTACTTTTTATATTTTTAGAAATTAAGGTCCTACAAAAATATTAAAATTTGCAATGGTGGTTCCAACAACGGAAAAAATTCTGAAAACGTACTTTTTCGAAATTCCGATTCTAAAAGGGGTTAAAAAACGAGTACTTTGGCACTTTTTATTTTTTTTCTAAAAAAAATCCTATTAATTCGAAAATTGGAATGTAGGATCCTCTAACGGAAAAACATTCCCAAAAAAAAGTACTTTCTGGAAATTCGGATTCCTAAGGGTAAAAAGGGGTAAAAAATGGTACTTTGGTACTTTTTATATTTTTTGAAATTAAGGTCCTACAAAAATATTAAAATTTGCAATGGTGGTTCCAACAACGGAAAAAATTCTGAAAACGTACTTTTTCGAAATTCCGATTCTAAGGGGGGTAAAAAAACGAGTACTTTGGTACTTTTTTTTTCTGAAAAAAATTATATTAATTCGAAAAATTGGAATGTAGGATCCTCTAACGGAAAAACATTCCCAAAAAAGAACTTTCCGGAAATTCGGATTCCTAAGGGTAAAAAGGGGTAAAAATTGTACTTTGGTACTTTTTATATTTTTTTAAATTAAAGTCCTACAAAAAAATTAAAATTTGCATTGTTGTTTCCAACAATGCAAAAAATTATAAAAAAGTACTTTTTCGAAATACCGATTCTAAGGGGGGTAAATAGCGAGCACTTTCGTACTTTTTACTTTTTCTGAAAAAAATCCTATTAATTTGAAAATTGGAATTTAGGATACTCTAACGGAAGAACATTCCCCAAAAAAGTACTTTCTGGAAATTCGGACTCCTAAGGGTAAAAAGTGGTAAAAAATTTACTTTTGTACTTTCTAAATTTTTTGAAATTAAGGTCCTACAAAAAAATTTTAAAATGTTAGTTCCAACAACGGGAAAAATTTTGAAAAAGTACTTTTTTTGAAATTCCGATTCTAAAGGGGGTAAAAAAGTGTATTTTGGTGCCTATTATAATTCCTGACATAATGGTCCTGGAAACTTTAAATTTGGAATGCAGGGTCATTTAGCGAAAAAAGATTTCTAAAGAAGGCAAATAATTTTTTGTTTTTTAGCGCATGTAAGCGCATATTCGGAACGGAATGAAAGCCACATGGGACTAATCGGAATGGAACCGGGAACGAAATGGGGACTTGAAATTTGGAATGGAGGTGCGCCTCCCGAACTATAGATCCTTTAAGGCTGAGTTTTTGGAGAGGTTGATTCTAGGGAATAGGAGTAAGAAAGGTATTTTGGTACTTTTTATATTTCCACAAACCACTGAAGCTAGAGACTTGAAATTTGGAATATAGATGCACCGGAAAATAGGTCCACTAAGGCTTGGGTTTTGGAAATGTTGATTCTTTTTATAGTTCCACAAACCAATGAAGCTAGAGATTTGAAATTTGGAATGTAGCTGCATCTCCCGGAATATAGATCCACTAAGGCTGGGTTTTTTGAAATAATGATTCTATGGGTGTAAAACGGGTAAAAAAGGTATTTTGGTACTTTATATATATGAGGGGGTTAGAGCACAAGGGGTTCAAGTGCCTTATATTTGATAATGAGAAAAAAGAGGTTAAAGTTAAATTGCAATAAAAAATGTTAGATGCTATCTATAATATTATTTTTTAGTTAATAGAGATCCTGAGATATATTTTAATCTAACAAGTTAAAAAAATACCGTCTTTTACACCCTTTTGCACCCAAAAATTGCATCTGAAGTAAGTAAGTCGCACTTATACCCCTTGTGCTCTAACTTTTTTTATAAATTTCTATTTAGAGCACAAGGGGTTCAAGTGCCTTATTTTTAATAATGAGAAAAAAGGGGTTAAAGTAAAATTGCAATAAAAAATGTTAGGTGGTATCAAGTATATTATTTTTAAGGTAATAGAGCTCCTGAGATATATTTTAATCTAACAAGTTAAAAAAATACCGTCTTTTACACCCTTTTGCACCCAAAAATTGCATCTGAAGTAAGTAAGTCGCACTTATACCCCTTGTGCTCTAACTTTTTTTTATAAATTTGTAAATTCGTAAAAGGAAAACCACATTTTATTAAGAAAATGTGTAATGGTTCTTTGTTTAATTTTTTAGTCGTCATAATCAGATTCCATGACATCATTGGGCTCATCTTCATCTTCATTAGGGCATCCCGTCAAATCTAAACTTTCGAATTTCGTATCATAATACCTGCCGAAAATTATTTAATCAAATCTGGCTCAAAAATTAGGAATTTTTGAGTACTTTATGGGAAATTTTTTTTAAAAATTCCACTTTTGGTCCACAGATGCTGATTTTCAAACATAAAAATTATTATTAACCAAATTGGTCTTAAAAGTTAAATTTTAATAATTGCTTGGAACACAAGGGGTTTAAGTGCCTTAAATTTAATAATGGGAAAAAAGAGGTTATAGTTAAATTGCAGTAAAAAATGTTAGATGATATCTAGAATATTATTTTTTAGTTAATAGAGATCCTGAGATATATTTTAATCTAACAAGTTAAAAAAATACCATATTTCACAAATACAAGCACCCAAAAATTGCCTCTGAAGTATGTAAGTGGCACTTATACCCCTTGTGCTCTAACTTTTTTTTATAAATTTCTAAATTATGAAAAGAATGTTAGTTATTTGTAAAAGGAAAACCACATTTTATTACAAAAGTCTTTAATGGTTCTTTGTTTAATTTTTTAGTCGTCATAATCAGATTCCATGACATCATCGGGCTCATCTTCATCTTCATTAGGGCGTCGCTTGAAATCTAAACTTTCGAATTTCGTGCCGTGATACCTGCCGAACGATGGACATGGAGTAGCTAATTGTGGGAAAATTTATGAAAAATTTTTGCAAGGTAATTTTTAGTCTGCAACCAGCGGTCAAAGTTTAAAAAATTACGTTTTTGGACCAAAATTTATATCTGAAATATTTAACCGAATCTGGGTCAAAAATAAGGAACTTTTGCGCGTTTTATGGGAAAAATATTTAAAAAATTTCAAAATTGCGATTTTGGTCCACAGATGCTGATTTATAAACATAAAAAATATTTTTAACCAAATTTGTCTTAAAAGTCGAAAAATGTTGAGTATTTTATGTGAAAAATTTTAAAAATAAACCCACGATTTTGGTCCAAAAAACCTGATTAGCATCTGTGTATCAAAATCTTTGATCAGCATTTTTGAACGAAAATCGTGTTTTTTATATTTTTTTAATATTTTTTAGATAACTTGCTTTACATTTTCCAACTTTTGGGACCAATTTGGATAAAAAAAAATAATATTTATGTTAAAAATCAGCATCTGTGGACCAATATTTTTTTTTTTTGGGATTTTTTTTTATTTTTCCTATTATGTACGCAAAAATTCCTAATTTTTGAGCCCAATTTGGTCAAAAAATTCGGACATGAATTTTGGTCGGAAATCGCCATTTTTTCACACTTTAACCGCTGGTTACAGACTGAAGATGCTCTTGCAAAATTTGATTACTATTACTACAAGAACTTCTCGGAATTCAACCACTTGTCCAAGTGAAAATCTAAATTTTAATAATTGCTTGGAGCACAAGGGGTTTAAGTGCTCATATACCCCTTGTGCTCCAAGCAAAACAGGTATTTTAGTAACAAGAGCTAGAAATGGTCGCCATATCTCGCTAACGGATAAGAATTTCACATTCACCTCTTGTGTTCTGAACTTCTGTGAACTTCACCTACTAATTCCATATGTTAACTCAATTTTTTTAAAAAAGTCACTTGAACCCCTTGTGCTTTGAGCCCCTCATATATATACTTAAATAATGGTTTTATTAGCTTAAAATTTGGAATGTAGCATCCCACGCTTAAATAAAAGTCATAAAAACTTAAAATTAGGAATGTAGGATCCAACAACAGAAAAAAACTATGAAAAATGTACTTTTTGGAAATTCCGATTCCGATCTAAGGGGATAAAAACGAGAACTATGATACCTTTTATATTTTCTGAAATAATTATAATGGAAATTTGGAATGTAAGATTGTCTAGCGAAATAAAATATTCCCAAAAGAATAACTTTTGGAAATTCTGATCCCTAAGGAAATTAATTAAAAAAGGGAATTATATATTCTTAAATAATGAGCATATTAACTTGAAATTTGGAATGTAGCATCATCTAACGGGAAAAAATCCCCCAAAAAATTACTTTTTGGTACTGTTTATATTTTCTTAAATAAAGGTCATAAAAACTTAAAATTAGGAATGTAGGATCCAACAACAGAAAAGAATTCTGTAAAAAGTACTTTTTTGAAATTTCGATTCTAAGGGAGTAAAAACGAGCACTTTGGTACTTTTCATATTATTTGAAATAATGGTACTGGAAACTTGAAATTTGGAATGTAGGATCGTCTAGCGAAAAAAAACGTTCCCAAAAGATTTTTTTTTTAATTCTGATTCCTAAGGAGTTAAGGAGGTACTTTTTAAATAGTCTGAAACAACATACGGGGCAAAATGATTCTTTTTAATTTAATGATCTTATCTCTAGAAACTCTTTTGTTCTTTAACGGATACTATTCGAAAAGGAATGAACACCACATTGAACGAAACTGAATGGAACAGGGAACCAAATGTAATAGAACAGGGAACGAAATGGAATGAAACTGGGAACGAATTCAAATCAAAATGTTTTCAATTTATTTTTTTTTTTGTACTAAAATTTGTTTATCAATTAAATTTTCCGTATTTTTTTTGTTTCATTCATACATATTTGTTCATATTTTTACAAAATTTTTTCATTCAATTTTTAACTCAAAGTTTTGTTGACTCAATTTTTTTTTTGGCTCAAATTAATAAATCTATGTTTTTTTTGATAACGTAAGACCGTCTTAAAGTTGACGTAGAACTTATTACTTATATCAACTGATGTATTTGGTATTTTATTGTAAGTGTTGTGATCATCATAAGCACAGTTTTTGTAAAGGCTTATGACATATACAGTCGAACCCGGTTATAACGAACTCCGAGGGACTAGTAAAAATAGTTCGTTATAAGCGAAGTTCGCAATAGGCGGGGTAAATTTTTTAATAACCAAGATTTATTTGCAAAAAAATAGATCCAATTTTGTTATATTTGATGTTTTTTTTGTAAATAATCTACATATTGAGAAGAAAACATTAAAAATATAAATAAACTTTATCAAAATTATAATATAAACCGAAAATGTTCAACCTTTTGTGAGTTTGATAAACATGATTGCCGCACATTAAAAATTATTTATGGGAGTTCGTTATAAAAAGGTAAATACACATGAAATTGTATTCATGGGACCATAATAAGCAGTTCGTTTTAACCGAGGATTCGTTATAACCGAGTTCGTTATAAAAGAAGTATTTTGTGTGAAAATTGATACCAAAACGTCGGGACTTAAGAATTAGTTCGTTATAACCGAGAATTCGTTATAACCGAGTTCGTTATAACCGAGTTTGACTGTATATATAAAGATTCCATAGCGAAAAGTTAAAAAAATGGGTAATTTTTTATCATTATAAAATTTTTCTGTATTTACGGGCAACGAAACCCTGCGCACGCTAGTAGATAAATAAAGTTGTAATTTGGTAAAAAAAACTGTTTTATTTAGTAATTTTTTTTCTCTGATTAGTAGTTGATTTAAAATTTGGTGAATATACTAAAAAAAATGTTTGCCTGTTTTTGAGCACCACGTTCTTTAAATGTAGTAATAGCAGCATCAACTATTACTTGAGTTGTTGGATGGTTTCTTCGGCTTGATGGCATCTTCTTTTGCCTTCTTCTCAGCAGCTGTAGTTGCAGAAACTGGACTTCCAACAACATCAAAATCCAAAATGATTTATTTTTTCACTTAAACACTTAAAACAAAAAATTTAAAGAACAACACTCCACTTTTTTTTTTTTTTTTTTTGTGTCATTTTTTTAGCTTAAGTAGAACAAATGAGAATTGCGTAGTAGTCTACAAAATAAATTTCTTACATTTTCACGTAAAATTTGTAAAAAATTAACAATTTTTTTTTCGAATTTTTAATTTTTTTCACATGTATTTAACAAAAAATAAAAAAAAAACTTTTGGATATTGAAGATTAGATATCTAAGTATGTGTTAAAATTAAAAAAAAAATAATTTTTCAAAATTATCAACTTTTTATTAACAATTTAGGTAGCAAATTTTAAAAAAATTTCATATAAAATTAGCAAAAAATATGGTAAAATTAGCAAAAAATATGGTAAAAAATACTAAAAATTGTGTAGCCTATTTTTGAGCGCCCATTCAGTTGATGGATGGCTACTTTGCTATGGTGTTGGCAGCATCATCTTTTGCCTTCTTCTTGGCAGCTGGACTTTTAACAGCAGCAGAATCTGCAATGATTTTTTTTCACACTAGAACACTTTAAACAATTTTTTTTTCTTAAAACTAAGAAAAAAAAAAATAAAAAGTATTACCATTTCTTTAAGGAAAATAATAATATTTTTGCTAAAATTATAGTTAAATAAAAAAAAAAAAACTAGCAAGAAAATATAGTAAAAGTACCAAAAAATTGTTGTATTTTACCAATAGTAAATTGCCAAAAAAAAAAACTGTAAAAGTTAAATTTTTACAATTTTTTTTGCTAAAGTTTGGTTGAAGTAAATTACAACACCTTTTACTAATATTTTGACTAAGTTATTTTTATGAGTGTATATTTCCGCCCTCTGTGGTGGGTTTTTGGAACTTTTTTTAAGAGTTTGAAAAACGACCATTGTATTATTTTTTGCTGTAGAATCGACTGGTGAAATATATATATTATATATATCGACTGGAAATATATATATCGACTGGAAAAATATAGCAAATCATATATTTAACCGTTTTTACTCTGCAAAAAAAACAGCTCGAAATTCGCGTTTTCAGATGCGTTGAACCACCCCAAGGAGCGATTTTTTTTCCAAAAAAATACCGTCATTCTACTTCAAATCCTTCAAAAAAAATCCTTCAAAAAATTATGATACCCGCAGATCAAATTTTCAAAATTAACTCTTATGTTTACATACTTAAGCTAAGTGGCTGAAGGCTAAGCCTCACGAACAACTGGTTCTGTGTTCGAATCTCGGTGGGGATAAGTTAAAAAACATAAATTTTTAAAATTGAAATAATAAAATAAATAAAAATAGAATTGAAAAATATTTTTTTTCGTTTTCATAGGTTTCTGGTTTCTATGAATTTGTTTCATAGATTCTATGAAGAACATCATTGGCTGATTTCTAATGATTTTTTCATAGAATCAATGTACGTTTTCATAGCCGTTATGAAAAAAATTCTTTCAGTATTATTAGCCCTATATGGAACTAAGAAAATTGCGTTTTTGATTTTTCGAAAACTTGGCTTAAAAGTCAATTTACAAAAAATCCTGCCATATATATGTATATTTATTTTTTAAAGAATAAATAATTGTTTATCTACACAAAAAAAATTCAGACATGTATTTTTCGTTTTTTTTTTCGAGATGCTCGCTTTTGAATATTAAATTTCATAACAATTTTGTAATTTGCTTATATTTTCTTGTTTCAACATAGCGTATGAGTACTAAATATTTGCATAAATGTTACTCATACGCTATATTGATACAAGCAAATTACAAAATTGTTATGAAATTTAATATTCAAATGCGAGTTTCTTAAAAAAAAAAAAACGAAGAATTGGTCTCCGTATTTTTTTGTGTGGCTAGACAAACATCTAAACATAAAAAAATAAAATAAAGATAAAAAAATTGGCCGGATTTTTAATAAAATGACTTTTTTAAAAAGTGGGAAATTTCAGAACGGGTTCTGAAAAAGTTTCAAAAAATTTTTTTTTAATCAATAGCCAAAAAAAAAAAAATATACAAAATTTCAAATTTTTGAGATTATGGTGAATTCCGTTTTAATTTGATAAATATATAACCAAGACAACTCGCCACAAATTTGACAATTTTTTTAATATTTAGCCACGCCTCCTAAGCCAATGTTTATTAAAATTGAAAAACCAAAAACTCAATTTTCTATGTTCAATATAGGGTTTAGGGTTTCTAAATTCCCGGATTTTTTCAATTCCCGGGAAAGCGTTTTAAAAAAATTTAATTCACGGGAATTCCCGGGAATTTTTTGATTAACACAAATTCTGAATCTAATCATAAATAATATATTTTTTTTCAAAAATATGGCCGCTTTTTTAAATTCAAACACTTACAGATGTCTTCTTTTGTAAAATAGTTTTCTTTACTTCTTTTTTAAACGAATAAAATTCACAAAAATCTAATTTTTGTAAAAGTATTGTACTTTATTAGGATTGTCGTATTTGCCTTGGCGTATTTTCACTCCATACAGAATGTTTTTTATTCGTGAATATATAATTTTTCAAATTTTTGTGTTTGTAAAAGTTTTTTTATAAATTCGAGTAATGCTGACCAATCATAATCAGAATTTTATTTTAAAGACAAATAACCTTTTCAAGACATCCATGCCCAAATATCAGTCTTTAAATTTAAATATTTATCTTTAAAAAAATGGAACTTTTGTGAAATTTTAGACTAGAATGCTGGTTTGTTTAAAATACTTTTATGCAACATGAAGCGTTTCCTTACTATTTTTTCTGCAATAATTTAAATTTAATCCAATTTTTTATTTTATTTCAATAAATCATATAAAATTGTATTTAAAATCTGTAATTTGATTAGTTTTTTTTTTAAAACAGTTATTGACAAATTCCCGAAATTTCCCGATGAAAAAATCCCGGGATTTTGAGAAAAAATTTTCCCGGGAATTCCCGGGAATTTTTTCCCGAATAGAAACCCTAATAGGGTTATCAATACAACCTATTCAGAAATTTATGGGACACATGTTTTTCTGTAGCGGGATATTTGGTGTGGAATGCCTAATATGTAGAAGACATTTAGCGATATCTGTCTGTCCTATTAAAAAGTCTCAGAATCGGAGACTTTTTGTATAGGAAAAGTGTCTCAGAATCTGAGGCTTTTTAAAACTATATCAGAATCTAAGGCTTTTTCTATTGAAAAAATGTCTCAGAATCTGAGATTTTTTCTTTGGGAAAATATTGCAGAATTTTAGTCATTTTCCATAGGAAAAATTTAGAAGAATCTGAAACTTTTTCTGTTGGGAAAATATGTCAGAACATGAGATTTTTTCTACAGTAATAATTTCTTAGAATCTGAGAATTTTCAATTGGAAAAATGTCTCAGAACCTTAGACTTTTTCTCTAGGAAGAGAATCTCAGTGTCACAATTTTCTCAGGGAAAAAGTCTAATATTCTATTACATTTTTCTTATAGAAAAACGTCTCAGATTCTGAGACAATTTTCCTTTAGAAAAAGTCTCAGATTCTGAGACACTTTTCCTATAGATGCCTCAGATGCTTAGACATTTTCCTTATAGACAAAGTCTCAGATTTTGTGATATTTTACCTTTAGAAAAAGTCTAAGATTCTGAGAAATTTTTCTCTATAGAAATGTCTCAGAATCTGCAACATTTTTCCTATAGAAAAAGTATCAGACTCTGGGACAATTTTCCTATAGGGAAAGTCTCATATTCTAAAACATTTTTCCTTTGGAAAAGAATCAGATTCTGATATATTTTTCCTATAGAAAAAGTCTCAGATTCTAAAACATTTTTCCTACACTCAAAAAAAAAACTGTAAAGTTAGCAAAAAAAGCTTGTAAACCTACAAGAAAATTTGCTGATTTTGAACCCACAATTTTTTTGGTAAAGTTAGCAAAACCGTTTTGCTAAAAATTAGTTAACTGAAATAATTTTTATTTCAACTTAGTTCATACACATTTGAGGACCCCATTGGGTTCGGAACCAATAGGTCCAGACCCCGATGGGCCTAGACCTAGTTGGGTTCCTTAAAAATCGTCATAGTTTTTGATCCAAAATTTGTGTCCGTTTCGCTCTACCTTGCTTAGTTTTTGAGATACGTGATTTTAGGGGATCACTGGGGTCTTGAGAATTAAAAAACTCGATAACTTCAAAAATATTACTCGGAGAGCTTTTGGTTATTTTTCTTTTGGACTTTTTGTTGTGTCGGCAATATTTACCGAGATATGAGCATTTTAAAATTTTCGGGAATGCTAACTTTTTTGGATCCAAAGTTAGGTCCCATTAGGGTCCACACATGTGAAGAGGACCCGCGAAAGTATGGAGATTCTAAGAACCAAAAATGCCCTCCATTTTGCTCTATCTGGCTTAGTTTCCGAGATAGCGCCATTTTAAGTTTTCTGAAAATAAAAAAAAATTTACCATTTATTTTTGCTAATGTTAGCAAAAAATCTTGTAAAAATGTTGTCAACTCAATTTCAAATTTAGCAAAAGAAATTAGTTCAAAGTTTGTTTAAAATTGCTAATGTGCTAAATGAAGTTTACAAGAATTTTTTGCTAACATGCTAATCTCAACTAAAAATTTGCTAAAAGTTAGCTAACTAGCACCAGCAAAAAAAAATTAGTAAATCTACTAACTTATTTTTTTGAGTGTATGTTTTTAAAAATTTCAGAATTTGAGAAATGTTCTCTATAAAATAAACCTTAGATTCTGAGAATTTTTCCGTATAGAAAAAGTATCAGATTCTGTAAACTATTCTATATGAAAAATGATTCACAATCTATTATTATTATTATTTATTAGTCAATGGAAAAAATCCTTACAGACTAAGATTCATAAAATCTACACGAAAAATATCTCAGAACCTGTGAATCTCTGGACGTGTTAATTTTTCTATACGAAAAACAACTCACAATCAGATTCTGAGAAGTTTTTGTATGAAAAATGTTTCAGAATCTGAGATTTTTTTTATACGAAAATAGAATCTTAGAATTTTCTGTACGAAAAATGTCTCAGAATCAGAAAATTTGTTTATACGAAAAATTTATGAGAATCTGAACATTTTTCTATACAATAAATATTTCAAAATTTGTAAATTTTTCTAAACGAAAAGTGTCTCAGAATAGAGTTTTTCTATATGATAAATGTCTCAAAAGCTGTAAATTTTTCTAAACGAAAAATGTCTCAGAATTGAATTTTTCTAAACGAAAAATGTCTCAGAATCTAAAAATTTGTCGATACGAAAAATGTCTCTGACAAGTTTTCTGTACGAAAAATGCCGCAGAATCTGAGAATTTTTCTATACAAAAATGATTTAGAATCTAAGAACTTGTCGATACGAAAATATTTTTGAAAATCTGTAAAAGTGAAATGACTCGCATCGACTTATAGGCGCCCAACGTGGGCTTAATAAACTTCGCTTAAAATAAGAATGTTTTTATAAGTATATGGAAAAAACATTTTCCTACAAAAAAGTCTCAGATTCTGAGACACATGTGCAAGCACATGTTATATATATTTCACACATCAGTACTAAGTGGTTCAAAAAACAAAAATTAGATTTTTGAAAATTAAAAATCAAAAAAAAAATGTCTCGCGATATATGATTTTTATTAATTTTCGAAATTTCGCCATTTCAAATGTGTCGAAAACATTTAAGTAAAAAAAATTCTTTTAATTTTGGGGATTATGACCAATTAGTATAGAAGACATAGTCCCCATAATGGGGATTATGGCCATTTGTTACGTGGTCATTATCCCCATAAATCTGGGAATTATGTCCGATTTATATTGGGATTATGTCCAAATAATTTTCGGTCACAGGCCCCACTACCATTATGGGGATTATGTCCGTGGGGATTATGTCATGTCACCGTTCAAGACATTTTTAAAAAAATTTAAACTTTTTTTGTTCCGTTGACCATGTTTTAAAGCTGCAGACAAAATTTCATTTAAACTTATTGTTAGTTTGAGCCGAATTAGACCATTGTAGTCATTGTTTTTCATTTTAGTTAAATACACTGTGCTACAAAAAACACAAAATCGAAATACTTTTAAAATGAGGTAGTTAAGGTTGTAGGTCTCGTCGATAAGATCACAAAAATGCCCATCAAACTTGCCAGACACCCTCAAATATTAAAGTTATTGTCAAAAAACGTTTTTTTGGGACTTTTATCACTAAATCACGTGTAACTTAAACATTTTTCAACCGATTTTAAATTTTTGTGAATTGGTTTATACATATGGGGCAAAACGCGTCAAAGGTCCACACCAAAAAACAAATGTTGTCCAATTTAAGTATAATTTTGGTAAAATAGTAGGTTAATGATAGGTATTCTAAATTACAAATATAAAATTTTTTGATGAAATATTGGCAGAGTTACAGGGTTGGAAAGTTTTGATGTTTTTGAAAAGAACATATTTTGGTGAATTTTAATTAACATTTTGATGAAACAAAAATTATAATTTTAAAAAGGACTTTTAAAGTATTTTTGATGGCCTTTAAAATGGCATTTGTGTTTTTTTTGAAAAAAATAAATTTGACCTTAAAATTCAAGGTCAAAATATTAAATTGTAGTTATCTTATAAGGGTCGCACTTTAAGATTTTTTTCACTAAGCCCACTAGAAAGGTTGACATTTTTTTTAATTTCGGTTTTTAAAAAAAAAATGGTATGTATACTACCTATCGTTAACCTAATATTTTGCCAAAATTATACTTGAATCGGACAACATTTGTTTTTGGGTGTGGACCGTTGACGCGTTTTGCCCCATATAAGAAAGATATGTATTGATTTTTTCAACAATATCTAATTTTTTGTTATTTTTTGAAAATTTTTTGAGTTTACCGATTTTTTTCTGCTATAGTTTGTTTAACAACATTTATATTAATAAACCTGTTCCCAACGAAAATTTAATTGTGAATACGATGAGCTTTATGCCAAAAAAATCGGATAACAATTGATAATTGTGATAATTTTTCTAAAAAAGAAAATTAAGATTTTGTATGAAATTGTCGTGCGGGTAACACAGGAAAAAAATAAACGAACATACTAAGAGGTCGCGTATCATTATTTTAAAGGTTTTTGATCTCCTGAATTCGAATTTGACCTTGAAATTGCGCTATCTTATTAAGTATTTGATATATCAATTTATGTTAAATATCTCAAAAACCTGACGAGATAGAGTAATTTAAAGGCCAGATTTGGATTCAGCGCGCCAAAAACCTTTAAAAATATTTTACATGACCATTTATAATAAATTTATTTTTTTTTGCCTGGGTTATCTGAACGGCGATTTCCTGCGAAATCTTAATTTTCTTTTTTAGAAAAATTATCACAACTCTGTCAATTATTATCCGATTTTTTCAGGATAAAGCTTATATTATTATATTTAAAAAAACGCTCATAAACATAAAGGTTGTTTAACGAACTATAGCAGAAAAAAATCGATAAACTCGAAAAATTAAAAAAAAAAACAAAAAAATTTGATTTTATAGAAAAAAATCAATAGATATCTTTCTTTTACGTATTGACCAATTCACACACGTGGAAAGCCCTATCCTTTTGCTATCCAAAACAGTTTAAAAATTTAAAATCGATTGGAAATTTTCTGAATTACACAAGGCTTAGTAAGAAAAGTCCCAAAAAACGTTTTTTGACAATAATTCTGAAATGGGCATTTTTGTGATCTACTCGACAAGACCAACAACCTAAACTATGTCACATCAGAATTATTTTTTCACTGTAGCACAGTGATATCTTAAATATCTTTTTTCTTATTCAAAAAGTGCATACTAACATATTTAACCGACAAAGACAGGATTTTATTATCATTATAAAACAACGTGCATAAAGTAACGGTCCGTCCGGCAAGCGAACAGGAAATTAAATTTCCTTTAAGAATATCCGGTCTTTTGACTTTTAAATGAAAAACCAAATAAAAGGAAAAATAAAAGCAAAAAATTTAATCACAGCTTTTGTTTTTTATTTAAATAAAATATAACAGTTTCAAAATGAGATTACTCTTGTTGCGTAGCATAAGAGAGTTTTTTGAGATTTGAAAGAGAACAAATTATTAAAAGAGACAATTTAAGATAAAAATATAAAAGAGTTTTTAAATTAATTTTTTGATATAAATTCAGTGAAATGAAAATTTTTTAGTTAGTTGACATTTGTTTGACGTTTGTTAGACACGGAAGTACGGCAAAGTTTATAAAACCGGAAATACGTAAACAAAAAAACGGTAATAATAGCTACATATACTTGTAGATGTGTATAAGTATAAAAAAGGAATAAAATAAAATTACTAATCATGAAACTAATAAATAATTTACAACTACTAACACACTAACATAAAAAAAATTAATAAAAATAACGATAAAAAAGCAATAAAAAACAACAACAAATTTATGAATGAAAATTTATGGGGTGAAAAATTTGAAAAAAATCAAAATTGAACAAAAATTTATTGAAATTATTAATAGAATAAAAAAATATAAAATGAATTAAGTGATGTTTTTTAAAGATACAAAAATAAAAATAAATAAAAAAAAAATTTTAATATTTATAAATAAACCAATACAATAAAAATAAGACCGCAACGTCGGGCGCTTTAAGTTTTGGATTTTCTAAAACTAAAAAAATAAAAATATATATTTTTCGATGCATCATATTTAAAAAAAAAAAATTAAATAAATATAATTATAAATTTTGATGCTCTGAACACAAAATAAAATTTGAAATTGGTCGAACGGTTTTCGAGATACCGCTATTTGATATTTGTCAAAAATGGTGATTTTTTTCTACGTTCGAGAAATTAAAAAAAAAAACTAAAATTTTTTCCTATACTTTAAACTTTGATCGAAGGGATTGGTCTGATTTCACTCAAAATATGTTTAAGTTAAAGTTTGTCTCAAGCTCTACTATAGTGAACGAAAAAATATTGAGATTTTTTTTTTTTAACTTGGAAAAACCCGTAATGTTTGGAAATTTTTTGACAAATTTTAAATGGCGATATCTCGAAAACCGCTTTACCGGTTCCAGAAGTTTTTGGATATTCGTTTTTAGCATACCAAAATAAACATAACGAATGCATTAAAAAATATATCTTTTTATTTTTCAAAAAAATGTCAAAGGGCAAATGATCGGATTTTGCGCTAATTAGGTTTAAATGAAAAATTGTCGCAAGCTTTATGAAGAGGCCAAATGAAAGATATTTATAAATTTTGACGCGCTAAGCACAAAACAAAATTTGAAATTTGTCGAACGGTTTTCGAGATATCGCTATTTGAAATTTGTCAAAAATTGCGGTTTTTTACGATCAAGAAATTTTGAAAATAAAATCAAAATTTTTTCCTTTTCTCTAAACTTTGATCGAAGGGCCCCATGGGTTTAAATGATCTAATTTTACTCAAAATATCTTTAAATTAAAGTTTGTCTCAAGCCCTAAGAAATATTCAATGAAAAAAATATTGAGAACACCGTTCAAACGATTTTCAAAATGTTTTGAAATTAAAAAAATTTAAAAACTTATTCCCTTGGCCTTTTTATAGAGCTTGAGAAAAACTTTAATTTAAAATTAATTTAAACAATATCCGATCATTTGTACCTGAGGCGCCTTCGAACAAAGTTTCGGTTTTTTAGAAAATTTTCAACAAAAATTCTAAAGTTTAGTCGAGGGAAGCCATGGGTTAGAACGATCTGATTTGGCTCAAATTAGACCTAAATGAAGACTTACTTAAGCTTAATGAAATAACCAATAGAAATAAGTTGTAAAAATTGTCATTAGAAAATTCGAGAATGTAGGAAAAACCCGCAGTTGACAAATTTCAAATGGCGATATCTCGAAAACCGCTAAGCCGATTTCAGAAATTTTTTTAATATTCGTATTCAGCATGCCAAAATTTATAAAAATAATGTATCGCAGAATAGTTGTTATTTTATTTGTTTATTTACCAAACGTCCAACGTTTTGGTGGAAATCTTCCAAAAATCCACAACTTTGAATTGGTACAAATTAAGTTAAAAACAAAGATCTTTTTTTATAAAATTTCTTGAAATTTAAAATACCTATGTCTCAAAAATCTTTCGAACGATTTTAAAAATGTTTTTATATTTAAAAATATCTATTTTTTTCTTGAGATTCGACATATCGCCATTTAAATTGTCAAAAATTAAAAAAAAATGGCGGATATACACTCAAAATAATAACTCTGTTAAATTACAGAAAAACTCTGCTAATTTAACAGAGTACACCATACTTTTCCAGCTAACAACATTTCTTGGTAATTTTACTAAAAAACTCTGTAAAATGATTTTGACAAAAAAAAAACTGTTAATTTACAGAGTTTATAGTAAAATATTTGTTAAATAAACTACCATTTAGCAAAGAAAACTATGTAAATTTACATTTACATTGTAAAATGCATTTGATGCAAAAAAAAAGTTACAGAAAAAACTCTGTAAATTTACAGAGTTTAGTTAAATGCATGTTATTTTGTAAAATTTTTATAAGATATCTGACAAGATTTTTTTTTATAACTTTTTTTGCTACTTTTTCAACTTATTCTCAAAAAAAAAAACAGATAAAATTTTGATGTTTCGTAACAAAAACAAAAACTACTCAACACAGAAAACTTTTTTGGTTATAAAAAATACGAAGTATTTTGCTTAAATCTGTATTTTAGCAGAAAACTCTGTTAATTATTTGTTAAATTATGATTACAAAGTAAAAAGTAATATAACAGAGGAAACTTTGTTTTTTTGTCACAACAAAATACAAAGTATTTTCTTTAAATCTGTATTTTGACAGAAAACTCTGTCAAATTTCTGTTGAATTGAGATTACAGTCATTTTACAGAGTATTTTACAGAGTTATTATTTTGAGTGTAGGACTAAGAATTTTTTTTCAAGAATTTTTTAAAAAATTAATAAAAAATTATTTCTACTGACTTAAGTATCGCAGGATAAGTTTTTTAAAATCCGTAATGTTGGTGAAATCTATTTAAAAATCTAAAACTTTGATCAAAGGGTGCTAGGGGTCAAAATGATCGAATTTGGATCAAATTAACCTTAAATTCAATCGAAGAGCGAATTGGGTTAAAATGAACGGACTTGGTTCAAAATAAGTTAAAACAAAATTTTTTTGGAAATTGGCGATGTCTTGAAAACCGCTCGACCGATTTCAGAAATTCTTGGATATTCGTATTCACCTTGCAAAAATATATGCCAAGAAAACTAATGTAACTCAGGATATTTTTTAATATATGTTCAAAAATCCAAAATTTTGATGCACTCAAAATAATAACTCTGTTAAATTACAGAAAAACTCTGCTAATTTAACAGAGAACACCATACTTTTCCAGCTAACAACATTTCTTGGTAATTTTACTAAAAAACTCTGTAAAATGATTTTAACAGAAAAAACTGTTAATTTACAGAGTTTATAGTAAAATATTGGTTAAATATGAAAGCTTTTTTACAGAGAAAACTCTGTAATTTTACTATAAAACTCTGTAAAATGATTTGGACACAAAAAAAACTGTTAATTTACAGAGTTTCTAGTAAAATATTGGTTAAATAAACCACCATTTAGCAAAGAAAACTATGTAAGTTTACATATATTTGTATAATACATTTGATGCAAAAAAAATTTACAGAAAAAACTCTGTAAATTTACAGAGTTTAGTTAAATGCATGTTATTTTGTAAAATTTTTGTAAGATTCCTGAAAAAAAAAAAAATTATAGCTTTTTTTGCTACTTTTTCAACTTCTCTCAAAAAAAAAAAAAATACAGATAAAATTTTGATGTTTGGTAACAAAAACTACTCAAAACTGAAAACTTTTTTTTTAATTTTTTCTGTAAGAACAGATCGAGCACGGGCTCTAATTATATTTGTTATAAGGGTTCAAGTTGAAAAAATGCAGAAGAAAAATTGAATTTCTAAAAATTATAGACATTTCTGGTATTTCCCATTCCGGTTTCAAACACCCCAGTTAGTGCCATCATCAGTAGGATTTTAAATGTCGGTTTGTCTTGTTAATGAAAACTGTTTTTTATATATGTGAATATTTATAGTTTCTACAGAATAAATTTTGACAGTTTTCAACACTACAATTCTATTTCTAGCAATCTCAACCTCACTTCATACTTTCTTTCAACTTTTTTGTATTTTTTGTTTATAAAAAAAAACGAAGTATTTTGCTTAAATCTGTATTTTAGCAGAAAACTCTGTAAATTATCTGTAAAATTAAGATTACAAAGTAAAGAGTAATACAACAGAGGAAACTTTGTTGTTTTGTCACAACAAAATACAAATATTTTCTTTAAATCTGTATTTTGACAGAAAACTCTGTCAAATATCTGTTGAATAGAGATTACAGTCATTTTACAGAGTATTTTACAGAGTTATTATTTTGAGTGTGTAAATTTCCAAATATCCTAAATTTTGATCAAAGGGCGCCAAAGGTAAAAATTAACAGATTTGGTTTAAATTAAGTTTATATGAAAGATTTTCTCAAGGTCTATGAAACTATCAAGGAAAAAAATTTCATAATTTTTATAACAAATTTCTTGAACATAGGAAAAAACTAGAATTTTTTGCCAATTAGCGATATCTTAGCTCATCAAAAAAAAATATCTGATTTGGTTCAAATTAAATCAAAGATTGTCTCAAGCTCTATGAAAGTGTCAAAAATGAATTTTTGGGAACAAGCCGCCATTTTTTTTTTCAAATTTCAAATAGTAATATCTCGAAAACCGTTTGGTGGAAATTTTCTTAAAATCAAAAATTTTGGTGGAAATTTTCCAAAAATCTAAAACTTTGTTCGAAGGACGGCACATGTTAGGACGATCGGACTCAGCTCAAATTAAGCTTAAACAAAATATTGTTAGCTCAAAAAAGGTTTAAACGATATAAGCTCTATGAAAGGGTAAAGAAAAATAAATTTGAGATTTATTTTCAAAATTTCTTAACCGCCATTGTTTGCAAATTTTAAATTGCAACATCTCCAAAAACCGTTCAACCGTTTTAAAAAGTGTTTTGATATTCGTTTTCAGCGCATAAAATGATTTGTCGCATTTATAACATATTTTTTTTATTTTTATACCCTACACCACACTGTGGTACAGGGTATAATGAGTTTGTGCTGATGTTTGAAACTATCCGAAATATTGGTCCTAGACCCACTTTTAAGTATGCCGGTCGACTAAGAATCACTTTTTGAGTCGATTTAGCGTTGTCCGTCCGTCTGTCCATGTAAACGGTGTAAACACGATACAGGTCGCAATTCTTAATCAATTGACTTAAAATTTGAAACTTAAGCCTCTTTTGGCCCAAGGACGAAGTCTATTGAAAATCGGTCCATATTTAGACCTAGCCCTCATACAAAGGTCCTCTTTAGTTTTGGTTCAAATGACTCTAATAGCCGCATTTTAATAGGTATCTTTTCGAAATTTGGCAGGTAATCATGTTTCATCCACACAAATCACCATTCCGAATTTTAAAGAAATCGGACCAGTTCTTCTTGTAGCCCCCATACAAACCACCTTCCCGATTTTCACATAAATCTCTCATATTTCATGAAAATAGAAAATATTTAATTAAAATTCTGTTATGTTAAACGCGTACTTTAATAACCTTATCAAATCTGATTATCATCGGACCATTTTTGGACTTAGGTCCCATGTGGAAATTTCGCCCAATATTCAGTTGAAGCGATTTATTGTCAACAAAAAGTAGCCTATTCTACTCAAATTTGATTAGTGATTGCTTTTTACACTTATTAAAGATTTGACAAAATATAGATCTAATCAGTCCATGTTTGAACTTGGGACCCATTTTCCGGGAAACTCTGGTGTAGGGTATTATATGGTCGGTCTTGACCGACTATAATTTTCTTACTTGTTTAATTTTCAAAATGCCTAATCTTTGATAGTCGGGAGACACGGATTAATTTAATTCGATTGGACTCAAATTTTTGCCACATTAGCTTTAGGCCTAAAATTTAGGAAAAAACTGTCTTCGAAAATTTATCATGAATTTTCCTAAAATTTAGTTAAATTAAACTTAAAAATGAGAAATTTTCTTAACTATGAGGAAAAAAGTTTAGTTCATTTACTTATAAATAGTTCACAGATTTCTTTAAATGGAGTTTTTTAATATACCCGAGTAAAAAAGTTTTTATATAGTTGTATATAATTTTATAAACATCATATATGATTATATAGAATTATATAGAATTTGATGCGAAAAATGAGTCGATAAAATCATATAAAATTTTATCAATGTTACTTATGTTTTGATAAATTTTTTATATAATTTTATGCGAAATTTGGACCCCTATTTTTATATAACAACAGCAGATTTATATAATCAGATATAATTATATACAACTATATCAAATTATATAAAACAATACATAATTTTATAAAGTTATATAAAATTATATCAAGTTTTATATAAATCATAAAATTTTGTTTTAATTATATAAAATTATATATAATTTTATGTAACTTTATATAGTTTTATACGGTTTTATTTAATTTGATATAGTTGTATATAATTATATCTGATTATATAATTTTGCTATTATTATATAAAAATAGGGGTCCAAATTTCGCATAAAATTATATAAAAAATTTATCAAAATATAAGGAACATTGATCAAATTTTATATAGTTTTATCGACTCATTTTTCGCATCAAATTCCTTATAATTCTATTTAATCATATATGATGTTTATAAAATTATATACAACTATGTAGGAACTTTTTTACTCGGGTAAGGAAAAAGTTCTTACTGCCAAAGAAATTTTACCGAATCTAAGAAACATATATTTATTTTTAAGACATACATATTTCTTAAAAAAAAATTTAGTTCAAGTTTAGTTAAGATTAACTAAAAAAATTTCATCGTAAATCGGAGAAGTGTACTTCTTAGAACTTAGTTAATAAGTTTTTTAGAATTTAGTTAATAACTTCTTAGAATTTAGTTAAAAATTACAAATGGCGATATCTAGAAAACTAAGAGAGATAGAGCGAAGCGGATAAAAATTTCAAAAGAAAGTACCGTAAAGAAAAATGTGGAATAGCCTTGCTTTACACAGCTTTCAGAGCCCGGAGACCCAAGTTTTGAATCTAAAATTTCACATTCCTGAGATTTATATATGAGGAGTTCCGTCTAAGACTTAAATTTTGAGGTAAAAAAGATGTGATTTTTGTTTTGATGCCACATCGATGAAAGTTAGCATAAATATTAGAAGCTATTTAAGAATAAAAAATTCGTTCGCGTCAATTAAATTGCGCAAGGGGGTCAAAAGTTATGGCGGTTTTAAGATTTAGCGGTTTTAAAAATCTTAAAAATATCTTAAAGCTTTTTTTCTACACATTTGTTGCATGTGATATTAAAACATTGCCAGGATATATCATTTCTCTAAAATATATGATATAAATTTAACCCTTTAATGACCAAACGATTTAAAAAAAATATCTAAGTACCTAAAATCGCGATTAATTCGCGGTAAAAGAAAAGTTTCACAATTTTTTATAACATATTTAGGCAACACGCGTTGGTATTACTGAAAAAAAATCACGGAAAATCGTATCATTGTACCAGTAGTTTAAAAAAAAATCGGTGATGCTTTTTTATAACAAGAAAATTTAATATGGTTCAAAAAATCTATAATCATCAACATTTTTTAACCCGCCTCTGATTTTATGATGGCACATCAAGTGGGCTTTTATTTAAAAAAAATTTCATCCGATTTCGTGTAAAGCCTTGGATGTGCCAGATCAAAACAGGTTTAGATAAAATCATCGCGCTTTCCGCTCAGAATGGCTTAAAGTAAAAAGCCAAAAAGCAAATCAGTTCTACTCGTCAAGGCACGTCTTTTGGTGTATTAAAATGAATATGATGCATTAATTGCTACTAAAAAAAAAAATAGGAAACAGATTTGCAAATTTCGCACAATTTTCAAAAATGACATAAAATTTTTGCAATTTATTTTTTATAAACCCGCCATTGATTTTTTTATGTAAACTCACAAAAAACGCGGTTTACGCAAGAGTCCACCAAATTTCGAATGAAACCGCGAATGTGACTCGCGAAAAACTAGTATTTTAAAAAAATTAAGTTTTTTCTTACGAACTATGATCTGCTGAAACTCCTTAACTATTCGTGGCACATTAACGGGATTAATTACAAAATGCTAAGAATTACAACAGCTACTAACTCTAGTTCAACTTTTTTCATTTTATAGAGGGGGCTGAAATTCCTGATCAAAAAACCTCGAAAATTTAAAAACTCTTAGTTTTTGGTTTCAAAATTTAATCGTCTTATAACTTCTTACCAAGCGATGAAGCATCTATCAAGCCAACATTAAAATAATCTCCTATATGTACTGACTTTGTGTTATGCCGGAAAAGATTGAAATATAAGGAGAACTTTAAAAAAAAACGAAAGAAGGTAAAAACTATGGATTATTTCAAGCCATTTTTATCGATTTTTCAATCTTAACCCTCTGTAACTTTTACGGATAAAGTGGGGTAATCCTTAAACATTGCTCAGTGATTGTTCAAGGTCTTGTTTACACGACTGCTATTACAGTTTTTCTAAATTCCAAAAACTGCCGGTTTTTTAAAACATTTATTTCAGTTTCAGATTTTGTGATATGCTCATATCTCGGTAAATACTGTCGGAACGCGAAAAAGTCCCACAGCATTTTTTCAGCCCTTTGCTTGTAGAACAGTACCGCAAAAAAACCGAAAGCTCTCCGAAAAATATTTTTTGATTTATACAGTTTTTAAAATTTTCAAGACTCTTTCAGGCCCCTTATTTCCGTATCTAAATAAATAAGCAAGGTAAAGCAAAAAGGAACAATTTTTGGGTCAAAATCTATTGCGACCCTTAAAGGACCTATCGGGTTCTCGAGTCAACAGGAACTGGACCCATGAGCTCCGAACGGGTCCCGTAAAACCAAAAAAAAAATAAAATATTTGGAGCCAAATCAATCTATTCTCAAAATTTCTCAAAATTTAGTTAATTTTCCCAGTTTTTGTTCTCTTTTTTTTAAGTGTAGCCTACTGGGGCGCCTATGGCTTAAAAATTTAATAAAACAGTTTTAAATTAATTAATTTTTTTTTTCTATAGATAAAAATAAAAAATTTATGAAAAAAAATTAAATATTTATAAATAAAATAATATAAATGCCACATAATGAATTTATAACAAAAAACAAAATGTGTAAAAAACAATTTTAATTTTTCCACAACACGTTTTTCTTCAAATGTGTTAATTTGTTTTATAAACTTCGACAAAAAGAAAATAAAACAACAATAAAAAAATAGAAATAAAAAAAAAAAAATTAAAATAAAAAAATAAATCTCAGCATGTGTTTATATATGAATGTACCCCTTTGGATAAATGTGGAACGTTTAACAACTGCAGTGTCGACCACTGCATCACACTTGTTTGATGTGTCGTTAGTGATATTTTTATTAAATTGTAAATCGTCAACGGCAACAGTAAGAGCAACAGCTGCTAAAGAATCATCTTCATCGTCATCAGCAGTGGCAACATTAAAAACACAAAATCATGAGTGTAAACAATTAAACAAAAATAAACAACAACAACAACAACTTTATCAGCAACATCAATGTAATATAAAAACAACATTATCATCAGCAACAACATCTAATAAATCATATGATACTTTGCACAGTGCTACAAACTGTGTTTAACAAGTATAACATTGTTTTTAATAATAATAAAAGTGAAATAGAAAATTAAAAAAAGGAAAAAAAAAAAAACAAATTTAATACACAAAAAATTTAATTAGTATAAGTGTACGCACGTTTTAATTAAAAAATAATATTTAGTGTCTCAAAAAAAAAAAACTGCATATATACTTCACCAACTCCCGCTGCTATTAAAAAAAAAATAATTTCGTTCTATCTCTGTGGGAGTGAAATTAATAAAAAACGAAAACCATAAATAAAAAAACAAACAAAAATAAATAAAGTGAACAAATTATATGTAAATATTTAAAAAATGTGATAAAAGGTATATTAAATATCTTTAAAAAAAATATAAAACCTTTTTACATCTTGATTTAAAAATTAATTTTTATTTATTTTATAAATTATCATTTAATTGCAAGATTTAATTTAATTGAAAAACAAAAAAAGTTAAATTTGACATGGCCGAATATGAGGCATTCCACACCAAATATCCAGCGAAAAAAAACACGTGTACCGTAAACTTCTGAATAGGTTGTATGGATAGCCCTATATGGAACTTACAAAATTGCGTTTTTGGTTTTTCAATTTTTCAAAAACTGGGCTTAGGAGGCGTGGTCAAATATTGGAAAAGTGGTCAAATTTGTGGCGAGTTGCCTTGATTAAATATTTATCACATTAAAACGGAATGCACCACAATCTCAAAAATTTACATTCTTATATAGTTTTGAATGGGCTATCGATAAAAATTTTTTTTTGGGAAAATTTTCAGAACCCGTTCTGAAATTTTCCATTTTTTAAAAATGTCAATTAATTAAAAACATGCCACTTTTTTTCCTTTTTAAATTTTCTTTTTTTAACTTTAGATATTTGTCCATCCACACAAAAAAATTCAGAAACACGTTCTTCGTTTTTTTTCGAGAAAATCGCATTTGAACTTTGAATTTCATAACAATTTTTTAATTTGCTTGTATTTCTTTGATTTAACGTTGCGAATGAATAATATTTATGCAATTAATAATACTCATTCGCAACTTTAAATCAAGAAAATACAAGCAAATTACAAAATTGTTATGAAAATTTAAGTTCAAATGCGATTTTCGCGAAGAAAACGAAGAACGTGTTTCTGAATTTTTTTGTGTGGATGGACAAACATCTAAACTTTAAAAAAAAAAATTAAAAAAGACAAAAAAAAAAAGTGGCATGTTTTTTAATAAATAAATTTTAGAACGGGTTCTGAAAATTTTCCAAAAAAAAAAATTTAGTCGATAGCCCATACAAAACTATTTAAGAATGTAAATTTTTGAGACTGTGGTGCACTCCGTTTTAATGTGATAAATATTTAACCAAGGCAACTCGCCACAAATTTGACCATTTTCCAATATTTGACCACGCCTTCAAAGCCCAGTTTTTGAACACTAGGGTGGCAGCTATTTTGCAAAACTTCGAATTTCAAGGAGTGCGCCCCTATTTTTTTTACATTTGGCGTAAAAATGCTATGCTAAAAACTTAAGCCAAATCGGACAACGTTTGCACGAGGCGCATCAAGGTCAAAGGTCAAACACACGAAATTAGCCATATTTTGATGAAAAACATTGAATAAATGGTTTTGTTTTTTGAATACATTGTTAAAAAGTGTTACACGAGTTGTTTTTAGTATAAGAAGATACACTAAAAATTTTTGGGTTTCAAAAATTAACCCTTGTAAGCCTTTCGGGGTCAAAATGAACCAATTTTTACAAAATGATCCCTAAAACACGAAAATCAGCCCCAATTTTCTAATGTTATTGAAATAAACCAATGGAAAACGATATTTATATTCTATTCTATCATAAATACTCAGATATGAAGTACTGTCTTCCTAGGATGTCATTAACCCGTTTCATGGTAAGGCCAAAAATATGCATTATATTTGGCGTGGTTCTCAAAACTGATATTTTGATTTTTTAAAAATTTTCTTAAACAAAATTAAGAAAAATGCTGAAAAAACCACAGAATCTCATAAAATATATGTTAGCATTTAAAATAAAAATTTTTTGGGGGATATCCCTCGGATAGTTTGGCGGGGGCATCGATTTAAACTCAGCGGATTTCGAGGAAAATGCCTTTTTTGCCCACAATGTACTCAATGTGGAAAAATTTGGTAAATATTTTAAAATTTCATAAAGTAAGGGCCATAAATTATTAAAAACTATGTTAAACTTTAACCCTAAACGTTTTAGGAAAATTTAATAATATTAACCCGGTTTTTATTCGGGTCAAAGGTGGAATTTTGGGATATTTAGAGTTTTTTTAGAACAAGGCTCCTAAATGCGAAATGTTTATTGCGATTTTTTATAAAACTTGGTATAAGTATTATACGAGTTCAGAAAAATTATTGTTTATTATTTTTTTTTAATTAACCCATAAATGAACATGGGGTCAAAACGGCCCTGCACGTTAAAATTTCTTAATATAGCTTTTTATTTTTTTTTTTTGATTTCTATAAAACTTGTTGTAATTATTGTGCGAGGTCAGAAAAATAATTATTTGAGTTTTTTTAATTAACCATAAATGAACATGGGGTCAAAATGGCCCAGCACATTAAAATTCTTAATATATATTTTTTTTTTCGATTTCTATAAAACTTGGTATAACCTTTGTGCTAGGTCAGATAATTTTTTTTTAGTTTTTTTAATCTTCATAAAATATTTTTTTTTGACTTTTCATTTATGGGTTATTTATAAAATCAAATAATTATTTTTCTGACCTCGCACAATAATTATAACAAGTTTATTATAAATCGAAAAAAAAAATAAAAAGCTATATTAAGAAATTTTAACGTGCAGGGCCGTTTTGGCCCCATGTTCATTTATAGGTTAATTAAAAAAAAAAAGTAAATAATAATTTTTCTGAACTCGTATAATACTTACTTATACCAAGTTTTATAAAAAATCGCAATAAACATTTCATATTTAGGTGCCTTGTTCTAAAAAACTCTAATTATCCCAAAATTTCACCTTTGACCCGACTAAAAACCGGGTTAATATTATTAAATTTTCCTAAAACGTTTAGGGTTAAAGTATAACATAGTTTTTAATAATTTATGGCCCTTACTTTGTGAAATTTTAAAATATGTATTTACCAATTTTTTCCACATTGAGTAAATTGTGGGCAAAAAAGACATTTTCCTCGAAATCCGCTGATATCCCCATATCCCCAAAAAAAAAAAAAAATTTTTTATATGTTAACATATATTTTATAAGATTCTGTGGTTTTTTCAGCATTTTTCTTAATTTTGTTTAAGAAAATTTTTAAAAAATCAAAATATCAGTTTTGAGAACCACGCCAAATATAATGCATATTTTGGCCTTACCATGAAACGGGTTAATGACATCCTAGAAAGACAGTATTTCATATCTGAGTATTTATGATGGAATAGAATATAAATATCGTTTTCCATTGGTTTATTTCAATAAAATTGGGGCTGATTTTCATGTTTGAGGGCTGATTTTCATGTTTTAGGGGTAATTTTGTAAAAATTGGGTAATTTTGACCCCGAAAGGCTTACAAGGGTTAATTTTTGAAACCCCAAAAATTTTTAATACATCTTCTTATACTAAAAACAACTCGTGCGCCATTTTTTAACAATATATTAAAAAAACAACACCATTTATTCAATGTTTTTCATCAAAATATGGCTATTTTCGTGTGTTTGACTTTGACCTCGATGCGCCTCGTGTTAACGTTGTCCGATTTGGCTGAAATTTTTAGCATAGCATTTTTACGTCAAATGTAAAAAAATTAGGGGTGCACTCCTTGGAATTCGAAGTTTTTCAAAATAGTTGCCATCCTAATGAACACTCTCGACAACAATACTCTTTGTATGTGAAAAAAAAAAATGCTAACAATTTTGACCAAAATTTTGTAATTTGAATTTAAAAGTTTTGAAATTAAAAGTTTCAATCAAAATTCGATACTCTAAAATTTGAAAAAAAAAAAAAATATTTTTGACTTGAAGGGCTTTTAGCTGAGATGTTGCTTTTAATATTACATATTCGCAAAAAATATTATTCCTATCCGTATAATCTGAAATATATCAAAACAACAGCAAAAAATGCGGTTTTTACCCATTTTTCTATTTTTACATTTTTAGCTAAATCGGACAATTTTCACTCGTTTCCCTGGGGGGCTAAAGTTTTTTGTACAAACCAAAAACAGACAAGTAAGAATGTTAAATTCGGCAATGCCGAGTCATTTAAACCCTCCAACATGCAAAAAAAAAATGAAAAAAAATTCAAGTGGCGTTTTTTTTTTTATATTTTTTTTTGGGGGGGGGGGGGGGGGGGGTGTTGCGGCAGTTTTTATTTGTGGGACAAAACTTTTTGCACTAAAGAAATACAAGTTTATCAATATATAAACAATTTTTTTAATCCACGCCCACAAAGGGGGGCGGACTAAATAAAAACGACATTTTCTAATCCCCTGGGTACAAATGCAGGACTTTGAACTTCCTGTAGCAAAAAAAAATTTGTACTTGTTAAAGAAACACACAAAAAATAACCTCGAGCTAGAAAACCCCTCTTCAAAATATTTTTTTCTTTAATATATTTTCTGTATGTACCCGAGTAAAAAAGTTTTTATATAGTTGTATATAATTTTATAAACATCATATATCTTTATATAGAATTATATAGAATTTGATGCGAAAAATGAGTCCCCGAGTAAAAAAGATCATATATAATTATATATAGTTTTATATATACATATATTATTTTGTAAAACTATATGTATTTTTTGTTGCATCATATGTGATTTTATATATTTGCACTTCTAATTTGTTTCTTATATAAAATTATATAACAGAAAATATTGACTTTTATATAATAACATATGATTTAAAGTTCGTTTATATAATTACATATGAACTTTAAAATTCTGTCTTCTTTTTTATATAATTTGATAAAACAAAATATTTGAAGAAATTTTATATAAAACTTTATGCAACTGTTTTTAAATTATATGTTATCTTATATGAGTAAAATTTAAAAAAAAATCTAAGTCCTTTACATATAATTTAATATAACTTTTGAAAATTTTTCTAAGTCCAGATGTTTTTTTTTTTGAAAATTTTCAAAGTCCTAAAAATATTTTTGAAAATTTTTAAGTCCTGGAAACAAATTTTTTTGTCAATTTTTTGCGTTTTGGGGGAAAACATTTTTTTCTTATATATAAATATATTTAATTATATATAATTGCATCAATTTTATACAAAAAAGGGTCCAATTTTCGCATATAACTATATAAAATTATATTAAAATTATATCAAATTTGATCAGATTTGATCAAATTTGATAAGTTTTTATATCGTTTTATCGACTCATTTTTCGCATTAAACTATATATGATTATATATGATGGCTTTATATAATTTTATATGAATATATATAATCTTTTTTACTCGGGTCGATAAAACCATATAAAATTTTATCAATGTTACTTATGTTTTGATAAATTTTTTATATAATTTTATGCGAAATTTGGACCCCTATTTTTATATAACAACATCAGATTTATATAATCAGATATAATTATATACAACTATATCAAATTATATAAAACAATACATAATTTTATAAAGTTATATAAAATTATATCAAGTTTTATATAAATCATAAAATTTTGTTTTAATTATATAAAATTATATATAATTTTATGTAACTTTATATAGTTTTATACAGTTTTATACAATTTTATATATTTTTATATAATTACATATGATCATATAATTTTGCTATTATTATATAAAAATAGGGGTCCAAATTTCGCATAAAATTATATAAAAAATTTATTAAAATATAAGAAACATCCCAGCAAAAAATAATCGAGATTTTGGAAGCAGTGCATACAAGAATGCACTTGTGTAAGCGAATGATTTTTGATGTTGTTGTTTTTTTATGACATTCGCTTACACAGCTGCATACCGTATGCAGTAGTGTAAGGGAGAGATTTTGTTGGCATACCAACCTGCATACCGGTTGCAGTAAAGTATGGCAATGACTTAAAAAAATACTAAAAATATTTAGGAAAAGGCATGATTTCAATTCATATTCATTGCGCCGATATAAGCGCTCGAAAGAAATGCTCTAAAGTGGGACATTGCGAACAAATATCATGCCATACGTAAGCAGGTTTGTAAGCAGACAACAAAAATCACTCCCTTACAAACCTGCTTATAGGCAAGCAGTATTTTTTGGTGGGATTGATCAAATTTTATATAGTTTTATCGACTCATTTTTCTCATCAAATTCTATATAATTCTATTTAATCATATATGATGTTTATAAAATTATATACAACTATATAGGAACTTTTTTACTCGGGTATTGAAAAAAGTTAAACATTTACCAGATAAATTTAAATGTTTTAATGTTTCATATAAATAACTTAATTACTGACAACTTTTTGTTTTAAAATCACCTACTGTATATTTGACGTAAATGTGTTAAGTATTACAAAAAATGTGATAATTTTCTATTTTTAATACGAAAACATCAGTGACGATTTAAAGCTTGAGTCTTTTGGTCACACAGCACATCACTTTTTTTTAGCACCTTAAATCAAAAGTTGTCTTCTATAAACATTTTTTTCTCTTTGAATATTTTTTTACAGAGCTGGATTTTTTTTGTTAAATCTGACTTAAATATATCTGATTGTTAAAAAAAATAAGTTCTTTTCAGAACTTTAACATTAATTTGTTATAAAGTTCTTGTTAAATTGTATAAAACAACATGAACTACAAGTACTTTGAAACATTTTTCAACTATAATTTTCAATTTTTCAATATTGAAACTGATAAAATATTGCTGCAAATTGCCAATACATTCTCGTATTTATTTATTTACACATACAATTACAAAACAAGTAAAATGGTTGAATTTGACATTGTGGAATATATGGATACCCTCCCAAATCTAAAATGGTCATTGCAAAAAAGCTTTATTTGAAAAAAAATGAAGTTAAATTTTTTTGTTATACCCTCCACTCTAGTGATAGAGGGAATATATAAGTTTGTCAATCCGTTTGTAACGCCTCGAAATATTGGTCCAGGACCCCATAAAGTATATGGGGCATTCCAGGCCAAATCACTCACTTTTAGACCCGACCCCTTTCGATTTATTTTATTTTTGGATATATTTTAGTATTTATTAAATGCAACTTGGACACAAATTTTCAGCTTTTTATTTCAAGACGGTGTTGAGTAATCAATTTTTCAAAATGGCGATTTTCTCCAAAAAATTAAAAAATTGAAAGTTTTAATTAATTTTGACCATTAAAAAATATAGATATTTAAAAAAAAGTTGGACAACGTTTTGTTGGTACTTAAATTTAGTTTTAGAAAAAAAATATGAAAAAATTATTCGAAGTAATTATCACTTATTTTTTGACGTTTAAAAACTATAATCGACTTTTTGAAAAAGTTCGAAACCTTCGATTTTTTTGTAAAAAACTATAAAAATTCTACTCTAAATTACGCAACTATTATGCCATAATTCGAGATGTGATCACAATTCTTTCTATTTTTTTAAAATTTTTAAAATTGCACCTTTTATTTTTTGGCTCTAATTTATTTTATATGGTGATCCCAAAAAAAATGAATTGGTAGATATTGACTCTAACTTACCCTAAATATATTCATTTCGAGGTAAATATACGTCTCACAAAAATTTAGAACGATCGGAAATGGGTAAGGCGTTTAGCATGGTCCTTGAAGTTTAAAAAACGGATTACAAGGAAAAATATGATTTTTTTTCAGTTTTCTCAATTTTTTTTTTACAGAATTATGATTTGGAGTAAAATGCCTTTCTAATAAGGTACTAAAAACTAAAATCGGTTGAAAATCAGGCTAGTTATTACAACTTCCCCAGGCATCTAGCGTGTGTCATACCATTTGATTAAAGAATACGAGTCCCTTTTTTTAAATTTATTGAAATTTTCTACTGTAATAATATTTTTTCATTATTAATGTTTCAGTGTAATATTGTTTTGGTTTTTCCAAAATTTAAAACAAAAACAAAAATTTTTTCTTAAATAGAGATTTCAAAAGGGTATTGAAATGCAGGCATTTTTAGCATTAATTTAAAAAATGTTAGCAAAACACAATATGAAAAATACTTATCATCTAATTACATTTGAACTTGAAGAATAAAAAAATGTTATTACATTAGAAAATTTCAATGAATTTTAAAAATCGGATTGTATTGCTTAATCAAGTGGTCTGCCATACGTTAGATTCCTGGGGAAGTTGTAATAACTTGGCTGATTTTCAACCGATTTTAGTTTTTAGTACCATATTAGAAAGACATTTTACTCCAAATCATAATTCTGTAATCACTTGAATTAAAACTTAACTTAAAATACCTAAAAAATGGCGGAAACAGAAAAAAATGCATATTTTTCCTTGTAATCCTTTTTTTAAACTTCAAGGAGCATGCTCAACGCCTTACCCATTTCCGATCGTCCTAAATTTTTGTGAGGCGTATTTTTACCTCGAAATGAATAAAAGTTGCGTAATTTAGAGTAGAATTTTTATAGTTTTTTACAAAAAAATCTTTTTCAAAAAGTCGATTTTAATTTTTAAACGTAAAAAAAAAGTGATAATTTCTTCGAATAATTTTTTCATATTTTTTTTCTAAAACTACATTTAAATACCAACTAAAGGTTGTCCAACTTTTTTTAAAATATCTGTATTTTTTAATGGTCAAAATTAATTAAAAATTTAAATTTTTAAAATTTTTTGAGAAAATCGCCATTTTGAAAAATTGATCACTCAACACCATCTTAAAATAAAAGGCTGAAAATTGGTGTCCAAGTTGCATTTAATAAGTACTAAAACAAATCCAAAAATAAAATAAGTCGAAAGGGGTCGGGTCTAAAAGTGAGTGATTTGGCTTGGAATGCCCCATATATATTCATGATCCTCGATCGATTTTAAGACGAACTAGCGATGTCCGTCCGTCCGTCTCTCCGTCTGTCTGTCTGTTGAAAACACGCTAACTTTTGAAAGACTTACGGAGGCTCCTGAAGTGTGGCATATATTTTGGTCATTTACCTGGTCAGGTTGGTATTGCAATCCAGCAAAATCCGTCCAGTTGGTCAAAAGTTATAAGCAAAAGAGTGAATTTCGGCAAGGGTTTTTCACTAATTTACAATATAAAACACACGCTAACTTTCGAACAATAATACTGAGGGTTCTGAAGCTTGGAATATATATTTGTCGTTTCCCTGGTCTGGTTCGCATTGAATTTCAGCCATATCGGTCCAGTGATTCAAAAGTTTTTAGCAAAAGCGTGTATTTCAGATTGGTTTTACCTTAAATTCACGTTTGTAAGCCACAAAATTACTTAACAAAGTATTTTTGTCACTAAAAATTTTATAAAACTAAAAAAAAATTTACACCCAAAAAAAATTTTACACTCAAAAAAATTTTAGTATATTTTTTTTTTTACAAAAATAACAAAAAAAAAATATTTTGTCGTAATCATAATTGTTAATTTTTTACACTCAAAAAAATATTAGTAATTTTATTTTTTTTTTTACAAAAAAAATAACAAAAAAAAGTTTTTTATTCAAAATAAAAAAATTCTAATCATACACTCAACCAAAAATCATAGTATTCCCAAGGAAAATCGTTGTAAATTCAACAAAAATCATTGTTGATTTTGACCCTACAAATATTTATGTTGATTCCAATAAAAATTATTGTCAGTTTTTGTAAAAGTTGATCAACTCGTTTTTTTGTAAATTCAACTTATATTTTTGTTAATATAAGAAATTTTATTAATAAAAAAAAAACTTGATCACAATATTTTTGTATTATCGCCGGCTTTTTAAGCTGCAATATTTGAAGATTTTCACTAAAATTTTCACACACGCTTCGTTTATTCATGTTATGCACATAAGCCATTCTCCAGTTTTCTGCTGATACCAAACAAAATCCTTAAAAAAAAAAAAAAAAACTAATATTTAATAATTTTATAAAAAAAAAATAATTGAATAAGAGACAAACACGTTTCACATTGCTACCAACTCACTCGTCACTCGCTAATAAGATTTGGGTGTACTTGGCAAAGCAAAGTTTTTTTAGAAAAAATAATAATTACTTTGCTGTTCGATGCAAAATGAGTTGAAATATCAGACCCCATTAAAAACCCAAAAGAGCTGTACATTTCGTAAGTGAGTGCTAAAATAAGTGCAAAAAAGTGTTTTTATATTTTGGAGAGCATAAAAGATTCGGCACTAAAGAATACACTCCGCATCATAACTATAGCCGCATTGCATTTTTCGGTTTATTTAATGTTCAAGAAGTATTTTTATGAAACCTATTATGGTATATTACAGTGTTATAACAGTTCTCTTGTTTTTGTAAATTTGAGCCATCAGCTGTTTGAATTGAGAAAACGGCGACCTATAACTGTATTTCTCAGTGTTTCATAACTATAGCCGCATTTCAATAAAATCAGTTGAAATGAGTTCAAGTCAAAGTTTCGTGGCCAAATTTATTTTTTTTTGGTAAAATTCGTTCCTCTATTAATTTTTAAATAAAATGCCACATGGTAAATTTTTAAATGAAGTCGAAAAAGGCAAAATTTTAGCCTTTTTAGAAAGTGGTTTAAGTTATCGCGAAATTGGACGAAAAATTAAGCGATTTGACAAAGTTATCCGAAATTTTGTAAAAAATTAAAGTCTTGTTATCGTTCCAGACTCCTTTAAGACTCTACTTATTGTAGAATTGGACACATTTAAGCCGCATTCATTACCAATCTGCGAAAGAGTTTTCATAGAATTGCTAGCAGCGTTAATAATACGGCGTTGATCTCTCTCAGATAGCTTTTTTTTAGACCCCCTGTTTTGTTCATCCCGTATCCACTTTTATTTTTTACAAAATTTCGGATAACTTTGTCAGATTGCTTAATTTTTCGTCCAATTTCGCGATAACTTAAACCACATTCTAAAAAGGCTAAAATTTTGACTTTTTATACCCTCCAACCACAGTATGGGGGTATACTCACTTTGTCATTCCGTGTGTAACGCATCGAAATATCGGTATAGGACCCCATAAAGTATATATTTTATTGATCAGTGATCGATTCTAAGACATTCTAGCGATGTCCGTCCGTCCGTCTGTCCGTCTTTCCGGCTGTCCGGCTGTAGAGGACACGATACAGTCCAAAATAAAAGAGCTAGACTTCCGAAGTTTGGCACGAATATGTCTCATATTCCTAGGCAGGTTAAGTTCGGAAATGGGCAAAATCGGACCAAGGGGGAAAAAGTTCCCCCTTGGAGAACTAAACCAACCCAAGAAAAAAACGCATTTTTTGCAGAGTTTTTTGTACTTTTGGTAAGCAAATGCAACATTCTTATCTCAGAAGATGTTAAAAATCGCAAGGGGAAGGTGCCCCCTAACGTCTCTCACGAACCCCCCCCCCCCCAAAAACGCCCCTGGATTTTTTTTTACATTTCGGAGGGTATAAAAGATTCGGCACAGCCGAATGTAACACTCTCATTTGTTCGACTTCATTTAAAAATTTACCACGTGGCATTTTGTTTAAAAATTAGTAGAGGAACGAATTTTACCAAAAAAAAATAAATTTGGCCATGAAACTTTGACTTGAACTCATTTCAACTGATTTTATTGAAATGCGGCTATAGTTATGAAACACTGACAAATACAGTTATAGGTCGCCGTTTTCTCAATTCAGACAGCTGATGGCTCAAATTTACAAAAACAAGAGAACTGTTATAACACTGTAATATACCATAATAGGTTTTATAAAAATACTTCTTGAACATTAAATAAACCGAAAAATGCAATGCGGCTATAGTTATGATGCGGAGTGTATAGCACTCTCACTTGTTTTACTTATGTACATTTGATAAACAAATGGAAAATTTGTATGCGAAAAGCTTAGACTTGGTAAAAAAGTAGTTTTGGTAAAAAAAATTATTTTTTTCACGAAAAACAAATTTATGTTAAAAAAATTAAATGAACCCAAAATTTTTAGTGAAAAAAAAATTTGATGAAAAAAAGTTTTTGATGAAAAGAAAAATTTTTGATGTGAAAAAAAAAATTATGAAAAAAAATATTTTTTTTTTTTAACAAGTATTTATTAACGCAATCTATCATGCATTGATATTAAACATTACATGTGGCTTATTAACTATTAATTAAGAACTGGTAATGATCTATTGATCATCCCATACTAAAGAAAAACAAAGAAAAAAAAAATAATAATGTAATATTTTTTTTTTCCTTGTAATTGTTAAGAATAAGAATTGTTTATATGAAAAAAATTTTTTGGTGAGAAAAAAATTGATAATAAAAAAATCGATAAAAAAAGTTAAGGAAAAACAAGTGGAAAAGTTAAATTCGACTTTACCGAATCTATAAATACCCTCCACAATGCCTTTTTTTTTAAAGGAGAGTACATTTTTTAACGTGAAAAAAATTAACAATTTTGATTAGAAATTTTATATTTTGAGTAAAAAAAATATTTTTTTGTCATTTAAAAAAAAAAAAAAAATTTCTAATTTTTTTTGGGTTTAAAATTTTTTTTTCGAGTATAATATTTTTTTACTGTAAAAATATTTCCGATTGAATGCACTTATTTATGTACACAAAATAGTGTAATTTTTGTAAAAATAAACAAAATTTTTTTTTGAGTATAAAATTTTTTTTGAGTGTTAAATTTTTTTTGAGAGTAAAATTTTTTTCGAGTGTCATTTTTATGTTACCAATGCTTCTAAAACTAAACAAGTTTAAAAAGCATTGCTTTACAACTGAACAAGTTTAAAAAGCATTGCTTCAAAACTAAACAAGTTTGAAAAGCATTGCTAAGTTACCACCAATGCTTTTATAACTTGTTTAACAAGTGCACTTAAGATGAAGCAAATCTGAAATTCAGGGTTTTGCTTATGACTTTTGAACCAATAAACCGATTGAGCTAAAATTTAAAACCAAGCACAACTGGGGAACTTCAAAGATATATGCCAAGCTTCAGCAGTCTTCTTATTGTCTCTCGAAAGTTAGCGGGATTTTTATATCGTAAATTCGCGAAAAACCCTTGCCGAAATTTACTCTTTTGCTCATAACTATTGAACCATTAGACCGATGGCTGGATTGCAACACCAACCTGACCAGGTAAATGACCAACATATATGCCAAACTTCAGTAGCCTCCGTTAAGTCTTTCAAAAGTTAGCGTGTTTTCTACGGACAGACAGACAGACGGACGGACATCGCTAGATCGACTTAAAATCGATCGAGGATCATGAATATATATACTTTATGGGGTCCTATACCAATATTTCGATGTGTTACAAACGGATTGACAAACTTATGTTATATATACCCTCTATCACTAGAGTGGAGGGTATAAACAAATTTATGAAAAAAAAATTTTAATGAAAAAAAATTTTTGATGAAAAAAAAATTTGATGAAAAAAAAAAATTTGATGAAAAAAAAAATAATGAAAAAAAAAAAAAATTGATGAAAAAAGTTGATGAAAAAAAATTTGATGAAAAAAATTGATGAAAAAAATTTGATAAAAAAAAAAAATATGAAAAAAAAGAAATTGATGAAAAAAAAGTTTGATGAAAAAAAAAAAAAATAATGAAAAAAAAAATTGATACAAAAAAAAATTTGATAAAAAAAAAATTGATAAAAAAAAAATATGAAAAAAAAAGTTTGATGAAAAAAAAAAAAAATTTATGAAAAAAAGAATTGATAAAAAAAAATTTGATGAAAAAAAAAAGATGATGAAAAAAAAAAATTTTATGAAAAAAAAAAAAAAAATTATGAATAAAAAAAAATGTTAAAAAAAAAAAATGATGAAAAAAAATTTTTTTTTGGCCTCTGTTCTGTCTTTCACAACTTTTCAATTCACATGAAAATTTCCGAATCACATGAAATCAAGTTTAGTGTTTTGTTAACCACGTTTTCATTCGAAGTTGAAATCAAATAATTAAAATTTAAAAAATTATAAGGAAAAAAGTGCATTCGTTTTACTTTCACCAAATTTTATTTTTGTGAAACAAAACGAAAAAGAATTTCGGATGTGAAATCTAGAACACTAAAAAAATTCGGAAATTTTCATTTTCACATTTTTTATGTGAATTACTTTTTTTGGAACAGCGGCCTTTGTTAAAAAATAATTATGTTACTTTTTATTCACCAGCTGAAAAACGGTTTTATTCACCACGAGGTGAATTATTATCCAAGTTACAAACCCAAGTTATTAAAATTTTTGGTTTTAAAAATGTGAAAATAGTAATTCTTGTTTTCCTTTTCGTTAATTGATAGCTTATATAGTCAAACTGAGGTGGCGTCCTGCAACTTTTTTAAAATTAGACACCAGCCTAAAAACATTATCATGTTAAAATTAACGAACATGGTTGTTTTTTCTATTTTGATTTATCTATTGAATTCTGTAGACACATTGTAAATAGTTGATTTAACTATACTGATTATTCAACGATATCAACATTAATTTTTGTTGAATACGGCATTATTCTGTAAAACTTGATCTACAATGGGTTTACTAATTTTTCTACTAAGATATTTCTATGAGTGTAATTGTTCATTTTTCTTACGTTAAAAAATTTACTATTGTGGAGGGTAATCATAGATTCGGCCAAGTCGAATTTATCTTTTCCACTTGTTTTTAAATATTTTGTTAATTTGGTAAAGAAAATTAATTTTGAGAAAAAAAAATTAAAAAAAATAAATATTTCTGTTATAATATATTTTGGTATCCAAATCTGTTCACATATCGCTCATTTACTTTTATAGTGTCATAACTCAAAATATGTCGTTTTTGGGAAAACAATGGTTAGGTTAGGGTGGCGGTGTACGATTTACACCTCGCATAGACCTTTTGGTCCATAGCGATACCACAACATTTTTTTTTTTTTTTTGCTAGCGGCGACAGTTAAACACGTTCAAAGTCATTGCGAATTTCTGTAATATTCGAAGATCCATTCGCGTTATATCCTCCAAAGTATTAAAGCTTATCTGACCAGTAACTCAGTGCAACACCCAAAATCGGAATGGGATGAAACCAAAAGCAAATGAAAATTGACATATTCCATAACAAACCCCTCAAGGCTTTTTTCTAGTTCAGAGCTTGATTTTTTTTACACGCATTTGAAGTTAGTAAACTTTTATTATAATTATAATAATAAATGCTTGAAAACTGTATTAGTGGCGAATGATTAATATTGTAATTGCCTTTAAATAACAATCATACGCAACGGTGTCCAGTGGTTTATATTAATTATTGCCTTTAAATAACAATTATACGCAACGGTGTACAGTGGTTTATTTTAATGAACCGATTGCAGCAGAATTCATACCAGTCATAGCTAAAGTAATTTTGAGCTTAAGTTTGGAAACTAGACCCTGCATGTCCAATAAGGGCACAACCAGGGGCCTTTAAAGTAGGACATGTTTAGTACACAAAAACTTTAAATGCTTTAAAATCGCCAACTTTAAATGCGTGTAAAAAAATCTAGCTCTGACTTACCACCGCTGGACAGTGACAAAGTATCCCGAGTAAAAATTTGTATATAATGCAATATATAATGATATATTTATACGCAATTTGATCCGAATAATGGTGGATGTTTTTGCATTAAAAAAGATCAACTTGAATAAAATATAATCTGATTTCATCCGAGTTTTGACCAGACATTGCCATATATTGGTGGATCTAATTAGATCTAATTGCATAAAAACATATAAAAATCCTGGTGTTTTTTGGTTTGGGTTGAGATACACCACAGGTCAACGATACATTCACCAAACATTTAATTTCCTAAAACAAAAAAAAAATGTGTGGGTACGCTTCGAACCAGATAGGTGATATACATAACCCTAACAAGAAATGTTTAGGAACATTTTAAAAAGTTTCTTATACTTTGCCTAAAAAACTTGGAAAATTTTCGGTTAATTGTAAACATATATAGATTTATATGGAACAGCATAAGCTATATATAATTTTATGTTAAATTATACAGAAAAAGAAATTTTGTATTGACCCTCATATAATTTTATATAATTATATCAACCGTACACCTTTTAATCCGAATCATGATTAAATTATATATAACTGCATATGATTGCATTTAAAAAATTTAGAAAATATCCTACGGGATATATAATCATCGAGGTGTTCTTAAAAACGAAAATCATCTTTTTATATCTGGTAGGGTCCTATATTGTTCTTTAGTATCTAAAAATGAGTGAGCCAAAATTTGGGGACAGTCGGATAAAAATAACTCGTGCCGAAAATGGATTGAAGTTTTGGGACATTCTTATATGAACGAAAAACGCTTTTTCTAGTTTTTGGAAAAATATTGGTAATTGATATTTTTTGTTAAATTTTTTGTGAAATAATATGAAAATGGTATAAAATTACCTTTCCAAAAAGACTAATAAAATTAAAATCGGTTAAAAAACAAGCATTTTACGCATACATGCCCCAGACCATTGGATGGTTTTTAAAGCCAGAATTTCAAAATTTTAAAAATTTTTATGCAAAAAAATAAAAAAAAATAAATTTTACTTTATGATAATATTGAAAACGTGTTTACGATTAAAAATAGCAGATACGGTAGTCAAGATTTTTTTTTATTTTTCGCCGGTAGTAATAAAATTTCCGCGAATTCCAAATAAAATGCGTTTTTTTCACAATAATTTAGCAAATATGGGAAAATTTGTTCTTTGTTGTACGGAACGAAGCGTAAAATGTAAATTCTGTAACTTTTGAGAAATCGGATATACGCAGATATCTTGTATTATAGAGATATGTAATGTCCCAAATTTGTTATTTCACCTCGATGAAAAGGGGTTAAAGATGTCATATTTCTCTAAAAATTTACAGAATTTATGTTTTACACTTGGTATAGTACAATACACAACATTTTTTTTTCATATTAGCTAAATTATCATAGAAAAACACATTTTCTTTGAAATCCGCGGAAAATATATAACTACCCAGCAAAACTTAGATTACCAAATAAGGTATAAAATAAGGTATATGATCTCTTATTTTATACATTGCAGCATTGATGATTTTAACAGGCGATGAGACTCAAAGTAATGCATCCACATTATCACATAGAATACCAGTAAGGTATAAAATAAGTCATAAATTTATAACGAAGAATACCAGTAAGGTGTAAAATATATGATATTTTATAGGTTACAAGTAAGGTATATAATATAGCATACCAGAACGTAATATATAAGGTGTTACGAGTAGTGAAAAAGTAATTTTGTATTAAGTTTACTCACGTGATTGTAAATGAGTGTAAGTAGATAAAATATGCTCGTGAGTGTGTGTCGTTAGAAATTTCCTGTCGTGAGCCCATCTCTAGTTTAAACTTATGGATTTTTAATAAAATAATTATTTTTTATGTTATTGTAATGCATTATGCCTCCAATTATAAATAATGCATTATTTCAAACTTTCAAATAATACATAATGTAACCAAATATAAGTCATCCATGATTTAATGTTTAGAAATAATAAATATGAAATACATTTTATCAAATAATCATGCATTACGTAGCAAATTATTAGTAATGCATTATTTTTCACTTGAAAATAATACGTTGTGGAACAAATGTTTGGTAAGACATCCTAAAATAATGCTACAAATAAGGTATATACATTACCTGGTAATGTGTTATATAATCACTACCCATTACCAAAGTTTGGCTGGGTACCCACGCCAAATTAAAAAAAAAGCTAGACTACCATATTTGTTAGTTTTTATCTATAACATGTATTTAATAACATTATAAAGAAAAAATTATTATTTTTTATTTTTTTTGGCAAAAAATTTTAAACATTTTTAAATTTTGGCTTTAAAAACCATGCAATGGTCTGGGGCATGTATGCGTAAACTGCTTATTTTTTATCCGATTTGAATTTATTTAAGCTTTTTGGAAAGATAATTTATTACCATTTTCATATTATTTAACAAAAAATTTAACAAAAAATACCATATACCAATATTTTTCAAAAAACTAGAAGAAATGGGTTTTTTCATCATATAAGAGTGTCCCAAAACTTCAATCCATTTTCGGCACGAGTTATTTTTGTCCGATTGTCCCCAAATTTTGGCTCACTAATTTTTAGATACTAAACTACAATTTAGGACCCTACCAGGTATTAAAAAGTGATTTTGAAAAATTACCTTAGTAGTAAGGACACCTTTAATAATCATATATGAGGCTGGGATGTGTCTAATATTCTTAGCATGAATGCCGATGAGACAGTGACCAGTTATTATTCCCGTCAGAGCTCGAAATTCCCTTCTCGTAAGTGATAAAAGGTATTTAGTTTTCCCTTGGTCATAAGTTGGCCATAAAGTTCTACTGATTTTGCATGTTGTTAGTTGTCTCCACTTCCTGTTCGCTATTGCAACATTTATGGAATCTCGTTTTTTTTTTTGAAGTTTTGGAGCGATGGTAAAACTAGCACCGTGGTACCTACACCATCTGCTCCAAGTTTCAGTTCATCTGCCCTTTCATTTCCCTGTATTCCGTTGTGTCCTGGTACCCATAATAAATTAACCTGTTTGTGTTGACACAAAGTCTGCAAGTTCTCGTAATTCGTATTAATATCTTCTAAACTCACCGTTTGAAAAGAGAACACGCCATTATAACATTTTCTATGTACGGGCCTTTTGCAATGTAAAACAAGTTTCATTTGTAAACTTTAAACAGGTTTTCTGTAAAATCATTTTGCGTTATAACTAGGGCAAGTACTTTCATGAAAATGGATATTTTTACTCAGCATTGTAAACATAACATAAATTAAATATCTATCCGAATTAAAGAATTTGCAATGAAATGGAATTGATTTGTAGTTGCATATTTTTGCATATTTTGGTATAAATGCATATTTTTGCATATTTTGATATAAATTAGACTATTCTTAAATTTCATAAATATTTTTTCAAAACAAAAGTTGAAAAAATATTTATCGAAATCATATTCTAATGCTTTAAAAAAAAATGGATTCTGGGAGTATAATTTTTAGATTCTGAAAATTTTTCCTATTTAAAATGTTAATATTCTGAGATATTTATGAATATTTCTTCACTAAACGTAAAGAAAAAAATGTTTTCGAATTTAAGATTTTTTACAGCAAAATTGCATTTTTATTTTGATTAGAGTTAGGGTGGGTTCTTTTGCCATTAAGTTAATTTTTTGACTTGAAAATCGGAAAATTCCGAACAAAAGTATTTTAAAAATAAATATTTTTTTTTTTAGAATAAAGAACACAAAGTATTGAAAAACAACTTGTTTTAGAAAAATATTGTGCTCGATTTTCGAATACGACTTCACCATTCACCAAATTTTTAAAAATTTGATATTCTTTCGAATTTTGAGATTTTAAAATTATTTTCTTGTAACAATTAAAGATCTAGTTAATATCTTTAATAATTACAAGAACAAATTTAAAAATCTTAAAACTCGAAAGAATATCAAATTTTTCAAAATTAGGTGGATGGTGAAATCGTATTCCAGAATCGAGCACATTGTGTTTTAATATTTTTTTTTAGAAACTTTTTTACTTCAGAAATATTTATTGACTCAAAGAAACAACTTCTCAAGTAAAAAAATATTTTACCAACTAAAAATTGTTTCCACTCAATAAAACATTTTTAAGAATTGTCGAGGGCCTTTAAATATTTGACAAAGCCTAATTTATGTTGATAAATTATTTTTTTTAGTAAAAACAATAATTTTTAGATGCATATTTTTAAAGTTTTTAGTGCATATTTTGGATTTTTAGACGCATATTATAGGCACATATTTTCGTTTTTGAGATGCATAAAAGTACCCTCCGAGTGAATTTTTTCGGATCATAATGTTAAAAAAAAATAAAATTGTATTGTATTGTCTTTTGTTTTATATTTTCTTTTTTTCTTATTCCACCGTCCGAACTGTAAAATATACGTTTAAAACTAGAAACTAAATGTAGTAAGACTTCATTTACAGTTTTTCTTTTCGTGATCCTGTTTCCTTTAAAAAGGACTTCAAAGTTTTAGAGAATATTTTTTTAATATTTGTACTTATCCTAGAATGTCACTGGTGATAGCAAATGAAAGAGAAGGATCTTCACTAATTTTTCTATTTTATTATTTTTGCTTTAATATTTCACAAAAATATTTTATAAAAAGCATCCTTCGAAGTCCTTTTGAAAGAAAACAGGATCACGAACTGAAAAGCTTTAAATACAGTTTAACTCCATTTGAACTCTTTTTTCAGGCGTGTATCATCCGGTTCATGTTTAATATTGGCTTTCGGACGGTGTTATTGATAAACAAAAACTTTGGAAGATCATCTTCCTTAAAAAATTAGTTAAAATATATAAAAACTAAAATCAACAAAAATATTTTAGACCAGAAAATATAACAGACAAAACTAAAGCATTTCTTTTCGGAAATTAAAAAATCGACCTAAATTTAATATTAAGTTCTAAATCCTTTGCCCTGGATGGCACAGGCACATCTCTTAGGCAGTGAAGATATAAAGTTATTAATGGTGCGATATTCCTACCCAGGCTACTTTTACGGCTTGCAGTTAATCATTCATATTTCGGCAATTTTCCCGATTTATTTAAATATTTACGATCTCCCAAAAGTTCTTTGGTTAAAAAAATATGAATTTTTGGAAAAATCGGTGCAAGGACACGCCTACCTCCCATGTGTCCTCAAATTGAAAAAATATTATTTTAGCTCCAATATTGTACCCGAAATTACAAAAAGTAGTCATGTTGATATACATACAACCAGCAACATATACGCAAACTTTCATTTAAATTGGAGCAATGATTAAAGGTCCTGCCATATATCCTTTTTCTTAAAAACGCTATAAAACCTACAAAAATCAATTGATCTTAATAAAAATTAATACGTAAATTGATATTAATAACATTAATATTAATGCCAAATTTAGATAAAATCTGGTTATTAATGTGAAAAATACAAAAAAAACCCTATATTGAAAAATGGGTTAAAATCGCATAAAATGGGATTGCAAAAATAAAAAATAATAATATAAGGAGTGAAAAATACGCAACTTTTCCTATTGTAGTTCAAAAGATAACATATTATACCACAAAAAGTAAATAAAAGAAAACATATTAAACTACCAAAAGTAATTAAGAGGAAAGAAAATCCGATATGACGGATTTGAGAAAAAAAATTCTTAAACTTTAGTAAAATTTGAATTTCAACAAACACTAAACGTGCACTAAGAAAATTATGTCATTAACTGTTTGTGGGTTATTTTAAAATGTAATCAGTAATAGAGATGGGCGCGTGAGTGGATTTTGACTCACATTCACTCACGCTCACGCAAAAAATAATCGAATCACTCACTAATCACTCACGCAATTTTTTTATACCCTCCAACTACAGTATGGGGGTATACTCACTTTTTCATTCCGTGTGTAACGCATCAAAATATCGGTCTAGGACCCCATAAAGTATATATATTTATGATCAGTGATCGATTCTAAGACATTCTAGCGATGTCCGTCCGTCCGTCTGTCCGTCCGTCCGTCCGTCTGTCCGTCTGTAGTTAACACGATGCAGTCCAAAATAAAAGAGCTAGACTCCCGACATTTGGCACGAATATGTCTTATGTTCATAGGCAGGTTAAGTTCGTAAATGAGCAAAATCGGACCAGGGGAAAAAAGTTCCCCCTTGAAGAACTAAACCAACCTCTGAAAAATACCATATTTTTACATGATTTTTTGTGTTTTTGTTTAACAAATGCAACATTTTCATGCCGCAAAAAGTTCAAAGTCCTGCATTTGGTCCTAGAGCATTAGAAAATTACGTTCTTTCGGCCCGCCCCCCTTTTATGGGCGTGGAATAAATCATTTTTTTTAAAATACTGATAATCTTGTATTTCTTTAGTGCAAAAGCATAAGAATGAATTTTTAAACACAAATTCGAGGGAAAATTTGCCCCCCTCAATTACTACAAGCGACCCCCTGACCCCCCCCCCCCCCCCAAAAAAAAAATAAAACGCCCCTGCATTTATTTTTTTTTTATTTTTTTGCATGTTGGAGGGTATACAAGATTCGGCCCAGCCGAATTTAACACTTTTACTTGTTTTTACTCACGCTCACTCACGATCACGTGAGTAATAAAAAACTTACTCACGCTCACGCGTGACTCACGCCAGATTCAATCATGCTCACGCGTGAGTCACGCAAAATCTACTCACGCAATAAAATTTTCTTACCAAAAAAAAAAAACTCCAAAAAAAAAATTAAAAAAAAAAAATTAAAAAAAAAAAAAATAAAAAAAAATTGGGCAAACCAAAAAATCTAATCTTACTCACTAATCACTCACTCAGATTTTTTTTCAACTCACTGATTCACATGAATCACGCAAATCACGTGACCAGCTCCCATCTCTAATCAGTAATATTATTTTAAAAGAAAAATCACTTATTTTATAAAGGATTTCTTGTTTTCTACTATTTCTGTAGTTTAAAAAAAATAATTTACTGTCTTAAAAATTAATTTTTCGTTACATTAAATTTTGGCAGTAAACGATTGCTTCTACAGTTTTAATGTTTTTCAATACAAAATAATTGAATATTCATTAGTTTTTTAATGTTTTGGTAAGTCATTAAATTGATATTAAAAATTGACTGTAATATGATTTTATTTTAAATGAAAAAACAGTGGAAAGGTTTTTAAATGACCCAGCAAAACTTAGATTACCAAATAAGGTATAAAATAAGGTATAGTATCTCTTATTTTATACATTGCAGCATTGATGATTTTAACAGGCGATGAGACTCAAAGTAATGCATCCACATTATCACAAAGAATACCAGTAAGGTATAAAATAAGTCATAAATTTATAACGAAGAATACGAGTAAGGTGTAAAATATATGATATTTTAAAGGTTACGAGAAATGAAATAATATAGCATACCAGGACTGTGATCACGTAAAACGATAGTTAACTATCGTCGATTTTTGGAGCCTTGTTGCTCCTAAACTAATCAAGATCCCAGCAAAACTTTGGTAATGGGTAGTGATTACATAACACATTACCAGGTAATGTATATACCTTATTTGTAGCATTATTTTAGGATGTCTTACCAAACATTTGTTCCACAACGTATTATTTTCAAGTGAAAAATAATGCATTACTAATAATTTGCTACGTAATGCATGATTATTGGAAAAAATGTATTTCATATTTATTATTTCTAAACATTAAATCATGGATGACTTATATTTGGTTACATTATGTATTATTTAAAAGTTTGAAATAATGCATTATTTATAATTGGATACATAATGCATTACAATAACATAAAAAATAATTATTTTATAAAAAAAATGCATAAGTTTAAACTAGAGATGGGCTCACGACATGAAATTTCTAACGACACACACTCACTTACAATCACGTGATTAAATTTAATACAAAATTACTTTTTCACTACTCGTAACACCTTATATATTATCTTCTGGTATGCTATATTATTTCATTTCTCGTAACCTATAAAATATCATATATTTTACACCTTACTCGTATTCTTCGTTATAAATTTATGACTTATTTTATACCTTACTGGTATTCTTTGTGATAATGTGGATGCATTACTTTGAGTCTCATCGCCTGTTAAAATCATCAATGCTGCAATGTATAAAATAAGAGATCCTATACCTTATTTTATACCTTATTTGGTAATCTAAGTTTTGCTGGGATATTTCCAATTTTTTTAATGTTTCTCTATTAGACAACAATTTTCAATAATTCAATAAAGAAAAACTTTAAAATTTCCCTTCAAAATGATATGTATTTTGATGTCGTTTTAGCATCGTCTATCGTTTTCGTTTTACGTGATTAGCCCCCAGAAGATAATATATAAGGTGTTACGAGTGTGAAAAAGTAATTTTGTATTAAATTTACTCACGTGATTGTAAGTGAGTGTAAGTAGATAAAATATAATCGTGAGTGTGTGTCGTTAGAAATTTCCTGTCGTGAGCCCATCTCTAGTTTAAACTTATGCATTTTTTTTTTAAATAATTATTTTTTATTTGATTTTTTCTGTAAGTACAGATCGAGCACGGGCTCTAATTATATTTGTTATAAGAGTTCAAGTTGAAAAAATGCAGAAGAAAAATTTAATTTCTAAAAATTATAGACATTTCTGGTATTTCCTATACCGGTTTCAAACACCCCAGTTAGTGTCATCATCAGTAGGATTTTAAATGTCGGTTTGTCTTGTTAATGAAAACTGTTTTTTATATATGTGAAAATTTATAGTTTCTACATAATAAATTTTGACAGTTTCCAACACTACAATTCTATTTCTAGCAATCTCAACTAGAGATGCGCGCGTGACACGAATTTTTCGTGATTCACGTGATTCACGCGTGAATCACGCGTGATCGTGAGTAAAAATTATTTTTACTCACGTGATCGTGAGTGCACGTGATTAAGCAAAATAGTTTCGTGCGTGAGCGTGCGTGAGTAATTTTTGTTTCGTGAGTTTGCGTGATTGTATATTGCTGTCTTAAACAGAAAACAAGTAAGAAAATCTTCATCATAATTAAATTTAGAGGGTAATTAATACAAATTTGTGATTTTGATAAATTTTTATGTTTGTTTTTAAGAAATTTATTACTTTTTATCCAAGAAATCAAAAAAGTAAAATAAAAATTTGTTCATTTTAATTTCGTGAGTCTTCGTGAGCGTGATTATTTCGTGAGCGTGAGAAAAATTTTAGTTACTCACGTGAGCGTGCGTGAACGTGAGCAGTAAAAAAAATTTCGTGCGTGATCGTGCGTGAGCAATATTTTTATTTCGTGAGCGTGAGCGTGCGTGAGTCAAAAATCACTCACGCGCCCATCTCTAATCTCAACCTCACTTCATACTTTCTTTCAACTTTTTTGTCTCTTACATTATTTCGAAAGGGTTACCAACATGATCTGGAATTGCAGACACAAATGAAGGAATTTGCATTTTCTGTTTCGGAGACGTGCCTAATGGCGACATATTTTGTCAGTAATTTTATTTGATTTTTTTCTGTAAGTACAGATCCAGCACGGGCTCTAATTATATTTGTTATAAGGGTTTAAGTTGAAAAAATGCAGAAGAAAAATTTAATTTCTAAAAATTATAGACATTTCTGGTATTTCCTATACCGGTTTCAAACACCCCAGTTAGTGTCATCATCAGTAGGATTTTAAATGTCGGTTTGTCTTGTTAATGAAAACTGTTTTTTATATATGTGAATATTTATAGTTTCTACAGAATAAATTTTGACAGTTTCCAACACTACAATTCTATTTCTTGAAATCTCAACCTCACTTCATACTTTCTTTCAACTTTTTTGTCTCTTACATTATTTCGCAAGGGTTACCAACATGATCTGGAATTGCAGACACAAATGAAGGAATTTGCATTTTCTGTTTCGGAGACGTTATTGTAATGCATAATGTAACCAAATATAAGTCATCCATGATTTAATGTTTAGAAATATAAATATGAAATACTTTTTTTCTAATAATCATGCATTATGTAGCAAATTATTAGTAAAGCATTATTTTTCACGTGAAAATAATACGTTGTGGAACAAATGTTTGGTAAGATATCCTAAAATAATGCTACAAATAAGGTATATACATTACCTGGTAATGTGTTATATAATCACTACCCATTACCAAAGTTTTGCTGGGGATATTTCATTTGTTTCAAGTGAATATTCACTGGAATTTAACTAAATAATTTTTTGAGTGTTAGCTTATTTAGTAAAAGGCATCACTTTTCAAATAAGACACCGGCCTATAAACATAAGCATACTTAAAAAAAATTTGGAAATTAGTTTTTCGCTTTCCAGCGTGGAACTTTTTTCGGGGGATTTTTTTTAACCTTTACCAATTTGGACCATTTACGAACTGTTAAAGTTCTTCCTGTATAGTTATCTTCGTTATCTTCCTAATCATGCTTTCAACAGATGGTTCGATTTAACGAAGATTAACGGTGAAATCGATCAATGATCCCTTAATCGATATATGTGCAACAAACGGAATAACAAATTTATTTATTCGCTTTATCCCCAAGTGAAGGGTATAAAAAAATAATACATACTCGTATAGTGATAAAATTATTTATAACATTTTTTTTAAGTATAAAAAATGTATTTAAAAATAATAAAAACTACTATATGCAAACACTTTCATTCATGCGAATATGTGAATATAAGCACTTGTGGGCCATAAATTACGCTTGATTTTATTTTGTATTTTTTTTTTCTTCTGTTTTCAAACCATAATCTCCATAAAAAATGATAAAAAAAATAAATATTATTTATATTAATATAGTTTTATAGAGCAACCAAACATATACTTAGTGGGTTAAATTATATTTTATGAGAAAAAATTATATAAAAGTTATTATTTAAAATATTTAAAATTTTTAAATAAAATGCATATACTACTTGTGACCCCCATTTCTTACTTTTCCAGTGTTCACCCAACTAGTTAATAATGATTTTATAATTAGCTTTTTTTTTAAATATAAAATAACAAATTTATTTATTTATTAGCCGTTTTGTTTTTCTGAACAGTTTTGGTGACGTTATTTTAGATTGAAAATAAAACAAAACAAAAAATTAAAATTGAAATCTATAAATTAATAAATCTTGATTTTTATGTGCTTCATTGTCGTATACACAAGTATGCTACTCTAGTATTTTGAGTGTATTTACTAGGGTGGCAGTTATTTTAATGACAACCACTTATAAGGAACCTACACAGTGGGACATTATACTCATGCAAGTCTTAAAGCTAAAATAAATTCTTACGGTCCAAAAGATGCTTGAAATGTAATTGAAAGTTTTCAGAAAACTACGGCTGCGATCTGTTAATAATTTTCACATATAGAGTTCTATTGACTACACAGTGCTACAGTGAAAAATTATTTCCGATGTGACATAGTACAAGTTGTTGGTTTTGTCGAGAAGATCACAAAAATGCCCTTTAAAGTTGCCAGACACCCTCAAATTCTAGAGTTAGTAGGATAGGGCTTTTTATGTGTGTGAATTGGTCTACACATATAAGAAAGATATCTATTGTTTCTTTCTAATTTTTTTGTTATTTTTTGAAAATTTTTCGAGTTTATCGATTTTTTTCTGCTATAGTTCGTTTGACGACCTTTATATTTATAAACGTATTTTTAGAAAAAATTTAATTCTGAATACGATGAGTTTTATCCTGAAAAAATTTGATAACAATTGCCAGAGTTGTGATAATTTTTCTAAAAAAGAAAATTAAGATTTTGAAGGAAATCGCCTTTCAGACAACTCAGGAAAAAAAAAAAAATTATCATAAGAGGTCATGTAAGATATTTTTTAAGGTTTTTGGTGCGCTGAATCCGAATTTGGCCCTTAAATTGCTCTATCGCGTAAGGTTTTTGAGATATTTAACATAAATTGATTTATCAAAAACTTAATAAGATAGCGCAATTTGAAGGTCAAATTCGAATTCAGGGGGTGCAAAAACCTTTAAAATAATGATACGTGACCTCTCAGTATGTTCGTTTTTTTTTTTGTGACTGTGTTGCCCGAACGCCAATTTCATGCAAAATCTTAATTTTCTTTTTAGAAAAATTATCGCAACTCTGTCAATTGTTATCCGATTTTATCGGCATAAAGCTTATCGTATTCACAATTAAATTTTATTTAAGAATACGTTTATAAATATAAATATTGTGGAACGAACTATAGCAGAAAAAAATCGATAAACTCAAAAAATTTTCAAAAAATAACAAAAAAATTAGATATTGTTGAAAAAATCAATACATATCATTCTTATATGTATAGATCAATTCACACACTTTAAAAGCCCTATCCTTCTTCTAATCAAAACAGTTAACAAATTGAAAATCGGTTGAAAGCTTTTTAAGTTACACGTGGTTTAGTGAGAATAGTCCCAAAAAAAGTTTTTTTACAATAACTTTAAAATTTGAGGGTGTCTGGCAAGTTTGATGGACATTTTGTGATCTTTTCGACGAGACCTACAACCTTAACTACCTCACTTTAAAAGTATATATGATTTTGTGTTTTTTGTAGCACAGTGCTATTAACTGAATAAATTTGACATTAAAAGTTTTTCTGAAGATTATTATAACTGGATAATATGAAACTAGTAAGAAACAAACCAGGATATCTTAAATTTTTAGAAAAATTAAATTTTTCTTTCACACTTTTCTCAATTCAAAACCATTCCACACCAAATGTTCAGCAAAAAAAAAGTTGTGTCGTGTCAATATGAAATCATTTGCAAAGTATTCGCTCTTAGGGTACTATTAAATAACAAAAATAAAATTTAAGTTTTTTCAAAAAGTGGGCCTTGTAGGCGTGGTCAAAAATTGAAAATATCTAACTTTTGTGCCTGAGCATCTTTATTTCAATATTTATGCAAATTAAATGAAACACAGTAAAGTCTTAAAGACAAAAGTTTTTTATAGATTTTTGTATGGGCTATCGATTAAAAAAATAAAAATTGGAAAATTTTCAGAAGAAGTTCTGAATTTTTTAAATTTAAACTTTATTTATCAAAAAACATGCCGCAATTTTATTTTTTTTTTTAATTTTTTAAGAAAAAGTTAAAGGATTTTTCTATCTGTTCTGAAATTTTCAGAGATGTGTTTTGCCTTGTTTTCGAGAAATCAAATTTCAAAGATTGCAATACGCTAATTTTATACAATAATGGTGTATAAAACGTGTGCGTATGAGTAATATCAATACTTAAGAAATATTTTAAGAGGCGATGGGAGCGTAAATATTAATTTGCATAAATATTGAAGTAAAGATACTCAGGCCAAAAAGTTTGATATTTTCAATATTTGACCACGCCTACAAGGCCCACTTTTTGAAAAAACTTGAATTTTATTTTTGTTATTTAATAGTACCCTAAGAGCGAATACTTTGCAAATGATATCCCATTGAAACCACTATGGTTTTTCGGTAGTGGAACAGTTGGTGTGGAATGCCTCATATACAAAATAATATTTTTTCCTCCATTTCTTACATTAAAAATGATATTGGGAAAAAATATTTAATTATTTTAAATTCCGATTAATTTTTATTAATAATTAAAAATTGTTTCATTCGACCTTTAAAATATTATATTTTGAGTAGGTTTATTCTAGCTCGAGGTCATTATTTCCTTTACTAATTAAAACTATGATATTCTCATAGAATAATTTTCAAGAAAATTATTTTTCTGTTTTAAATTTATTTATATTGGTAATTTTTTACAACACTTAATAAACACGTGTTTCGGGATTTGTCAGATCCCATTGTTAAGATTATTTAGCAAAAATTAAAACAGAAAAATAATTTTCTTGAAACAACTACAAAAAACCGGTAAAAACTACTTCAAATTACAGTTGTTTTTACTGTAACTCAAATTGTCAAAATTTTCTTCTAAACGTCAAAAACGTTTAAAATTATTTGGAAATAATTTCTGCTGCATCTGACACTTCCAACTCGTTCAACACATCCGTTTTTTCTAAAAATTTCTAGAAAATTACAAGTTTTATAAACTAAAAACAACTACATAAAACAACTGTTACTACAATGTAGTAATTTTTTGCATTTATTTTTTAAAACGACTACAAAAAATAGTTGTTTGAGATTTTTCATACCAAAACAACTGAAGTTGTAGTTGAAAACAACAACTACTACTTACTACACAAATGACCGGCATGTAGTAACTGCAAAAATTTTATAAGTGTAGAAACCATAAAACAACATTGTGAATTACTTTTAAACACCTTTTTGAATGTAAAAAAAAAATTAAATTTTATCTTAATAAGTATACCCAGGCAGAAACTGCCAACCGTTCCAAAGAAAAAGTCTCGGCAAAGCACTTTATTTTTTGTGTAGAAGGTAGTATGAATTCGAAAAAGTGCTTTGCAAGCGCTTTGCCAATGTTTTTCTATTTAAATCCGTTCAAAGTATAAATTTTTTATTAAAACTTATTAATTTTCGTAACAATAGGAATATTTTTTATTTCCTTGCAGGATAGGTGGCCGGTCCTTAAAAGTTCTCCTAATATGTCACTTAGACACAACGACCTACATATTACAAACTTGACACCTTTTATATAAAAACTGTCTCTTTCGTGAGGAAGTGTCTTAAACTCCGGATACATCACATGTGAAATGTCACTGGGCCTATCCCTTTGGAGCACTGCCCGATTTGGTTCAATATACCACTTTTTTTCGGGACTTTTCCAAAAATTTTCCTAGAAGCAAACAAATTTTTTTCGGGACTTAGAAAATATTTCAAAGTTTGTCCAAAATTTTTTTATCCTAATAAATTAGTCAATAAATTTTTATCCTAATTTAATAAATTTCTTTATTCAAATCAACACCAAAAAAAGTTGTGTCTTCTGGACTTATACAATTTTGGTTAGTTCCAATTTTTTTTTCTAAAAGTTCTATAATAGTACCATATTTTTTGTTTTTAAAGCGCTTTCAAAGCGCTTTAAAATAGCAACGGCATACCGTTTACCGTGGTTATCATTTTGGACGCTGGGGGAGTACTAAACTGTGATGCTTTCCCAGCACACAAGCGACCATAAAAGGTACTTTGCCAGCGCTTTCCCGTTCGTATTTTTCTGCCTGGGTAGTTTTGAAAAATCGTTATTCTTATGGCAAAAATCGTCAAATCGTTTGTCATTTTTTTTTTTACCAAAAAATCGTCAAAATGACGGTAAATCGTCAAATATGGCAGCCCTGACTATGAGGAGTGTCTTAAATACCTCAGATATTTTTTTAAATATCAAATAATTTTAAGAGTTCTATTGTCGAAAAATACTCGAAGGAAAGTGTCATAGTATCTGAACTAAAACAAATGGAAAGAATCTAAACTAAAACAAATGGAAAGAATCTTTGGAGTAAAATTATTACCATTTTTTCTCAAAATTTATATAATTTTCCTATTTTTTTACCTCTCTCTTTTTTGAGTATATATTTAAAGACAGACATTATGCTAAAGAAAAATTTATAGACTTTTTTATATAAATATATAGACGGACTCTCTATAATTTTAGATTAAATTATAATTAAATGTTTTAAAACTTCTTAAATACCCACTTGCATAAGTTCCGCCCTAGTATTTTTATAAAAAAACACAGTAGTTTATTTTTGGCAAAAGTTAACCTAGACGAAAATGAAATATTCTATAAAAAAAAGAGTTCATACAACAAAAACGAACTGAAACAGAAACAATTCTAAAAGTGAAAAATGTTATAAAAGAGATTTATGATATGACATGTTACTATTATGTTCACATTTATCAAAAATAATAAAAACAAAAAAAAAAAAACTAAATTAAAAAATACGAGACCAAAGAAACAAAAAAAAGTGCAAAAATATAAAAATATAAAATAAATTTTGTCGCTACTTTGGCAAAAACACCGAAGTGTTTTGAAATAGTTTTTGAAAATATTCAAAATTATTAGATAAAGGCCGCTGTTCCAAAAAAGTAATTCACATTAAAAATGTGAAAATGAAAATTTTCGATTTTTTTTGGTGTTCTAGATTTTACTTCCGAATATTTTTATACGTTTTGTTTCAAATGAAAAAATGTTGAAGAAAGTAAAACGAATGCATTTTTTTCCGTTATAATTTAAAGCTTTTATTTTTCGAATTTCATGCGATTCAGAAAAATTAATGTGAATTAAATAGTTGTGAAAGACCAAAGTGGTCGTTCTTAAAAACATAAGTTTTTAAGAACGAAAAAAAATTAGCATTCCAAATCGGACACTTTAAATAATTTTTTTTTTTAGATTTTCCCAATTTGTTTACAGTTTTTAGTACCCTTTAAAAACACCTTCGTGGTAAATTTTCAGATTTTTTTTTGATGACCCGTTGAAAAGATATCGCATTTTTAAAAATTGGTAGTTTGTTTCTTTACTCAAACTTCTTTTACTCATAACTTCTTCAGTAATATTCCGAATTACAATTTTTATTTTTCAAAACAAATTTTTTCGTACTTCAAAAAAATAAAAATAAAAAATTCCTTAAAGTGCTCTAGTATGCGATTTTTAATTTTTAAAATTTAAATCTCATTTCTGAAAATGTTTGCATTTTATTGTAATTTTCCAATCTTAAAATTATTTCTACTGCTACGTCATAGAGGGGTCATTTCCAAAACCGACCCCCGTTAATTTTTACGTCTAAACATTTCTTTGAAGCAAACTAATAACCTATCTCCAATTTCTAAGGGGGCTCCCACACAAAAAGACATTTTTTAAAATTTGGTCCAACCGCTCTAACTGCCCTAAGAGTGCCCTTAAAGCAAGCAAATGCAGAACCGACCCACAATATTTTTTTAAGTCCAAACATTTTTATTGAACATAGGTTACGTTAGGTTAGGTTAGGTTGTAAGTTGCTGCTGACATTTTACGTCAACACACGTAGACTCTGAGGTCCATTGTGATACCACGGGACCGTAATAGGTTTCCCTACTAGTCCCCGTCGTTAAACCAGTTTGAGCTTCTTATGAAACTCCTTAGATCTTGAATTTTGACATTTGACAAATCAGAAAGATCGTACAGCTCCCTAGATCCCAGTGAAGCAAGTCACTGACCAGAAAGTGCCGGGCAATGGCAAATAAAGTGTTCGATAGCTTCCAACTCCTCTTCATCCATGCAACTTCGGCAAAAGTCATTCGACGGCACATTTAACCTCTCTGCGTGCTTACCTATAAGACAGTGTCCGGTAATTATAGAAACCACCGTCGAAATCTCTCCTCTTGGAAGCGATATCAGCTCACTTGTGCGCCCCTGATTAAGAGAAGGCCAAATCAGTCGTGTTGTCTCACACGTCCATCCATTTGCCCATCTTTGATTGGTCTCCGTCGCAGAAAAAAGCCGTAGGTTTTGCTTGCAAGTTTCTAGAGGCATACCAACACATTCCAATTCTGTTGGAACCTCTAAGGTAGTTCCTAGTTTTGTAAGCTCATCGGCCTTGCAATTCCCTGGAATGTCTCTGTGCCCTGGGACCCATATGAGTCGTATGTTAAACTGCTTTGCCAGCTCATATAAAGACGTGCGGCAGTTAAGGGCAGATCTTGTTTTCAGAAACATTGAATCCAGGGACTTTACCGCGGCTTGACTGTCAGTATAGATGTTGACTGCGGTTGTAGACAAGACATTGCAACTCAACCAGTCAGCCACTTCCTTTATTGCCAGCATCTCTGCCTGGTAAACACTGCAATGATCTGGCAATCTTCGAGCCAGGCTCAATCCAAGCTCTTCCGAATAGACTCCAAAGCCCACTTGTTCGTGCAGCCTCGATCCATCTGTGTAAAAATTTATGGTGGCTCCACTACCCGGAATGTCCCCCATCCAAGACTACCTGGATCGTATCATAGTAGTAAAGTGGCGCTCAAAGAGGCTCAAAGAGGGAGCACAGTCCACATTTTGTGGTATTGTTATCTTCTTCAAGATCGCGCTATGGCCACAATCGCTGCTCCTCCATTGCAGCGTGCTATTAAGTCGAATTGCCGACGCAGCCGCATACTGCCTACCCAATATGTCCAATGGTATCAGGTGAAGGAGGATTTCTAATGCAGCCGTAGGTATAGTACGCAGAGCACCAGTGATGCACATCGACGACATTCTCTGTACCTTCGTGATAAAGACACAGTTCGCTTTTGTTTCTAAAGCAGGCCACCATGCAATGCTTCCATACAGCAAAATTGGACGCACCACTGCTGTATAGATCCAATGAACGACTTGAGGGCTAAAACCCCATCGTTTTCCAATGGCCCTTTTACAGGAATATAAAGCAATCGTTGCTTTTCTCACCCGTTCCTCAATATTACGCCTGAAATTCAACTTCCTATCTAGAAATACTCCAAGATACTTGGCTCCATCTGAAAAGGTGATTTCAGTGCCGTCCAGAGAAATAGGATCAAAAGCAGGAATCTTATTTTTCCTTGTAAACAAAACAAGCTCTGTTTTACTTGGATTAACTCTTAGACCACAGTCTCTTGCCCATTTAGACAGATCTTTCAGAGAACCCTGAAGAATGTCCCACAATGTTGGCAGATGCTTCCCCTTTACCGCTATCGCGACATCGTAAGCATATGCGACAACATGACAACTATTTATTGAACGTACCCACCCACTATCTTTAACTCCGCCTTAAGGGTTTAAAGATTGGAAAATTACTCTAAAATTTTTTTTTAAAAAATTTTAAAAAATAGTAATAATCCCACGTTCACCCCACAACCCTACTGGGCAAAAAATTTGTTGAATCGAAAGAAGTTTTACACAAAAAAATTTCAAAAAAATCGAAGAGTACAAACATTTTCAAAAATGAGATTTAAATTTTAAAACTTAAAAATCGCATACTAGAGCACTTTTAAGAATTTTTCTGGATTTTTTCTTAAAAAGTACGTAAAAAACAAAAATTTGAAAAAAAAATTGAAATTTGGACACTATTAAAGAAGTTATGAGTAAAAGAAATTTGAGTAAAGGAACAAACTGTCAATTTTTAAAAATTCTAGTAGTCTATCTTTTTAACGGGTCATCAAAAAAATCTGAAAATTTACCACGAAAGAGTTTTCAAAGGGTACTAAAAACTGTAAAAAAATTGAAAAAATCTGAAAAAAGAATTATTCGAAGTGTCCGATTTGACATGGAATGCCTCATATATAATATTCAAATAAATATTTTGCATTAAAAAATTTACTAAGAATTTTTTTATTTTTTTAAATGCAAAAATGTTTTTTTAAATTTAACATTATATCATGAGAGTGTCACAAAAAAATTTGCTAACTAATTATGCCTTAAGTTATTTGTAGCACACATTTTATAAAAAAAAAAAAAATATTTTGTACGAAATAGTTCAAAAGGAAAAAGTAACAAATTATAAGAGATTAAGATCAAATATTTTTAAATAAAATTGACAAATATATTAAAACTGATGTCTGTGCTAATCCAAACAAATCGGTTTATATATAAGAACGAAATATTCTTATAAGAAATTAATTTACTAAACATTTTTAGAAAATGTATTAAACATAGAAATAGGATTGTCATTTATAATAAAAATCGATTATTTATTGGAGATTGCAAACTTAGGGCGAATTACTCAATGAAAAGTTAGCTGCTAACTGCCGATTTAACGGAGCCTTTTGTCAAAATTTGTATGAAAAAGTTAAATTTAACAGAGAGTTATTTTATAACGGAGCATTGAGTAATCCAGCCTTAATGTAATGTTTTATTACACCGTGCAACAAAATTTTGTTTTTTTTTACGTGAGCCTCAATGACTGCAATCTAAATTTTCTTTGTAATGCGTTTTCTCTGGAATGCGAGGGCCGATTTTGTTTCTGCAAACTTCCCATGGTAGACTACGTCAATACCATGGTTTTTATATGTATACGGAATTTGTTTGTGTATTGGTTCAAAAGTTGTATGCATTTTAGCGCAATACCTATGCGTTTTCTCTGCAATTCGTGAACCAATTTTGTTTTTGTAAGTTCCCTGCGAACGGGGATGGTAATACCAAGGGCTTTATACGGACTTTGTATTTGTAATCGGTTGTTATATGCATTTAAGTGCACTAAATATAAAAATATGTTGCATTGTGTTCGTAATGCGTCTTTTCTGTAACGTGTGAACCGATTTTATTTCTGCCATGAAAGGTAACGTCAATGTCAAGGTATTTTTTATATGTATACGGTCTTTGTATGTGTACTGGTTCATGAGTTACATGCATTTTAGTGCACATACCTGTACGTTTCCGTAAATGGTGTGTATGGGTAAATATTTGGAAAGGTACTTCTAAGAGGGTGAAATAGGGTATACAATTGTACTTTCGTACTTTTCAAAGTTCGATTTTCGAACTCGAACTTTTGATTCAAAGGGACAAAAAGGGGTAAACATGGAAAATTGGTACTATTTTTATAACTTTTAAACAAGGTTGGCAATCGATACGCACCCAGAATAACGGTATTTGGCTATTGTACCGCAACCAATGAAGATATGGATATTTTTTACAGCGAATATTAAAGTCCATGAAATTTCTCGTATTTTTGATGTGTTACTTCGTGTTTGTACCGGTTGGTTTTCGAAATATAAGCCAATACCTTTATAATACCGTTTGAAACGGTATTTTAAAGGTATTGGCCTATATAACGAAAATGAACCGTTACAAACACGAAGTAACACATCAAAAATACTAGAAATTTCATCGACTTTCATAATCGCTTTTAAAAATGTCCATATCTTTATTGGTTGCGGTACAATAGCCAAATACTGTTATTCTGGGTGCGTATCGATTGCCAACCTTGCTTTTAAACTAAAAACCCCAGAATTCAAAAAATTAACTTGTAGGATCCTCCAGCATAATTAACATCCAAGACAAATATTCAAATTTAAAATGTTTAGGGTAAAAAGGGGTACCGAAGAATTTTCACTGCAAAGTGTTCGCTAGTACTATATGAAAGTAGACCACTAAATAAACAAAACCACCAAAGGATATCGGGGTTGGTCTTACATTTTACTTTTCTGGGGGAACGATGTGAGCGGTAGGAGCTGCTGTAATAAAAAACAAGTATAAAAGTTAAATTCGACTTTGCCGAATCTATGAATACCCCCCACAATGCCTTTTTTATTAAGGTTAGGTTAGGATAGTACATTTATATCGTGAAAAAATTAACAATTTTGATTAGAAATATTTTATTTTGAGTAAAAAGCTCTTTTTTTGTCTTTTAAAAAAAAAGAAAAATACTAATTTTTTTTTTTTTTGAGTGTAAATTTTTTTTCGAGTGTAAATTTTTTTTCGAGTGTAATTTTCAAGTTACTAATGCTTTTAAAACTAAACAAGTTTAAAAAGCATTGCTTTAAAACTAAACAAATTTGAAAAGCATTGCCAACTTACCACCAATGCTTTTAAAACTTGTTTACCACGTGGCATTTAAGATGAACCCAATCTGAAACTCGGGGTTTTGCTTATAACTTTTGAACCACTGGATGGATTGAGCTGAAATTCAACACCAAACAGACCCGGGGAACGCCAAAGATACATGCTAAGTTCAAATAGTCTCATTATTGTCTTTCGAAAGTTATCGTGTTTTTTATCTCGCAAATTCCCGGAAAACCCTTGCCGAAATTTACTCTTTTGCTCATAACTTTTAAACCAATGGACCGATTTGGCTGGATTGCAATACCAGCCTGACCAGGTATATGACCAACATATATGCCAAACTTCAGTAGCCTCTGTAAAGTCTTTTTAAAAGTTAGCGTGTTTTCTACGGACAGACAGACGGATGGACATCGCAAGATCGACTTAAAATCGATCGAGGATCATAAACATTAGAGTGTCCCTTATTTTGGAAATGTTGGAAATGTTGAGACGGTACCCCCTCATTTTTTTCCTTTTGACTAAAAAATAACTCAGGAAAATTTTACGCCCCTACGACCACGACTTCCCTACGCGACGGGGCCTTAAAGAACGGGGCCTCAAAAAACATTTTTCCATACAAGCCAAAAATTTTTTTTGATTTTTATTTTTTTTGTTTTTTATTATAATATTACTTGGTTAGCTTATTCACGAAAAAAAATTTGATTTTGGTGGGATGAGGCTTTCAGTTCTAAAAAATTTTTCGAAAAAAAAAATTTAGAGCTTTTGGGGTCCTTCAGTAAAAATTTTTTTTTTTTTAGTTTTGACAAGCAACCGTTTTAGTTGTAATGTTGCTTTTAATGATATATATTCATAAAAAAATATTATTCATATCTGTGACATCTTTATCGTGATCTAAATAAGGGTAAAAAATGCATTTTTGATGTTTTTCGATACACGATCAAGATGTCACAGATATGAATAATATTTTTTTTATGAATATATATCATTAAAAGCAACATTACAACTAAAACCGTTGCTTGTCAAAACTAAAAAAAAAAATTTTTAAAAAATTTTTACTGAAGGACCCCAAAAGCTTTAAAATTTTTTTTTCCAAAAATTTTTTAGAACTGAAAGCCTCATCCCACCAAAATCAAAATTTTTGTCGTGAATAAGCTAACCAAGTAATATTATAATTAATAACAAAAAAAATTAAAATAAAAAAAAAATTTTTTGGTTTGTATGGAAAAATGTTTTTTGAGGCCCCGTTCTTTAAGGCCCCGTCGCGTAGGGAAGGCGTGGTCGTAGGGGCGTAAAATTTTTCCTGAGTTATTTTTTAGTCAAAAGGAAAAAAATGAGGGGGTACCGTCTCAACATTTCCAACATTTCCAAAATAAGGGACACTCTAATAAACATATATACTTTATGGGGTCCTAGACCAATATTTCGATGTGTTACAAATGGAATGACAAACTTATATATAGATATGTTTTAAGAGAACTTTGGGAAACTTATATATAGATATGTTTTAAGAGAACTTTGGGAATAACAAAAATTATGGGGGTTGGTTATAAGTACATTTGACTTCTGTAGGTCAGGGCTGCCATATTTGACGATTTGTTTGTAAAAAAAATGACAAATGACGATTTGACGATTTTTGCCCTAAGAATGACGATTTTTCAAAAATTTACTTATTAAGATAAAATTTTATTTTTTTTTACATTCAAAAAGGTGTTTAAAAGTAATTCACAATGTTGTTTTATGGTTTCTACACTTATAAAGTTATTGCAGTTACTACATGCCGGTCATTTGTGTAGTAAGTAGTAGTTGTTGTTTTCAACTACAACTTCAGTTGTTTTGGTATGAAAAATCTCAAACAACTATTTTTTGTAGTCGTTTTTAAAAATAAATGCAAAAAATTACTACATTGCAGTAACAGTTGTTTTATGTAGTTGTTTTTAGTTTATAAAAAAACTTGTAATTTTCTAGAAATTTTTAGAAAAACGGATGTGTTGAACGAGTTGGAAGTGTCAGATGTAGCAGAAATTATTTCCAAATAATTTTAACCGTTTTTGACGTTTGGAAGAAAATTCTGACAATTTGAGTTACAGTAAAAACCAACTGTAATTTGAAGTAGTTTTTACCGTTTTTTGAAGTTGTTAATCAATAGTTAAAAACAACAATGATTTTTGGTTGATTTTACCGTAAAATATAGTGGACGCCTAAACAACAACAAATGTAGTAGTTTTAACTGTCTTTTGTAGTGGAATCTACCGTCATAATTTTTTTGAGTGTAGTAAACACAAGTAAACAAATTAAATTCGACTTGGCAAAATCCATGAATAATAATTTTAATACAAATAAAAACACTTTTCTAGTGAATTTAATTGTAAATCTTTAACCTTTTTGACTAGAAAAAATTTATTTTTAGCAAAAACTTATTAGTTATTTCAGTAACAAAAAAAATTTTTAAGTGTAATTTTCTTTTAGTGTAAAACTTTTTTTGAGTGTAAACATTTTATTTAGTGACAAAAAGACTTTGTTACTAATTTGTTTTTTAACACGTGAATTTACGAAAAATAACTTTTGAACTACCCCATCAGAAATTTTGCTAAACTGGCAGCAGCTTTTGGAAAGGAAACTCGAGTCAATGAGCGCATCCAAACCTGCTGAATTCATGCATGATTCTCTAAGGCGATGTCACACTTTAGAGCGCTAGTTGGATACACCGAAAAAGCGCTCTTAAGATGCTCTGAATTCACATCTCTTTAGAGCGCTGAAAATATCGCTATAAAGATGCAGTGAATTCATGTATCTTTTTAGAGCTAATTTAAGCAGAGTAAAGATGAAGCACAGTTGACTATTTCTGAAATACAATTGACTATTTCTGAATACAATTGGAAAATCTTAAATACAATTGACTAATTCTGAAAATCAATTGATCAGTTGGAAGAAATATCGCCTAATAGATCCAATTACATTAAAAAAATTTCCAATTATATTTCGAATTACACTGTGCAACAAGAAAAATGAGCCTCAATGGCTTCAACGCCACATGAAAGTAGACCATCAAGTGAACAAAATCACCAAAGGGTTTTGCAAAGTCAGTTCGGATTTCTTTTTTATAGCCCACTGAAGTTTTTATATTTTTATCAAAGGCGTTTGGAAAACGTCAAAAATACTATAATAAGAACACATCTGAGCTTCAAAATATGTTTTGATGTCTGCAGTGAAATTTTATGGCGGTTCTTTTCTTAGAACATTTTAACCCTCTAACTGCCATTTTAAGGGGTCATTTTAGTCCTTTTTCAAAAACTAAACACAGAAGTCTAATAAAATGTCCATTTAGAGGGTTAAAATGTTCTACAAATATTTTCCTCATAAAATTTCACTAGGGGTTGTCAAATGGTAAAAGTTTGTGCGACATGCGCAAAGTGCTTAAAAAGGGTCAAGTATAAATAATCAATGTTTGTTATTTTTTTTTACCAAAGCAGTGTTAAAAAATATCGACAAAAAGTGCAAATATACTTTTGAGCTAAAAATGATGTTCTGATGTGTTTTATAAAATTTTATGATGATTATTTTCTTTGACCAAATTAACCCTCTAGCTCCCGTTTTAAAGGGTAATTTTTGTCCTTTTTTAAAAGAAATACAAAAAAGTCTATAAAAAAAGGCAGTTAGAGGGTTAAAATGTTTTACAAATATTTTCTGCATCAAATTTTACTAGGGCACGTCTAAGACAGAAAGTTCGTCCAGCATATAGAAAATGCTTAAAAATTGTAAAGTATTCAAATTTTTTTTTATTTTTTTTTTGGGCCGAAATAAAAAAAAAAACAAATTAAAAAGTTAAATTCGACTTTGTCGAATGTATTGATACCCTCCACAATGTAAAAAAGTTTACTTGCTAAAAAACAAAACAAACATTTAAAAAAAAATCGACAAAAAAAATTTTTTGGTAAAAAAAAATTCGACGAAAATATTTTTTTTTGTAAAAAAATATGTTTGTACTTGTTTAAATACCATTCGGTGATCAATTCTGTTCACATGTGTTAAGCAGCAGCCGAATGAAGCCGAATACAAAAAAGTCCATAAAAAAAGGCAGTTAGAGGGTTAAAATGTTTTCTGCATCAAATTTTACTAGGGCACGTCTAAGACAGAAAGTCCAGCCCAGCATATAGGAAATGCTTTGCTTAACAATTTTAAAGTATTCAAATTTTTTTTTATATTTTTTTTGGGCCGAAATATAAAAAAATCAAGTAACAAAGTTAAATTCGACTTTGTCGAATGGATTAATACCCTCAACGATGTAAAAAGTTTATTTGCAAAAAAACAAAAAAAAAAAAAAACTGCGAAAAAAAATTTTTGATAAAAAAAAAATTTGACGCAAATGTTTTTTTTTTTTTTTAAACATGTTTGTACTTGTTTAAATACCATTCGGTGATCAATTCTGTTCACATGTGTCAACCAGCAGCCGAATTAAAGCATTTTGTGTTTTTAGGTTATGTTGAATGTACCTCAATTTTCGACGTATTTTTATGTTTTCGTTCATAACTTTTGAACCGCTGAACCGATTTCGCTCAAATGCAATACCAAACTACTTTTTTTTTATTTCGGCCAAAAAAAAAAAATAAAAAATTTGAATACTTTAAAATTTTTAAGCATTTTCTGTATGCAGGACGAACTTTCTGTCTTATTGTTAGACGTGCCCTAGTAAAATTTGATGCAGAAAATATTTGTAAAACATTTTAACCCTCTAACTGCTTTTTTTATAGACTTTTTTGTATTTCTTTTAAAAAAGGACAAAAATGACCCTTTAAAACGGGAGCTAGAGGGTTAATTTGGTCAAAGAAAAGAATCATCATAAAATTTTATAAAACACATCAGAACATCATTTTAAGCTCAAAAGTATATTTCCACTGTTTTTTGTCGATATTTTTTAACACTGCTTTGGTAAAAAAAAATAACAAACATTGATTATTTATACTTGACCCTTTTTAAGCACTTTGCGCATGTCGCAAAAACTTTTACCATTTGACAACCCCTAGTGAAATTTTATGAGGAAAATATTTGTAGAACATTTTAACCCCATAAATGGACGTTTTATTAGACTTCTGTGTTTAGTTTTTGAAAAAGGACTAAAATGACCCCTTAAAATGGCAGTTAGAGGGTTAAAATGTTCTAAGAAAAGAACCGCCATAAAATTTCACTGAAGACATCAAAACATATTTTGAAGCTCAGATGTGTTCTTATTATAGTATTTTTGACGTTTTCCAAACGCCTTTGATAAAAAAATGAAAACTTCAGTGGGCTATAAAAAAGAAATCCGAACTGACTTTGCAAAACCCTTTGCTGATTTTGTCCACTTGATGGTCTACTTTTATATGGCGTTGAAGGCATTGAGGCTCAATGCGATGACCCAAAATTTGTTGCACAGTGTTATATTTCAGAAACTTCCATTTATATTTCAGATATTACCATTTATAACCAAAAAAATTTTAATTACATTTCAAAAATTTTCAATTATATTGGAAATTTTTAAATATAATTGGGCATTTCTAAATATAATTGGAGATTCTAAAATATGATTGGACATTTTTTTGCAATATAATTTGTATTTTCTGAAACTAAAGTGGAAATGGTGTACTCATTTTTTTTTCATTCAAAATGTGAGGTGTTATGATAAAAGCACTCTTTGCAGCGCTGATTAATGCGCAATAATGATGCAGTGAAATCATGTGTCTTTGCCCAAAACTCATGGTTTTTTATTCAAAAAGTGTTAATTATATTTAAAAGGAAAGCATGTATGAAATTTTATCAAAATATAATTTTACATTTTGAGTTTTATATAAAAAATCTTAGCAAAAAATTTTAATTTTTTCCCGTTACTTTACTGCATCCTCAAGAGCGCTCTTTGGATGCGCTTCGGTATGCTATAAAAAGATGATGTGTCGCCAAAATCTCGATTTATTTTTGCTGGGACTGGACCGGACATCGCTAGATGGTCTTAAAACGGATCAAGGATCGTGAATATATACAATTTATAGGGTCCTAGCATGATATTTTATAAGTTGACGGTATAAAAAAACATCATTATTAAAAAAGTCTTGTATTTTTATTTATAAAGGATTTATTCCAGACCATGGTTTCTGTAGCCACCTCTACGTCTTCAGTGGAGAAAATTACATTGAATTTAAATTGTTTGATTTTTGTCGTGTATTTTTATTTTGGCGATTTTTTCAAATCGATTTGACGATTTACTCCAAAAATATCGTCAATTTGACGATTTTTTACAAAATTTATCTGGCAGCCCTGCTGTAGGTGCACCCTTGGGCCAGTTAGAGCGGTGAGAGCAAATTTTATAAAAATGATATTTTGTATAAGATCCCCTTAGGGAGTAGAGATAAGAATTAGGTTTGTTCAGAAGAAATGTTGGGAAGCTGAAATTAATATGGATCGGTCGTACACTGCATCTCTCTAGAAGTAACTCCGAGGCAATTGTGGGGCAAATGGCATCGGAGCTAAGGTGGTGGTAAACAACTACAAAAAGACCCACATAAGACAACAAAATGTAATTTTTATTAAATTTGGACCTATCGCTCTAACAGGGCCAAGGATGCACCTACACTCAAAACATTTTGTAGGGGAAAACAAATGAAAAACACACGTAAAACCAGTGAATAAACAATTGAAAACCATCCCAATAATTATTCATTTGTTTTAACAAACATCAACATTTATTTTTTACTGTTGACAAAATTTTCTAAAATAAATAACATTAAACATTAAAATATTACGTTTTTTTATTCTTTTTTACCTACAAATTTGAAAAAAAATAACATACTAAAACATTAAAAATTAATGATAGTTCTGTTATTTTTACCAACAAATTCCAAAAAAATAACCCACGAAAACATTAAAAATTAATGATTTCGTAGGTTAGTTTTTACAATTTTCTATTGAAATATTTTTTTAAAAATTTTTAATAAAATTTTGGGAATCGATCCCGCAATCAACTACATTCTGGCCAGACACTCTACCCATCGTGTCAAAATCACTTGATACAAACATGTTTTTATATTTCTATAAATAATTTTTTGAATTTTTTTTTCTACAAAAAATACCTGAATGTAAAAACTAATGATATTTCATTAAAAAATACCAACAGTTTAAAAAAAAATTACTTACACAAATCATTAAAAATTTAAAGAATAATCAGTAGTTTTTACTTACAGACCAAAAATAAATGACTTTAAAGATTAAATGTTAATAAAAACTCTTATTTTTTAGTGTGTTATTTTTGAAACAAAGGACTGCAGTAGTCATTAATAAAAACTGAACATCAAATAAATAATTTTTCTTTTAAAAACGACTAAACGGAAAACTTTTTAAATAAACTACAAACAGTTAATGACATAATTTTTTGAGTACGGGTAAAAATATGTTCTTGGAAAAAACTTGGAAAAATTAAAAAATAATGGAGGCAGATAAAATTGTATATTAAACACCTAGAAATTTGGAATGATGCATGGGACCAAATGTTAAAACATATAGTTATGTATGGCGATATCTTAAAAATATCGCACATCAAAATTTATTTCATAAATTTATCTCGCAATACATAGTGTCACACATGATCATATATGAAATAATCTGACTATATAAAAGTATATAAGATCATATTAAATTATTTTTACTCGGGTATATAAAAATGCATAAGATTCATATATTTTTAAGATTTAGCTTGTAATAATCTAGAATTCTGATTCCAATAAAAAAAGGTGTAAAATTAAAAAAAAAAAAAATCAGACAATTTTAAGTAAATTTTTTTTTTAATTTTACTCATATATTTTGAATGTTCATAACTTTTATGCCAATATTAAATAAATTTTATATTAAATAACACTAAGCACTTTATTTTGTATTGTGGTTAGGGCTGTCAATCCCGAAATCCCGAATCCCGAAATCCCGGGATATTTGTCATAAAATGAATCCTGAATCCCGGGATTTTTAAGCTCAAATCCCGGGATTTTTGATATATTAAAAATGTATGAGAATATATTTTTAAAAATACAACTCTGTTTAATTATTGTTACATTTAAATAAACAAAGTAAAACTAAAACTTTTTTTAATTTTCAACGTAGCTGGCCACGAATTTGGCTGAGCTGAGAATTCTACCCAGGCTTGCTGAATAATAGTCCAACGCACTAACCATTAAGCCACAGTCACGGAGCCCTTTGACCGAAGTTTGCAGGTTTTGGCGAAAATTATCTAAAAAACTGAAACTTTGATCGAAGGGCGCCACTAGTAAATTTAATCCGACTGGCCTCAAATTTGTACCACATTAGTTTTAGGCGTAGGAGAATAAAAATTTTGCCGGACGTTCAAAATTGGAAGAAAAACTTTTTTATACAAAATAATGAAAGTCTAATGTATTATATTATTACTTTTTTCCTTTAAATGTATTTATTATTTTAAATTTTCTTTAAATTAGTTTTAAAATTATACAGTGCAACAACCAAATTCGGAATGGGATGAAACCAAAAGCAAATAAAAATTGTCGTTTTCCATAACAAACCCCTCAAGGCATTTTTAGTTCATTGCTAAATAATTAATAATAATAATTACTTGAAAACTGCATAAGTGGCGTATACTTAATTTTTTAATTGCCTTTAAATAACAATCAGAATAATTAGAAATATTTTTTTAATAATTTCGTTGTAGGGAAATAGACATAAGGGTTTTCGTGGGAATCAAACCCACGACTTCCTGCTTAATAGGCAAGCACGCAACCATCTAACCCACAGTAGCCCCCTAATATGAACAATAAAATTGAAACATAAAGAGTCTACTATTTTTTTACTCTTATAATCAAAGAAATTTAATCCCAAAAAATCCCGGAATCCCGAAAAATCCCGGGATCGCGAAAAATCCCGTGATCCCGAAAAATCCCGGGATCCCGGGATTTCGAATTTCAAATCCCGAATCCCGGGATTTTAAAAAACCGATCCCGTTTGACAGCCCTAATTGTGGTTTACTTCATTGCATATTGAATATTTATAATTATATTATATACTACAATTATAATTATTATTGCATGTCTATTCTTTAATAAACATTATTTTATGTTGCAAAAACTATATTCAACCACTGCTACCAATTAAATATGGTTATTTATAAAATTGTAAACACAATATTTTTGGGATATTTAATTAACATTATTACTATTATAATTTTTATTGGAAATTGTTAACAATTTTGTACACTCCAAATAATAAATCTGTTAAATTACAGAAAAACTTTGTTTATTTAAGAGAGTACCATACTCTTCCAGCTAGCAACATAACTTGCTAACTTTACTATAAAACTCTGTAAAAAGGTTTGGACAAAAAAAAAAAAACTGTAAAATTGTGTAGTTTCTAGTAAAATATTAGTTAAATGGGATCACAATTTTACAGAGAAATACTCTGTAAACTTACATGTATATTAGAGTGTCCCTTATTTTGGAAATGTTGGAAATCTTGAGACGGTACCCGCTCATTTTTTTCCTTTTGACTTAAAAATAACTCAGGAAAAATTTTACGCCCCTAGGACCACGCCTTCCCTACGCGACGGGGCCTTAAAGAGCGGGGCCTAAAAAATCATTTTTCCATACAAACCAAAAAAATTTTTTTTTGATTTTTAATTTTTTTGTTATTAATTATTATATTACTTGGTTTGCTTATTCACGACAAAAAATTTGATTTTGGAGGGATAAGTCTTTCAGCGCTAAAAAATTTTTCGCAAAAAAAAAATTTGGGCGGCCGGGGTCCTACAGTAAAAAATTTTTAAAAAATATTTTTTTTTAGTTTTGACCAGCAACGGTTTTAGCTGCTATGTTGCTTTAAATGATATATATTCCAAAAAAAAAATTATTCATATCTGTGACATCTTTATCTTTTTCGAAAAAAAAAATTTTGAGCCGTAGGAATCCTACGGTAAAAAATTTTTAAAAAATATTTTTTTTTAGTTTTGAAAAGCAATGGTTTTAGTTTTTATGTTGTTTTTAATGATATATATTCCAAAAAAAATATTATTCATATTTGTGACATTTTTATCGTGTATCGAAAAAAATCATCAATGCATTTTTTACCCTTTTTTAGAACACGATTAAGATGTCACAGATACAAAAAATATTTTTTTATGAATATATATCATTTAAAGCAACATAGCAGCTAAAACCGTTGCTGGTCAAAACTAAAAAAAAATATTTTTTAAAAATTTTTTACTGTAGGACCCCGGCGGCTCAAAATTTTTTTTTGCGAAAAATTTTTTAGCGCTGAAAGACTTATCCCACCAAAATCAAATTTTTTGTTGTGAATAAGCAAACCAAGTAATATAATAAATAATAACAAAAAAATTAAAAATCAAAAAAAAAATTTTTTGGTTTGTATGGAAAAATGATTTTTTAGGCCCCGCTCTTTAAGGGCCCGTCGCGTAGGGAAGGCGTGGTCCTAGGGGCGTAAAATTTTTCCTGAGTTATTTTTAAGTCAAAAGGAAAAAAATGAGCGGGTACCGTCTCAAGATTTCCAACATTTCCAAAATAAGGGACACTCTAATGTATATGGGGCATTCCATGCCAAATCACTCACTTTTAGGCCCGACCCCCTTCGATTAATTTTATTTTTGGATATGTTTTAGTACGTATTAATTGCAACTTGCAGCCAAATTTTCAGCCTTTTATACCAAGGTGGTGTTGAGTAATCAATTTTTCAAAATGGCGATTTTTTCCAAAAAAATGAAAAAATTTAAATTTTCAATCAATTTTGACCAGTAAAAAATATAGATATATTAAAAAAAGATGGACAACATTTTGTTGGTAGTTAAATGTAGTTTTAGAAAAAAAAATATGAAAAATTATTCGAAGTAATTATCACTTGTTTTTTATCGTATAAAAATTAAAATCGACTTTTTGAAAAAGTCCGAAACCTTCGATTTTTTTTTTAAAATGTCAAAAAATTCTACTCTAAATTACGCAACTTTTAAGTCATAATTCGAGATGTGATCGTAATTCGTTCTATTTTTATTCAAATTTTGAAAATTGCACTTTTTTTTTTTTTGACTCCGGTTTATTATATATGGTGCTCCAAAAAAAATAATTTGGTAAATATTGACCGTAACTTCCCCTAGATATATTAACTTGGGTGTAAAAATACGTCTCAGAAAATTTTAGGATGATCGGACATGGGTAAGGCGTGCCGCATCGGCTTTGAAATTTGAAAATCGGATTACAAGGGAAAATATGCATTTATTTCTGTTTTCTTAATTTTTTTGGTATTTTAAGTTAATTTTGAATTCAAATGGTTACAGAAGTGAAATGTAGAGCAAAATGTCTCTCTATTAAGGTCATAAAAACCGAAATCGGTTTAAAATCAGCCAAGTTATTACAACTTCCCCAGGCATCTAACGTGTGGCAGACAACTTGATTAATCAATACAATCCGATTTTTGAAATTCATTGAAATTTTCTACTGTAATAACATTTTTTTATTCTTCAAGTTCAAATGTTATTAGATGACAAGTATTTTTCATATTGTGTTTTGCTAACATTTTTTAAATTAGTGCTAAAAATGCCTGCATTTTCCACACCCTTTTGAAATCTCTATTTAAAAAAAAAAATATTTTTTTTGTTTTAAAATTTGGATAAGTCAAAAAAATATTACACTGAAACATGAATAATAAAAAAATGTTATTACAGTAGAAAATTTCAATAAATTTAAAAAAAGGGCCTCGTATTTTTTAATCAAGTTGTATGGCACACGCTAGATGCCTGGGGAAGTTCTAATAACTTGGCTGATTTTCAACCGATTTTAGTTTTTAGTACCTTATTAGAAAGGCATTTTACTCCACATCATAATTCTGTAATCACTTGAATTAAAACTTAACTTAAAATACCAAAGAAATTGCGAAAACTGAAAAAAATTCATATTTTTCCTTGTAATCCGTTTTTTAAACTTCAAGGACCATGCTAAGCGCCTTACACATGTCCGATCGTCCCAAATTTTTGTGAGACGTATATTTACCTCCAAATGAATATATTTAGGGTAAGTTAGGGTCAGTATCTACCATTTTTTTTTTTTTTGGAGCTCCATATAAAATAAATCAGAGCCAAAACATAAAAGGTGCAATTTTAAAAATTAAAAAAAAAAATAGAAAGAATTGAGATCACATCTCGAGTTATGGCTTAAAAGTTGCATAATTTAGAGTAGAATTCTTATAGTTTTTTACAAAAAAATCGAAGGTTTCGGACTTTTTCAAAAAGTCGATTTTAATTTTTAAACGTCAAAAAATAAGTGATAATTACTTCGAATAATTTTTTCACATTTTTTTTCTAAAACTACATTTAAATACCAACAAAACGTTGTCCAACTTTTTTTAAAAAATCTATATTTTTTACTGGTCAAAATTGATTGAAAATTTAAATTTTTTCATTTCTTGGAAAAAATCGCCATTTTGAAAAATTGATTACTCAACACCACCTCGGTATAAAAGGCTGAAAATTTGGCTGCAAGTTGCATTTAATACGTACTAAAACATATCCAAAAATAAAATTAATCGAAGGGGGTCGGGCTTAAAAGTGAGTGATTTGGCATGGAATGCCCCATATGTAAAAATTCTGTACACCCAACATAATAACTATGTTAAATTACAGAAAACTCTGCTAACTTAACAGAGTACAGCATACATTTTCAGCCAGCAATAAAACTTGTAAATTTTACTAAAAAAACTCTGCAAAATCATTTGCACAAACAAAAACTGTACAACAACATAGTTTCCAGTAAAATATGAGTTAGATAGGATTAACATTTTACAGAGAAATTCTGTGTAAATTTACATGTATTTGTAAAAACTCTGTGAAATTATTTCGATAAAAAAATCTACCTCCGTCCCAAAATATTCTTAACATTTCTATAGATTTTTTTGTCCCAAAATAAACTTTACATTTTATTAAGCAGTGTTTTAGTTGAAATAATACAAGATAAAATTAAAAAAACAATCTTATACTAATCTCGTGTACTAAAATTGTAACAAAATTAATTAAAAATATTTGCAAGATGTCCCTATTGCATCCATAATGCATTTATTAAAAACCGTTAAAAGGGCCTCTAGCGTAAAATTTCTTATTTCATACGCCGCATTTTGTAATTATTTTCATCTTTTCGACCATAGTGGACACCATGCCTGTTTGTAACGTCGAAAACAAGTTGCCTCAATTATCTGGATGCAGTTTATTGAATCAATTTTGCACGTGAATTTAAAAATTGCAAAGCTATAAAGAATTTCTAAATTATTGATATGTCTCGATATGTATTAACGAAAAAAAAAAAAAGCTTTTTCAAAAAATCCTCCATAATCCCAGCCAAAATATAGAAATGTTAAGATTATTTTGGGACGGAGGTAGAACTTTTTTTTATTATTTTTTATGAAAAACTTTAAAACTTTTCTACAATAAAAAAAACAAGCAGAAAAGTTAAATTCGACTTGGGCGAATCTATGAATACCCTCCACAATGCCCTTTTTAAGTTATAGTAAATTTTCTAACGTGAAAAAAAATTAAATTTTTGGTTAGAAATATTTTATTTTGTGTAAAAAAACTTTTTATTATTAATTTAAAAAAAAAAAAAATACTAATTTTTTTTTTAGTGTAAAATTTTTTTGGAGTGTATTTTTTTTTTGTTTTAGTGTAAAAATATTTTTGAGTGACAAAAATACCTTGTAAAATATTTTTTTGACTTACAAATGTTTTTAAAACATGTTTAACGGGTTTTCAATACGTGAATTTAAGGTGATACTAATCTGAAAGTTACGGTTTTGCTAATAAATTTTGAACCACTGGACCGATTTGGCTGAAATTTAAAAGGAACTGGATTAGAGGAACGGCAAATATATGTGCCGTACTTCAGAAACCTCAGAATTGCCGTTCGAAAGTTTCCATGTGTTTTATCTCGATAATTCCAGAAAAACTCTTGCCGAAATTCACTCATTTGCTTATAACTTTTGAACCACTAGACCGATTTCGGTGGATTGCAATAACAACCTAACCAGGTAAATGCCCAACATATATGCCAAACTTCAGGAGCCTCCTTAAAGTCTTGCAAAAGTTAGCGTGTTTTCAACAGACAGACAGACGGACGGACGGACGGACGGACGGACGGACATCGCTAGATCGTCTTAAAATCGATCGAGGATCATGAATATATATGAGGGATTCCACACCAACTGTTCCACTACAGAAAAACCTTAGTGGTTTCAATGGGATATCATTTGCAAAGTATTCGCTCTTAGGGTACTATTAAATAACAATAATAAAATTTAAGTTTTTTCAAAAAGTGGGCCTTGTAGGCGTGGTCAAATATTGAAAATATCAAACTTTTTTGCCTGAATATCTTTACTTTAATATTTATGCAAATTGAATGAAACACATTAAAGTCTTTAAGACAAAAATTTTTTATAGATTTTTGTATGGGCTATCGATTAAAAAAATAAAAATTGGAAAATTTTCAGAAGAAGTTCTAAATTTTTAAAATTTAAACTTAAACTTTATTTATCAAAAAACATGCCGCAATTTTATTTTTTTTTTTTAATTTTTTAAAAAAAGTTAGTGCTTTTCTATCTGTTTTGAAATTTTCAGAGATGTGTTTTGCCTTGTTTTCGAAAAATAAAATATCAAAGATTGCAATACGCTAATTTTATACAATAATGGTGTATAAAACGTGTGCGTATGAGTAATATCAATACTTAAAAAATATTTTAAGAGGCGATGGGAGCGTGAGTGAGGTTTTATTTACGATCACGCACGCTAATAAAAAAATATTCAAGCACGATATTTTATTTTACTCACGCTCACGTGAACATCGTGACCGTGACTTATTTTTAACATGATAATATTTTTAGGCTGGTGTCTAATTTTAAAAAAGTTGCAGGACGCCACCTCAGTTTGACTATATAAGCTAACGACTAACAAAAAAGAAAATTGGAATTACTGTTTTCGTTTTCTTAAAACCAAAAATTTTACTAACTTGGGTTTGTAACTTGGATAATAATTCACCTCGTGGTGAATAACAAAAATATTCACCAGCTGGTGAATAAAATGTAACATAATTATTTTTCATCAATATTTTTTTTTTTCATAAATATTTTTTTTTCATCAATATTTTTTTTTTCATCAAAAAAAAATTTTTTTTTTCATCAATATTTTTTTTTTCATCAATATTTTTTTTTTTTTTTTCATCAATTTTTTTTTTTTTTCATCAATATTTTTTTTTTTCATCAATATTTTTTTTTCATCAATATTTTTTTTTTTCATCAATATTTTTTTTTTTCATCAATATTTTTTTTTTCATCAATATTTTTTTTTTTCATCAATATTTTTTTTTCATCAATATTTTTTTTTTCATCAATATTTTTTTTTTTTTCATCAATATTTTTTTTTCATCAATATTTTTTTTTTTTTCATCAATATTTTTTTTTTTTTCATCAATATTTTTTTTTTCATCAATATTTTTTTTTTTATCAATATTTTTTTTTTCATCAATATATTTTTTTCATCAAAAAAATTTTTTTTTTCATCAATATTTTTTTTCATAATTTTTTTTTCATTAAATATTTATTTTTATCAATAAAATTTTTTCATTAAAACCCTTTTCCTTATCAAACACTTTTAGTTATCGAAAAACATAGACAAACAGATAGATGGATATCACTAGAATGTCTTAGAAAAATTTTGCTTTGGAAAGAACACCTACTTGTACAGCAAAACATTATCATGATTCAATGGTTTGGGCACGAGTACAAACTTCGCAGACATTTTTTCTACTCACGTGTGCGTGAATGAGCGTGACTAATATTTTTCTTTCATGAGCGTGCGTACTCGTTATTAAAAACTCACTCACGCTACCATCGCCTCTTAAAATATTTTTTAAGTATTGATATTACTCATACGCACACGTTTTATACACCATTATTGTATAAAATTAGCGTATTGCAATCTTTGACATTTGATTTCTCGAAAACAAGGCAAAACACATCTCTAAAAATTTCAAAACGAATAGAAAAGTCCTTTAACTTTATTTTTTTAAATTAAAAAAAAAAAAAATAAAATTGCGGCATGTTTTTTGATAAATAAAGTTTAAGTTTAAATTTAAAAAATTCAGAACTTTTTCTGAAAATTTTCCAATTTTAATTTTTTTAATTGATAGCCCATACAAAAATCTATAAAAAACTTTTGTCGTTAAGACTTTACTGTGTTTCATTTAATTTGCATAAATATTTTGCTGAACATTTGGTGTGGAATGCCTCATATACTTTATGGGGTCCTATACCATATATTTCGAGGTGTTACAAACGGAATGACAAACTTATATATACCCTCTATCACAAGAGTGGAGGGTATAAAAACAAGAAAAGTTTCTTACTTTTTTTGCTACCTCCTATTTGACAAGAATGCACAAGCTTTTTACCAATAATTTTGTAATTTTACAAAAACTTTATTGGTAAAAATTGTAAATTTACAATTGTTTTTTGTAATTTTTTTTTGTAATTTTATAAACTTTTTACCAATAAAATTGTAAATTTACACCTTTTTTTGACACTATAAAACTTACAAGGAATTCTCGTGAATTTACTAGATTTTTTTTTTTAAGTTATCTTGAAAATTTGTAAAATTAAAGAAAAAGAAAACAAGAATTACTATTTTCATTTTCTTAAAACCAAAAATTTTAATAACTTGGGTTTGTAACTTGGATAATAATTCACCTCGTGGTGAATAAAACAGTTTTTCACCAGCTGGTGAATAAAAGTAACATAATTATTTTTCAACAAAAAAAAAAAAATTTTTTCATTTTTTTTTTTTATCAAATTTTTTTTTCTATTCATCATTTTTTTTTTCATCAAATTTTTTTTCCATGATTTTTTTTTTTTTCATCAATTTTTTTTTCATAATTTTTTTTCATCATTTTTTTTTAATTAATTTTTTTTTTTTTATCAAATTTTTTTTTCATCATTTTTTTTTTCATCAAATTTTTTTTTGATCAAATTTTTTTTTTTCATTAATTTTTTTTTCATCAATTTTTTTCATTTTTTTTTTTTATCAAATTTTTTTTTCATCAAAACTTTTTTTTTCATCAATTTTTTTTTATCAATTTTTTTTCATCAAATTTTTTAGTATCATTTTTTTACATCAAAAAATTTTTCTTATCATCAAAAAAATTCATCAAAAACTTTTTTCATCAAAATTGTTTTTAACATAATTTTGTTTTTCGTGAAAAAATCAAAACTACTTTTTCACCAAGTCTAAGCGTTTCGCAAAAAAATTTTCCATTTGTTTATCAAATGTACATAAAACAAGTGAGAGTGTTATATTCTTTGGTGCCGAATCTTTTATACTCTCCAAAATGTAAATAAATTTTTTTTTCACTTATTTTTGCACTCACTTACGAAATGTACAGCTCTTTTGGTTTTTTAATGGGGTCCTCGACTGATATTTCAATTCGTTTTACATGGAATAGCAAAGTAATATAACATTATTTGTTCTAAAAAAAACTTTGCTTTGGCAAGTACACCCAAATCTTCCGCAAAACATTATCATGATTTAATGTTCGGGACAAGAGTACACAATTCGCAGGCATTTTTTTGTACAAAAATCGGTTTGTACTTGTAAAAATACCACCTTGTCCAATTCTGTTTACATATGCCAACCAGTAGCCAATTAAAAACATTTTGCATTTTTAGGTCATGTAGAATGTACCAAAATTTTCGAGGTGTTCTTACATGTTCGTTCATAACTTTTGAACCGCCGAACTGATTTCGTTCAAATGCAATACCAAACTTCTTAGGACAACAGCAAGTTAATATACTAATTCTCAGTCATATATGTTTGATATTTTGGCCGTGATCATTATTTCAACAGACGGACAGACAGCCGGACATCGGTAGAATGTCTTAGAATAGATCACTGATCAATAACAACGTCCGATAGCTAATATTAAACATGAACCGGATGATATACGTCTGAAAGTAGAGATCGAATGGAGTAAAACCGCATTTACAGTTTTTGATTTCGTGATCCTGTTTCCTTTTAAAAGGACTTTAAATTTTTAAAGGATACCTTTTTGAAAATATTTTTGAAATAATTATGCTTGTAATATGATGACACTGGTGATGGGAAAAGAAAGAGGAAGATCTCCCCTAATTTTTTAATTTTTTATTTTGCCATATCAGGATATGAAAATATTTTGTTGAACATTTTGAATGATATTGAAGGATACATTTTTGAAAGGACGTAACTAACCTCCTTTTTTCAGATATGTAGAAATAATAAAATAGTAAAATTAGGGGAGATCCTCCTCTTTCATTTGCTATTACTAGTTGCATCCTAGGACCAGTACAAATATCCAAAAAATATTTTATAAAATGTAATACTATAAAATTTTTAAGTCCTTTTAAAAGGAAACAGGATCACAATAAGAAAAAGTCTAAATGCAGTTTTACTACATTTCTACATTTAGTCTCTAGTTTCAAATGCACCAAGATTTGAAGAAGTTGGCGATTCCATTTATAATACTCCACAAAATATCTCACTTTTTGCTAATTTTATGTATGAAATGAAAGAAACACAAGTAATTAAATTCGCCTCCAATTAATAATTTCACAGCTTTTAGCCATGTTATTTATTATTGTTAAAGCGAAATTTAATTATGTTTATAAGCATTTTCATTTAAAACTATTTGTTTGCTTTATATTTAAAAAGTGCTTCAATTAAATTCTACATTAGTGCCCCCCATTTCCCGGTTCTCGGTATTCCCGGGAATACCGGTATTCCCGGTTCTGGAACCGGTTTCCCGGTTCTAGATATATTCACGGGAATACCGGTATTCCCGGTTCTGAGCCTGGTACCGGTTCTCAAAAACCAAAAAAATACTGTACCATAAAATATTTAAATTACACTATTTAATCAGTATTTCAGTAATATTTAGTTGTGTTTGCAAAATTATTTAAAATCGTGCAACTATTTTTTCTTAAATTAGGAAAATAAAATGGAAATTGTGTTTTTCACATGTTTTGTATTTTTTTTAGTAAAAGCAAAGAAAAAATTTTAATTGTACAAAATTTTACAAAATATACATACCGGTAGTCCCGGGAATACCGGCAGAACCGGAACCGGGAATACCGGTATTCCCGGGAATACCGGGAATGAACTAAGAACCGGGAAACCGGTACCATTTCCCGGTAATACCGAGAACCGGGAATACCGGTATTCCCGGTACTACGGTACTGACCGTAGGCACTATTCTACATAAATCCGTACACATTAAATTACACTGTGCAACAAATTTTGGGTCATCACTTTGAGCCTCAATGCCTTCAACACTATATGAAAGTAGACTATCAAATGGACAAATTCACCAAAGGGTTTTGCTAAGTCAGTTCGGCTTTCTTTTTTATAGCCCACTGAAGTTTTCATTTTTTTTATCAAAGGCGTTAAAAATCTATATAAATAAAAATCAATTGTCGTTCGTTGGTAACAGCATCAGTTGAGAACGGCTGGACCGATTTGGACAATTCTTTTTTTGAAATGTTCGTCATAGCCCAACTTAGGTTTTTACGTAAAGAAAAATTGACCACGCCCACTTTTACGCCCACTTTTTTCGATTTATCTAAAATCGGAAAACGGCTGCACCGATTTGGGTAATTTTTTTATTTAAATGTTCATAATAGTCCAATTTAAGTTTGTACTGAAAGGAAAATCGTCCATGCCAACTTTTACGCCCATTTTTTCAATTTATCTAAAATCTGAGAATGGCTGGGCCAATTTGACAATTTTTTTTTAATGCATTTTCATCATATTCCAACTTTGGTTTTTTAAAAAAAAATTTACCACTCCCACTTTGGCTAACTTTTGTTGAAAATGTTCGCCATAAGTCAACTAAGGTTTTTATGGGCAGTAGAATTTTCCACGCCCACTTTTTGCTATGTATCGAAAGAACTAAGGCGGCTAGACCGATTTGGTTATAGTCCGCAAAAGATTTTTAAGGAAAGAAAAATTGTGCACACTGCTCACTTTTAACGATATACGTATATCATGAAATGGGTGGATAAATTTATCTAATTTTGTTTTTAATGTTCGTCATAGTCCAGCAAAGGACCACTTTTAAATGGATGGACCGAGTTGGTTAAATTCAAATAAGGTTTTACGGTAAGATAAGTTGTCCACCCTCTCCTTTTTTTCGATATATATAAAATTTACTAAATAGAAAAATAAAATATAGACAAGCTCTTTGTCTCCAGCTCTTAATTTTTTGGAACTTTTTAACAGAAGGTACGAAAACTGTTAGACGAGGAAAATACGATAATGTTAAATTAACATTGTTGGTTTGACAAATAATGCTAACTTTTTATATCGAAAAAGCGCTTAACCAATTTTAAAAAAATGTATCAATTTATAATTTTTATGTTAATATTATTTAGGAAATACCTTTAAAAGTGTTTAAAACAAATTGTCAGCAAATAAAAAGTCATTGGATTTCCCGATAATCCACAAAAAAAACTTTTTTTACAGCTAGATGAAAAAAAACGCTAGCTTTAGTCTGAAAATCGCCAAACTGCAACACTTTTATATCGAACTTAAGGGATTTTTTTGGTTTGATCAAACGTCCAGTTCGATGGCGGACTTAGCAAAGGGAATTTAAGAGCGGCTTTAACAGAAGAAGAGCGAGTTCAGATCTCTTTAGTATTGATACTCCTTGATATAGAATAATAAAATATAAATAAAAATTATATGTAGTTCGTTGGTAATCGCATCACTTGAGAACTGACCGATTTTGATAATATTTTTCTTTAAGTTCGTCTTATTTTTTTTAATGTTTTTCTTTGGTTTTTTTCGGAAAACAAATTAATCTCGCCCACTTTTACGCCTCCTTTTTTCGATATATCTGAAATCGGAGAACGGCTGTACTTAACTTTTTTTTTTAATTTTCGTCATAGTCCAATTTAGGTTAAAACGGAAATAAAATTTGTTCACGCCACTTTTATTTCGATATATCTAAAATAGTAGAACGGCAGGGCTGATTTGGCTATTAGTAGTATTTGTTGACGTTCGTGATAGTACAACTAAGGTTTTTACGGAAAGATAAATTGTCCACTCCCACGTCGAAGAAAGACTTGCCTGATTTGTTAAATTTTTTCTTTAATGATCGTTATAGTCCAAGTAAGGATTTTGAAATAATTATTTGCCTCCCCACTTAAAAGCCCACATTTTTCAACATCCTTAAAATTTGCAACACTTGAGAACGCCTGGACCGATGTGGCTAATTGTTTTAAATGTTTGTAATGTTCCATATAATTGTTTGGAAAGAAAAATTGTCCTCGGCCACTTTTTTCGATACATTTAAAATTTGTTTTTACTCTAATTCGATCTATTAAAAAAAAATATTTCTTAATATATTCCGCTTAAACTTGGTAAAAATGACTTTAAATCCTTTGGGATTTTTACCATATGTACAATTTTAACTTACCACACAAATTTTAACGCCCACTATTGTCCAAATATGTCGACTACTAATGACCGGACTGATTTTTTTAAGTTGATTATAGGTTTTGTTTGAACTCAAGACAATAGCTCACGATAAGAACGAGGAATATGAGTAATTTATTTTTGTGTTGTTCGTAATGATATTAAAGAAGTTTTGAATTTGTACAGTACGCAAAGTCGAAGACATGGTTATTGTTATTTTAAGTTCCTAAAATATAATTTGAAGATGATACTCTCCCTAATCGGGTCTTTAAAACCACGCCTACAACTTTTTCTAAGCTAAGAAATTCATTACCCTTTTATGCAGGGCTATATATCTGTGGACGTTTGACAAAAGCACTTATTTTTTTAAAAAAATATTTTTCGAGCTTTTTTTAAGAGACTGTAATGGTAAGAACTAGATGATTTTCTCAAAATTTTTCAAGAGATCTGATAACCTGATATTTCCAATTGTTGAGATCTTTAAAAAAAATCATGGAAAAAGTGTTTGTTGTATCCGAAAAAGTCAATTTTAATATATTTTTGACAAAAGAACTTAAATCGAAGTAAATGCTTTTGTCAAATCTCCACAGATATATATTTGAAGCGATACGAAATATAACACTGATCTTATATTTGGGCCAGCAACGCGGACCGAGTCAGCTAGTACTGTAATAAAAACTCTTCTGAGCTTCAAAATGTGATGTAATGTCTTCAGTTAAATTTTATGGCGGTTCTTTTCTTAGAACATTTTAACCCTATAACTGCCATTTTAAGGGGTCATTTTAGTCCTTTTTCAAAATCTGAACACAGAAGTCTAATAAAACGTCCATTTAGAGGCTTAAAATGTTCTACAAATATTTTCCTCATAAAATTTGACTAGGGGTTGTCAAGTGATCAAAGTTTGTGCCACATGCGCAAAATGCTTAAAAAGGGTCAAGTATACAAAATCAATGTTTGTTTTTTCTAAAGCAGTGTTAAAAAACATCGACTAAAAACAGTGCAAATATACTTCTGAGCTAAAAATGATGTTCTGGCGTTTTTTATAAAATTTTATGATGATTCTTTTCTTTGACCAAATTAACCCTCTAGCTCCCGTTTTAAGGGGTCAATTTTGTCCTTTTTTAAAAGAAATACAAAAAAGTCTTTAAAAAATGACAGTTAGAGGGTTAAAATGTTCTACAAATATTTTCTGCATCAAATTTTACTAGGGGTCGTCAAAGACAAAAAAGACATTTGGACTATGTAAAATGCTAAAAAAAAGTATGTGCAAAAATTGTATGTGCAAATTTTACAACTTTACTTTTTTGTTAGCATTTTACATAGTCCAAATGTATTTTTTGGCTTTGACGATCCCTAGTAAAATTTTATGCAGAAAATATTTGTTGAACATTTTAACCCTCTAACAGTCTTTTCTTATAGACTTTTTTGTATTTCTTTTAAAAAAGGACAAAGAAAATAATCATTGGTCAAAGAAAATAATCATCATAAAATTTTATAAAACACATCAGAACATAATTTTTAGCTCAGAAGTATATTTGCACTGTTTTTTGTCGATATATTTTAACACTACTTTGGCAAAAAAAATAACAAACATTGATTATTTATACTTAACCCTTTTTAAGCATTTTGAGCATGTGGAACAAACTTTGAACATTTGATAACCCCCTGTGAAATTTTATGAAAAAAATATTTGTAGAATATTTTAACCCTCTAAGTGGACGTTTTATTAAACTTCTGTGTTCAGCTTTTGAAAAAGGACTAAAATGGCCCCTTAAAATGGCAGTTATAGAGTTAAAATGTTCTAAGAAAAGAACCTCCATACAATTTCACTGAAGACATCAAATCATATTTTGAAGCTCAGATGAGTTTTTATTACAGTATTTTTGACATTTTCCAAACGCCTTTGATAAAAAAATAAAAACTTCAGTGGGCTATAAAAAAGAAATCCGAACTGACTTTGCAAAACCCTTTGGTGATTTTGTCCATTTGATGGTCTACTTTCAAATGGCGTTGAAGCCATTGAGGCTCATTTTTCTTGTTGTTATTTGTATTCACAAATGGTGTTAATGATATTTTAAACATGAAAACTCTATTAAAATGCGTTTATTAAATGAATGAATAACTAATTTGATTATATTTTAAACGTTAACTGAATGTATGCATGCATTAACGTATTAACAATTTTAAAATAGGTAAATAAATAAAAATTACTCATACGCTATGTTGTTATTTACAAAATTTAATGCAGAATGTTGCCTGTGTCAACACGGCGTATGAGTAACGAATATTTGCAAAACCAAAAAATTTTCGTTACTACACAATAAAATACATACAAGAGAATTACAGATTTTTTATGAAATCCAATATTTAAATGCGATTTTCTCGAAAAATACGAAAAATGCCCTCCTGATTTTTTTTGTGTGGATACACAAACATAGACAAACAAATTTTAAAAAAAATGTGGCCGGATTTTTGATAAATTGATTTGAACGGATTCTTAAAATTTTCCAAAATAAAAAACTTGAATCGACAGCCCATAAAAAAATATGCAAGAATGTAAATTTTTGAGATAGGGTGCATTTCGTTATGATTTTCAAAATATTTAATCAAGAGAACTCTGCACAAATTTTACCATTCTTCCAATATTTAATTTAGCCCAGTTTTTAAAAAATTGAAAAACCAAAAACGCAAAATTTTCTTAGGGCTATCCATACCACGATTCAGACATTCATGGGACACATGTTATTTTTTGCTCTGGGCATTTGCCTCATATGGGGTATTCGACATGGCGTGCAAAACATTTTGTTCAAATTCTGATTATTTTGTATATACCCTACACCACACTGGTACAGGGTATAATGAGTTTGTGCCGATGTTTGTAACTACCCTAAATATTGGTCCTAGACCTACCTTCAAGTATACCGATCGACTCAGAATTACTTTTTGAGTCGATTTAGCGATGTCCGTCCGTCCGTCTGTCCATCTATCGGTTTAAGCACGATACAGCTCGCAATTTTCAACCAATTGACTTGAAATTTGAAACTTAAGTTTCTTTTGGCCCAAGGACGAAGCCTATTGAAATTGGAAAAAATCGGTCCATGTTTAGACCTAGCCCCCATACAAACGCCCCCTTTGAATTCCGCTTAAATGCCTCTGACAACCATATTATAATAGATATCGATTTGAAATTTAACAGGTAATAATATTTTATATGCACAAACCATCATACCAAATTTTAAAGGAATCGGTTCAGTCTTTCTGGTAGTCCCCATACAAACCACCCTCCCGTAATTCACATAATTCCCACATAATTCATAAGAATTAATATATTTGATTAAAATTTTATTTGTATGTGTTAAACGTGTACTTTGGTAGCCTTATCAAATCGGAATACAATTGGGCCGTTTTTGGACTTAGTCCCCCATATAAAAATTTCGACCGGTATTCAGTTAAATCGGTCTATTGGCAAAAAAATAAACCAATTTCACTAAAATTTGATCTATGTGTGTTTTCTACACTAAATAAAGATCTAACAAAAGATAGGTCCAATCGGTCCATGTTTGGACTTGGAGCCCATTTTCCGAAAAACACTGGTGTAGGGTATTATATAGCCGGTCTTGACCGACTATAACATTCTTACTTATTTTTTTAAATAAAAATTGTTTTATTCGACACACAGTGTAACCTTTGTATGGAAAAGGCGCGCATCAAATTTTTTTAATCATAACTTTTGAACGGCTAGACCTATTAAAACGTTTGGTACAGTTTTGGAAACTAGGAACTTAGAGAATTTTTTGGACATTGTTTCAAGGATGTACTGTTAATACCCTACTTAAAACGGGGAGGTAAAGTCGGTTAACTAACCAAAAAAAAAGTCAAAATAATAAAGATTTTCTCGAAAATTATACAACTATATTGTTAAATTCAAAAATCTGAATTCACGACCAGCATGTTGAGCAACATGTTACAGATAGACCCAAAAAAAATTAACCTATTTACGATTTAGAAATAATGATTTTATCATTAAATGTTACTTACTTTTATATATTTTTAAGATCGATCATTTATCTGCATATAAACAATCCACCCTACATTAAAAAAACCGGAAATTAAGACTTGTTTTCCCTCAGGAAATTTATTTTAATACAAACAAAAATACTAAAAAAATAACCAATAAAAATTTAATTATCCCGTGTAAAAATGTATTAGATCTTATCTGATCTGTTCATATATGTTCATATATGATCGTATCTGATTGCATATAATTATATCTGAAATGTCCAAAATCGAGATATAATTATATCTCGGATTTGGTCAACATTGCCAAATCCGAGATATAATTAGATCTCGATTTTGGACATTTTACACCATAGATGAGGGCCGTTTTACTGAATATTTTGCCATTAAAAAGTCATTTTCGTGAAAATGGAAGATAGAGGGTTTTGAATATAGGCCCTCGATATGTCCTTTAAAATTACTAAATATGAGAGGTAAGTGATTTTTGATACATTTTAGTACACGATAACGATATCGCAAATAGGAATAATATTTTTTTTATAGAATTTTATCATTAAAAGCAGCATCTCAGCTAAAATCGTTTTAAGTCAAAACTAAAAAGAAAAAATTAAAAATTTTAGAGTAGGACCTAGTGTTTCCAATTATTCGACCCTGCCGGTTAACCGGTTAGGGCATTATTCGAAAATTGCCGAAAATTGGTTAATCGGTTATTCGGGTCGATTAATCGGAAAAAGTTGCGATTAATCGATTAATCGTCAAAAACAATGAAAATTAAATTTTAAACGATTTTTTAAAAGTAATGTAACCAAAAATAAAAGTATTTTAAGTAAAATTTAATTTTAAGTCTTTATACACACACACACACACACACACACACACACACACACACACACACACACACACACACACACACACACACACACACAAAACTTAAATGAGTTTCAATTACTATTTTAATTGATTTTGCACCTATCACGAAAGTAATAGTATTAATTACTAAAATTTGTAAAAGTTTAATATCGCAAAAGTGCATTTATTCTCAATTCACGGAAATTTTCGAAATTTATTAAAAAATTTTATCATATCAATTAAAAAAATTATTAAAAACAAAATCGAACTTTTTAAAATTTTTTATTAAATTTTTTTTTTCTTTAAAATTTTTTGTGTGCAGTTTTTAAAGGGGAAAACCAAAACGCAACTAATTGAAATTTAGATAAAATAAAAACTCCTAAATTTTATTTGGAATTTTCTAAATTTCAATAGGGATTTCTGAGTTTCAATTGGCCATTTCCGTTTTTTAATTGGGATTTCACAGTTTCAATTTATTTATAACTGTAATTTTTAAATTTAAATTTTGATTTTCTAAATTATGAATATCAATTCAGATTTCTGAATTGGTATTTCTTAATTTCAATTGGGATTTTTGAATTTTAATTGTGCTTTTCAGAATTTTAATTGATGTCTTCTAAATATTAATTTTGATTTATATAATTTGATTTCACTTTTCTAAATTTCAATTGGGATTTCAATTGAGATTTCTGAATTTTATTAGCTCTTCAGAAACTGAATTATCTTTTCTGAATTTCATTTAGAATTTTTTAATTTCAATTTTGCTTTTTTAAATTTCAATTGAAATTTCTTAATTTCAGTAGGCTTCTGTAAATTTCAATTTTGTGAAATTGGGAGTTTCTGAATATCAATTAGGATTTCTTAATTTCAATAAGCTTTTCTGAATTTGGATTGAGCTTTCGTAAATGTTAATTGGGCGTTTCTGAATTTCGATTTGGGTTTCTGAATTTCAATTGGGATTTCTGAATTTGAATCAGCTTTTCTTAATTTCAATTGGGATTTTCCGATTTTTAATTGGGATTTTCAATATGGCGTTTGAAAACTGTAATTAGGATTTCTGAGATTAAATGTAACTACCTACTGATGACGTAGAAGTGGCTACAGAAACCATGGTCTTGGGTAAATCCACATTTAATTTAATCTTTTGAAGACACAATTTTCTTCTTCAATCAAAAACAAAAACAACACACTTAAAGAATTTTGTTCATTACGGCTATGAAAACGTACATTGATTCTATGAAAAAAATCATTAGAAGTGAGCCAATGATGCCCTTCATAAAATCTATGAAACAAATTTATAGAAACCAGATACCTATGAAAAAGTTCATAGGCTATGGAAAAAAAATTTTATTGTTCAATTCTATTTTTTTTATTTTATTATTTAATTTTTATTTACTTTATTATTTTATTTTTATTTATTTACAATATTCTATTTTGAAAAATTTATTTATTTTTAACTGATCCCCACCGAGATTCGAACACAATACCAGTTGTTCGTGAAGCTTAGTCTCTAACCACTGAGCTAAAGTAAGTAAACAAGTTATAACACTTAAAATCCATTTTGTTAAATATTCTGCTTTAAAATATTATGCTCTGCCACAATGCTCTGCCAAAATCTGTGTGTATTTTTGTAGAAAACAAAATGTTTGTGTATTTGCAAAAAAAAAATAACGAACATTACAAAACTAAGTGTTAGTCGGCGAGGTTTTCCTCCTTTGGTGGCGCTGCTAGCTAAGGCGTCGATTATAAATTTCCCAGCCGGTAGGTCTTGGGTTCGAACCCCGCCTGGGCAGCAATATTTTTTTTTTTTACGTTTTTTATGTGTTTTTTATATTTTTTTAATATATTTATTCAAATTATTTAATTATTGTAACATTATTTTAATTTTTAAAAAATTATTAATGACATTTTTTTCTATGAATTTTTTCTATGAATCTTACAAAATCTATGAATAAAATTCTAGGAAATATTTCAAAATACTAATGAATATTCATTCAGCCAATGAATTGTTTCATAGATTCTATGAATTTGGTTTTATGAAATATGTTCATAGATATTATGAACAATAATTCTTTCAGTGCAGATTAATATTTTAATTTTTCTTTTCCAAACTGTTAATTGCTGGTTTCTGAATATTTTTTTTCTGTAGTTTTGACTTTTTTCGGTAGTGTTTGTAAAAACGAGGAAGTGTTTCAAACTAATTATAGTAGAATATAGAGATAATAATATTAACCGGTTAATCGAACTATTTTAACCGATTAATCGGGTCGAAAAATTATTTGCGTTTAAAATTATTTGTTTCGACATTAACCGAAATAGAGGAATCGATTAACCGAATTGGAAACACTAGGACCCCAACGGCCCTAAATTTTTTTTTCGAAGTCAATTTTGAAGCGGAAGGGTTTATTACACCAAAATTAAATTTTTAGTCGTTTATCAAGTAAAATAATAACTAATTTTGCCCGATTTGGCTAAAAATTTAAGTGTAGAGTTTTTAGACCAAAATACCATCCCAATGGTCATGTATAATTATATTAAATAATAGGTTTTTATATCTACCGGGAATACATATATTTTTTTATTTTTATTTTTTTTTTAATTTTTAAAAATCCAAAACCTTGACCGCCAGATACCACGCATTATTTTAATCCGATGGGCCTCAAATTTGTCAAGTAAAATAAAAATTAGGCTGGACTCTTGGAAAAGCAAAATTTAAAGAAAAAATGTCACTCTATATTTGAAAATATTATACCGAGTTACTAAACTTATTTCCAAGTTGCATTAAAAACCATAAAAAATATTAACTTGGCCTCAAGCAACTTTTTGTTTTTTTTTTTACAAAAGCAAAATATAAATAATTTCCTCGAATTTATCTTGCAATAACAATAAAACTATATTTATTTTTTTTTCAGCTTTTTAAAATTATGTTGTAAACCTTAGACTGACTTTTTAAATGCGCTCTTGTTCTTGTTTGCTAATTTATGAAATTTATCTTCTTCTACCTTGATTGCTTAATTTCCCAAAGAAACACAGACTTTAACTTAACGTGTTAAAGACAAAAAAACAACAACAAAAAATTTATAACGCAGAAGAAAAAGACGAAGAATTAGAAATGTTTGTGGCTATAAATCAAATGAAATATAGTGCCAAAACACGTAAAAAAGAACTGGAGGAAGAAGAACAGGAGGCACAAGATGAAATGAAGGCGAAATATAAAGAAAATAATATAATAATGCCAACAGACAGGATAGATGCAGCAGCAGCAGCAGACTCAAGAAATGAGCAAAAACACCAGAACTTGGCAAAACACCGAAACGTCATAGTGCCACCTTTGCAACAGAATAATAATGAAAAAACCGACGAACTGGTTGAATTATCAACAACAAAGAATAATTCAAAAACAACCAAAAGAACTGAATATTCACGAGAACCTGCAGATATAACGCCAACACAAAAATGGAAAAATTGCCAATGCAATTTACAAAGCGATCCACTACTAAAAATAAACAAAAACCAACATCAAGATTATGATGATGCTGCTGCAGCAACAACATGTTCTCAAATGCCCACCTCGAAGACCACCATCAACCCAAACCAAAAAGTTATAACCTCACTTATAAACGTTTATATATGCCTGGGTATATTGACATTAGCTTTAGCTTCCCTATCTGTGTTATTCTACTCACATGTTAACTCCACCTCCACCTTATCATCGTCAACATTGACAACAACAACCTGCCAAAATTTAATATCATCACTGTGCAACAATAACAGCACCCAACAACAGCAAGAAAAACAAACCCAAAATGAAGAATATAGATATAGTACTATGGAAAAATTCCCTAAAGATTTTTCATCGTCATTATCATCATCATCCACATCGCAGCAACAACAAATGTCGCCCGCATTGTCGCCACCATCCGCATCGTTGTTATTTCATGAACAATTTCAACGGGAATTACTTTCCTCTGAACATATGCTACGTTCAATGCTAGAAAAAATATTATTGCAACAAGCATCTGGCATTGGGGAGCAACAACAACAACATCAAATGCCACTTTCAAACCAGCACCAATATGAAAATCATCTGTCTTTAGGGAATTTAAACGATCAAAGGTAAGTCTTTATTAAAAAAAACATGAATAGAACGGTTTAATTTGAGAATACAAAACAAATAGGTATTAAAAATGGAGTTAAAAATGTAGGTCTTTTACACCATTTACAGGAGAATTTTAAAAAGATCAGTAGTAATTCAAAAAATATTAATTGTAATTCAAAGATTCCATTTGTAATTCAAAAATTCTATATGTAACTCGAAGATTCTTCCTGCACTAAAAAAAAGTGAACTAAATTCTGGGAAAATTAACTAAATTTTGAGAAAAAGAGGGAATGATTTGGCTCCAAAGATTTTTTTTCTTAGTTTTAGTTCATAATTTTCCCAAAAATAAGGAAAACAAAGTTATTTAGTTTTAAGCCAATTTTAACTAAAAAATGAGAAAAATTATATTACACTTTAGTTCATTCACAGTTTAGAACTAGATTGGGTCTAGACCCTGGACCCATGGGTTCGGACCCCATGGATCCAGCCCCTGTCAACTCAAGACCCCGTTGGGTCCTTTAAGGGTCCCCATAGATTTTGACCAGTTTCGCTCTACCTTGATTAGTTTTTGAGATACGCTAATAAGGGGTCTGATAGGGTCTTGAGAATCTTTAAAACTGGCTAACTAAAAAACTATTAATCGGAGGGCTTTCGGGTATTTTGCGGAAGTGTTCTACGAGTCAAGAGCTACAAAAATACCTTTTGAATTTTCTCGTGTTGGCAGTATTTACCGAGATATGCGCATTAGGGCGGAGTGATTTTTTTTCGACAAAATCTAAGAAAAAATGCCGAACAAACCATGTCTCAAAAATCAGTTTTGACCCCCCCAAATTTTCAAAAATAGTTTTGTACTATCACGAATTTTTTAGCTGGGCTTATTATTTTGAATACATTGTTTCACTAATAAATGTTGCTTTTATTTTATATTTAGAGGTGTATCTGGTATTTTTAGGTACGTCGAATCCATATTTCGTATTTATTTTGCTCGTATTTAGTTTGCCTTTTGCCGCTAGAGGGCGCTAAAAAAAACAAAAATCTGGACTTGGGTCTTCAGATTTTTTTTTATTATGAGTGCAGATACTCTAAGGAGCCATTTAGACATTCCCATTTACAGTTTAAATAAATTCCAAAAACTCGCGATTTTATTCGCGATCTTAATTTTTTTAAAATCCACAAAAAATAAAAAAGTTGTATAGTTTGAAGAGCTATAACTTCTTAAGTAAACATCGGATTTTTATAATTAAAATTGAAAGCTTAAACGTTTTTTAAATTGTTTATCAATATACTTTAAAGAGCCATAACTCCTTAAGTGAATATAGGATTTCTAAAATCAAAATTGAAAAGGAAAGCTAAAACCCTCTTCTTTAAACTGAAAAGTTCAAAAAATTTCTCAATACAAAAATTAATTTTAAATGAAAATGAAATTTTTGACTGCATTAAAAATGCACTCTTTTATTGCCACCATTTTTTTTTTAACTTTTTCGTTTAAAGTAGAGGATTTTAGCTTTCAATTTTAATTTAGATTATTAAAATCCGATATTTACTTAAGGAGTTATAGATCTTTAAAGTACATCGAAAAACAATTTGAAAATCCTAAAATCATTTATTAACAAAATTATTTTTTTTTTTTTTGTTTTTTTTTATATGGGCATAATTTAAAAAAAATTATAAAAATAGAAGACTTTTGTGTCCTATTAAAATGATGACTGATTTTTTTTTTTGTAAAAATGCTATACTTTCATAATATATTAATTAAAAAAAAATCAAAAGAGGTTAAAGCTGACGAAAATGCACTAAAAAAATGCATTTGCATTTAAAATGCATTTTTTTAATGACACAATTTTTTTTAACTTTCACGTTTAATGTAGAGGACTAAAGCATTTAATTTCAATTTTGATTTTAAAAATCGGATATTTACTTAAGAAGTTATCGCTCATCAAACAACAACACTTTTTCATATTTTGTGATTTTTAAAAAAGAAAATCGCGAATAAATCGCGAGATTTTGGAATTTAATAAAACTATAAATGGGAATATCTAAATGGCTCCATAGTGTATCTATGTACACAATCTAAAGATCCCAGGTCCAAAAATACCCTTTCGCACAAAACTATTATTGAAAATTGGGGGGGTCAAAACTGATTTTTGAGACATGGTTTGTTCGGCATTTTTTCTAAGAATTTTATGCAGAATCCAAATATCCTAGACGATTTTGTCAAAAATTTTGCTCCTAACAAATCACTCCGCTCTAATGCGCATATATAAAATCTCGGAAATTTCAAATTTTAGATCTTAAATTAGGGTCTTGAGACCCCGACAGATATGCAGAGCTAGGCTATTCCATATTTTTCTTTGCAGTGTTTCTATTGAAAATTTCATCCGTTTCGCTCTATCTCGCTTAGTTTTCGAGATATCGCCATTTTGAATTTTTAACTAAATTCTAAGAAGTTATTTACTAAATTCTCAGAACTTATTAAGTAAATTCTAAGAAGTACACTTCCTCAATTTAAAGAAGAGAAATATGATGATGTTTTTTTAGTAAATTTTAACTAAACTTGAACTAAATTGTTTTGTAATAAATATGTCTTAAAAATAAAGATACGTTTCTTAGATTTGTGGAAAATTTCTTTTGCAGTAAGAATTTTTTTCCTAATATTAAAAAATTTCATTTAAAGAAAATTATAAACTAATTATAAGTAAATGAACCAAACTTTTTTCCTCATAGTTAAGAAAATTTCTAATTTTTTAATTAAATTTAACTAAATTTTAGGAAATTTCATGATAAATAGGGCAAGTACTTTAATGAAAATGCATGTTTTTACTGGGCACTTTAATCATACAACAAACTAAATATCTATCCGAATCAAGAAATTTGCAATAAAATGGCATCGATTTGTAGTTGCATATTTTGGTATAAATGCATATTTTTGCATATTTTCATACAAATTGGACTTTTTTCAATTTTCATTAATATTTTATCAAAACTTTCTTAGGAAAATTCAAAACCTATCGCCTATTTCTTATGGAAAAATATTTTTATTTACAGAAATCATATTTTGAGTCATTTCTTATAGAAAATTGTTTCTGGAAGTAAAATGATTAGATACTGATACATTTTACTACTCGAAAAGAAAAAAAAATCTTTTAATTTAAAATTTCCTACAGGAAATTAGCTTAGAGTCAGAGTGGGGTCTTTTGTCTTTTAGTTCAGTTTATTGACTTCAGAATGGAAAAATTCCGAAAAAAAAGTGAAAAGAAATATTTTTAAAGCAATTTTTTTTTCTAAAAAAAATATGTAATATTAGGACTGGTTCTAAAAAAATGTTTGCTTAAAAAATTTTTTTTTATAAAACTTTTTATTACAGAAATATTTTTTGACTTAAAGAAAAAAAAACTTCTCAACTAAATTTGTTCAATCAAAAAGATTTTTATTACAAAATATGTCAATAAAAATACATTTTACTTATAAAAAATTGGTTTCACTCAAAAATACCGCTGTAAGAACTGTCGAGAGCCTTAAAGTATTTGACAAAATTTAATTAATATTGATAAACCTTTTTTTTGTAAAAACAATAATTTTAAATGCATATTTTTTAAGTTTTAAGTGCATATTTTGAATTTTTAGACGCATATTATAGGCACATATTTTCGATTTTTAGATGCATGAAAGTACTTGCCCTAATGATAAGTTTTCAATGACATTTTTTCCTTAATTTTAGTTATGTCTTTTTTTTCAGTGTGTATTTCAAAAATCAATTTGTAATTCGAAAATTCTATTTGTAATTCGAAGATTCCAATTGTAATTAAAACAAGTAGAAAAGTGAAATTCCCTTTGCCCGAATCTATGAATACCCTCAACAATGCCTTTTTAAGTGATAGTAAATTTTCTAACGTGAAAAAAAAAAAACAATTGGAAAAGTTAAATTCGCCTTGCCCGAATCTATGAATACCCTCCACAACGCCTTTTTAAGTGATAGTAAATTTTCTAACGCGAAAAAAAAAAATTTTGATTAGAAATATTTTAATTTGTGTAAAAACCTTTTTTTTAAGTAAAAAATAATAATTTACTAAATTTTTTCTTGAGTGTAAAATTTTTTTCAAGTGTATATTTTTTTTTTTAATCTAAACATATTTTGAGTGACAAAAATACGTTGTAAAATATTTTTTAACTTACCAATGTTTTTAAAACAGGTTTAACGGGTTTTCAACATGTGAATTTAAGATGAAACCAATCTGAAATTCACGGTTTTGCTAATAACTGTTGAACCATTAGACTGATTTGGCTGAAATTTAACAGGAACTAGACCAGGGGAACGAAAATATATATGACAAGTTTCAGCACCCTCAGAATTATCGTTCGAAAGTTAGCGTGTTTTTATCTCGTAAATTCGCAAAAACCATTGTCGAAATTCACTCTTTTGCTTATAACTTTTGAACCACTAAACCGATTTCGCTGGATTGCAACACAAATCTGACCAGGTAAATAACCAACATATATGCCAAACTTCAGGAGCCTCCGTGAAGTCTTTCAAAAGTTAGCGTGTTTTCAACATAAGTCACTAGTTGCTTTTTGGACTAAAGTAATGCAGTGGGTAACGAGTAGTTGTTATAAGTAATGTAATTGGCAGTCATTAATTTTCACAACACATTACCTACACTCAAAATTTTTTGTAGGCACAAACAAATGAAAAACACACTTAAAAACAGTGAATAAACAATTGAAAACCATCCCAGTAATTATTCATTTGTTTTAACAAACATCAACATTTATTTTTTACTCTTGACAAAATTTTCTAAAATAAATGACATTAAACATTAAAAAATTACGTTTTTTCACTCTTTTTTACCAACAAATTCGAAAAAAATAACCAACGAAAACATTAAAAATTAATGATAGTTCTGTTATTTTTACCAACAAATTTAAAAAAAATAACCTACGAAAAACAATAAAAAATAATGATTTCGTAGGTAATTTTTTACAATTTTTTATTGAACTATTTTTTTTTAAATTTTTAATAAAATTTTTGGGGAATCGATCCCGCAATCAACTACATTCTGGCCAGACACTCTACCCATCGTGCCAAAGTTACTTGATACAAACATGTTTTTATATTTCTATAAATAATTTTTTGATTTTTTTTTCTACAAAAAAATAACTGACTTGTGTAGGTAAAAACTAATGATATTTCATTAAAAAATACCAACAATTTAAAAAAAAATTACTTACACAAATCATTAAAAATCAAAAGAATAATCAGTAGTTTTTACTTACAGAACAAAAATAAATGACTTTAAAAATTGAATGTTAATGAAAGTCTTTATTTTTTAGTGTGTTATTTTTGAAACAAAGGACTGAAGTAGTCATTAATAAAAACTGAACATCAAACAAATGTTTTTTCTTTTAAAAACGACTAAACGGAAAACTTTTTAAATAAACTACAAACAGTTAATGACATAATTTTTTGAGTATAGTTTTTGCTATAAATGAAATGATATACAAAAAGGGTTATTCAGTCGAATACTTTTTTTTTCAGGGGCAGTTTTGCAAACACACCATATTTCTGTCTTATTTCACATTTGATAGAATAGAACAAAAAAAGTGACGGCTTGTGACGAGAACTACTAAACAGAGGTTGTTTAGTGTTTAATACTCTAACTTATTTAATTGAAACTAGCAGGCCCGCCTGGAACTTCGCCCCCGGTAATATTAAATACCTGATTAAAGAAAGATCAGGATTAGAGACTCCATTTCTAAAATTTTCCCCAACAGAATTTTTATTTTATTTAATTTTCATCGTTGAAGTCTTTCATAAAAACTATTTAAAATAAACAATACATTTAAAACAGCCCCGTTTAGCTTGGAAATATGTTCGTTTCGGTAAATAATGTTCTTGAAAATTTTCGAGCCCATATATCGTAATTATTGAAACCATTTCATTCCCCGTTTCACTCCATTTCGTTCCCCGTTCTATTCCATTTCGTTTCCTTTTCTATTCATTTGGTCCCCTTTTTATTCCATTTTGTTCTGAATTCCAATTCATTTCGTTCCATTTAGGCTTCATTCTTTAAAAAAAAAATAAAAGTACCACATTACAATAATTCACTCTTATCCCCATTAAAATCAAAATTTCCAGAAGGTACTTTTTCAGATTGATTTTTTGGGCTGGAGGATGCAACATTTCAACTTTTTATGACCAACTTTTCAGGAGATAAAAAAAGTTACAAATGTCGGCATCAACAAACTCATGAATTTTACGTTTCTTATGTTAACATAATTGTTAAGAAATATGTTTGGAGAACTATGTTAACATTTATTTCCAACACAAATATGTATAACATTTGACTATGGCACACGAGAAATAACACGATTTTGACGTATGTCAGAATAAATGTCCACATAATTATAGAAGGTGGAGACACTATGTTAAAGCAGAATATTAAACAAAATGTATTTTAAGTTTTATAATTTGTTTGCATACTTTAGCTCGGTGGCTAGAGACTAAGCTTCACGAAAAACTGGTTTTGTGTTCGAATCACGGTGGGGATAAGTTAAAAACATAAAAATGTTTAAAAATAGAAAATTGTAAATAAATAGATAAAATAAATAAAAAAAAATAAATAAAAATGAAATAATAAAATAAATAAAAATAGAATTAAATATGATTTTTTTCATAGCCTATGAACTTTTTCACAGATTTCTGATTTCTATGAATTTGTTTCATAGATTCTATGAAGGGCATCATTGGCTGACTTCTAATGATTTTTTTCATAGAACCAATGTACGTTTTCATAGCCGTAATGAACAAAATTCTTTCAGTGTATACTAGTAAGGCAACGATTGTCAATAACCAATAAAAATATTTAAAACATTTTTACATATGATAGTCCACTGGACTACAACAATATGTTATTTGTTGTTGTGAGTTTAATAATACCATATTAGGGTTATTCATCAATATGGCGTGCCAACCATTATGTTCAAATTCTGATTAATTTTTATTAAAAAATAAAAATTTTTTTTATTTGACCTTTAAAATATTACATTCTGAGGATGCTTATTCTAGCTCGAGGTCATTATTTTCTTTACTAATTAAAACCATGATATTCTCATAGCATAATTTTCCATAATTTTTTTTTCTGTTTTAAATTTTTATAACAGGTTTATTAATCGAATTTCTAAAAAAAATTTTGCTTTATAAACTTCTTTTTAGCCTCTTTTAACTTTTATGAATTTGAACGTTAGAATTTAGATCTTCTTTTCACTTTTACCATGTACCACTATGGAAAAAAGCTCTTTTTTTACAGCATAACATTTGCAAAATGAAAATGTCTCACATAAAAACGAAAATATCTTTATCATTGTAGCCATGCATTTACAGTTATTTACATAAATATATTTGTTATGAACCTTATGCATAATTTAAATTTTTATAACATTTCTTTTGATTAAAGTTTTTTATACAAATTTATGTTTCAATTATTCTTTATTTTTCTTCTCATATATTTTTTTCTTCTCTTGAATTTTGCATAGATACTCTGCTACGACTACTACAATTCCCGTAACAACTATTGTAAATAATGATGAGACTCCAACAGACTCTATACCATCGACTTTAGCCGGTAATGATGATAGTGTTAGCAGTAGTGATAGTCAAAGATATAGAAGAAACCCAAGTAATAATGATATTAATAGTAGCAGTAGTAGTGGAAGTAGTGAAAGTAGAGGAATACAAAATATAATAAAAACTAAAAGCGTAGAAAGAAAATCCAACGGCAATGATAATAAAAACAACTACGGCAACATGGACAAGGAACCAAAGACAATAGAGGAATTGCTAAAATACCAGAAAAGGATGCGTCGAGATATCTCTTCATCACCATCCTCTTCAATGCATGGTAAGTGGTTGTTGTGTTTCTTTATCCTACTCTATACTTACTCACACAATATGCATGTTGCAATGAAATTTTGTATACAGGGTGATTCAAAGGGATGTGATTGGAAATTTAAGAAAACTGATGAAATTTTAAAAATTTCATCGAGAATTGAGTTTATTTAATTCTTCATTAAAAAATTGATAAAAATTTTAAATTTCTTTTGTTAATTTTTTATACTTAAACATTCTTTTGAGTCACTCTGTAAATCCAGATAAAGAAGCATTTAGTAAGGATATAAATTATATTAAAGTAACTGAATTTAGTCATATCTATATCATATATGAAAAAGTATATAGAAAAAAAATAATTGCTTAACATTTTTGTTAAACAAACTATAAACAAATCAATTTTTATTGGTTCAATTAAAAAGGTTAATTGTTATGGAAAGTTTCAAAAATTCCTTCAAACGAATTTCTTTAAAACTATTATTATTTCGAATAATTTTTGAAATAACTAAAATGAACTATTCTTTTACTTAAATCAATTAAAATATTAATTAAATAGTCTGTTTTTAACAAAACTTTAATCACGGTTTCAATTTCACAACTAAAAATCAAACATATGTACATTGTACATCGACCACATCTAAGTTAATCACCCAGTTACCACTTTAAATAAAATCGCTTTAATTCCTGAAACCCTTACAAGGAAAGTGTCTCAACCCTTATGAACCTATTTACCTGAAACATCATATAGTTTCTTTGAAATAAATAGCCGAAAATTCAAATAACGATTTTTTCGCCATTTTCTTAACCATTTTATGAACCCGTAAATCCCCGATATGGCCAATAATTAAGCCGAGAACCCCAACCTTAGAATTGTCTCTTGTATATGGGGCATTCAAATCGGACACTTTGAAATTTTTTTTTTAGATTTTCCCAATTTGTTTACAGTTTTTAGTACCATTCGAAAACTCCTTCGTGGCAAATTTTCAGATTTTTTTTGATGACCCGTTGAAAAGATATCGAATTTTTAAAAATTGGTAGTTTGATCCTTTACTCAAACATCTTTTACTTATAACTTCTTCAATAATTGTCCGAGTTTTAATTTTTTTTTTTTCAAAATTTTTGTTTTTTTACGTACTTAAAAAAAAAATCCCAAAAAAATCTTAAAAGCGCTCTAGTATGCGATTTTTAATTTTTAAAATTTAAATCTCATCTTTGAAAATGTTTGTACTCTTCGATTTTTTTGAATTTTTTTTTTTGTGTAAAACTTCTATCGATTCTACAAATTTTTTTCCCAGGAGGATCGTGGGATAACGATTATTACTATTTTTTAAATTTTTTTTAAAAAAAATTATTGTAATTTTCCAATCTTAAAATCATTTCTACTGCTCCAATGGTGCGTCATAGAGGGGTCATTTATAAGACCGACCCCCTCCCTAATTAGGCTCCCATACAAATAACAGTTGGAGCAAATTTTATAAAAATGTAATTTTGAATGGAAGCCTACTTAGGGAGTGGAGATAGGGCATAGGTATGTTTTAGAAAAATGTTGTAGGGTAAAAATGGGGGTCGGTCTCACTAATGACCTCTCTCGGACGCACCATTGGACCGGTAGAAGTTGATCAAATAAAACAAATTTACAAAAAATAAAAAAAAAATTGTATGGGGACCGCCTAAACAATTAGAGATAAAGGGTAGGTGTGTTTAGAGAAAATTTTTGAACTAAAAAAATATTGTGGGTCGGTCGTACATTTTGTTGCTCTAAGGGCACTACAGCGGTTGGAGCAAATTTTAAAAAATGTCGTTTTGTGTGGGAGCCCCTTTAGAAATTGGAGATAGGGTACACTTAAAAAATTATGTCATTAACTGTTTGTAGTTTATTTAAACAATTTTACGTTTAGTCGTTTAAAAAAGAAAGAACATTTGTTTGATGTTCAGTTTTTATTAATGACTACTTCTGTCCTTTGTTTCAAAAATAACACACTAAAAAATAAAGACTTTCATTAACATTTAATTTTTAAAGTCATTTATTTTTATTCAGTAAGTAAAAACAACTGATTATTCTTCAAATTTTTAATGATTTGTGTAAGTTATTGTTTTTTAAATTGTTGGTATTTTTTAATGATATATCATTAGTTTTTACCTACACAAGTAGGTTATTTTTTTGTAGAAAAAAATTCTAAAAATTATTTATAGAAATATAAAAACATGTTTGTATCAAGTGACTTTGGCACGATGGGTAGAGTGTCTGGCCAGAATTTAGTTGATTGCGGGATCAATTCCCCAAAATTTTATTAAAAATTTTTAAAAAAATATTTCAATTGATAAGTAATTGTAAAAAATAACCTACGAAATCATTAATTTTTAATGTTTTCGTAGGTTATTTTTTTTGAATTTGTTGGTAAAAATAACAGAAATATCATTAATTTTTAATGCTTTCGTAGGTTATTTTTAACATGATAATGTTTTTAGGCTGGGTCAGTGTTGTCAGGTTTTTAGGGGTTTTTCCCCCCAGAAAAACCCCTAAATCGACTTTGACTTATCATAACTTTTTACATAATGATCGAATTTTTCCAAAATTGGAATTTTTGGGTTCTCCAACATTTTTTTTATAAGAGTGTTACCTCAGATTGTATTATTTTTTCGAATTAATGTTCCTGTAGCAAAAAATCGTAAAAAAGTCTGAAGACAATTTTGTACATTTTTTTTACGAATGTCAATTCATTAAACGTTTAATAAAGTAAATCTATTACACGTTTTACCTTGTTTAATGGATACGTCTAATAGAAAAAATGCTAAAGTAGCTAAATTGACCAAAATCTAAACTATCCGACGATTATTTCAAAAGTTATGGTAAGTCAAAGTCGATTTAGGGGTTTTTCTGGGGGGAAAACCCTTAAAAACCTGACAACACTGGGCTGGGTTCTAATTTTAAAAAAGTTGCAGGACGCCACCTCAGTGTGACTATATAAGCTAACTATTAAACAAAAAAGAAAATAAGAATTATAGTTTTCATTTCATTACAACCTTAAACGTAAAATTAATAAATAAAATACAAAAAAACACATAGTTCTGGTAGTGTCACCTAGCGGCGCTAGGTGTCACTCGATTAACGCAGTATTGCCATACCAAATATCGCATTTCCAATTAGATTTGTTACCATCATCGCAAATTTTTACCAATAAAATATTACCACATGGCAATACTAACCAGTATATTTAAAAATCGAATATGCATCTACAAGCAAGAAAATCATAACAAAATTTAAATCAACATTTGAGTAAGCTAGGGTGGCCTAGCTGAGGTGAGCCAGACTGGAAAACGGAGGGTCCGGTGATCGAATCCCGTGATTTGTCAACTTTTTTTATTTAGTTTTTTTTAGCTTGTACATTTCTTTTTGTTAGGGAAAAATTTGTTTGCATTAATTCTTTATACTTCTTTATTTAATTATAAATAAAAAAAAATTTTATATATTCAGATTTTTCTAAATTTTCTAGTTGTTTTTCTTTCTGAATTTTGTGATTTTTTCTGAATATATCTGCATTTTTCTGCCTTATTTTTTGTATTTTCTGATTTGTTCTTACACTCAAAATAATAACTCTGTAAAATACATTGTAAAATGACTGTAATCTCAATTCAACAGATGTTTGACAGAGTTTTCTGCCAAAAAACAGATTTAAAGAGAATACTTTTAATTTTTTGTGACAAAAAAAAAGTTTTATCTCTTATATTACTCTTAATCTTGTAATCTTTATTTTACAGATAATTAACAGATATATCTGCAAAAATACAGATTTTTGCGAACTACTTTGTATTTTTTGTAACCAAAAACAAAGTTTTGTCTGTATTTTAAACATTAATTTCACAGAAAACTTAAAAAATTCCAAAATAAAAATTCCAAAATAAACTGCATTTAACTACAGAGTTTTTTCTATAAAATTTTGGTTGCATTAAATACATTTTACAAATATATGTAAATTAACATAGTTTTTCTTTTCTAAATGGTGCATTATTCAACCAATATTTTACTAGAGACTGTAAATTAACAGTTTTTTTGTCCAAAACATTTTACAGAGTTTTATAGTAAAACAAGTGAGAGTGTTAAATTCGGCTGTGCCGAATCTTGTATACCCTCCAACGTTAAAAAAAATGAAAATAAAAAAAAAATTGCAGGGGCGTTTTTTTTTGGGGGCTTGTCGGGGGTCCTTGGGGGAGCCTACTTAAGGAGTTGAGATAGGGCGTAGGTATATTTTGAAAAAATGTTGTAGGGTAAAAATAAATGGGGGTCGGTCTCACTAATGACCCCTCTCGGACGCACCATTGGACCGGTAGAAGCTGATTAAATAAAACAAATTTACAAAAAATAAAAATAATTGTGTGGGGACCGCCTTAATAGTTAAAGATAGAGGGTAGGTGTGTTCAGAGAAAATGGTTGGACTAAAAAAATATTGTGGGTCGGTCATACATTTTGTTGCTCTAAGGGCACTATTAGGGCAGTTAGAGCTGTTGGAACAAATTTAAAAAAATGTCGTTTTGTGTGGGAGCCCCCTTAGAAATTGGATATAGGGTATTAGTTTGTTCCAAAGAAATGTTGAGACGTAAAAATTAATGGGGGTCGGTCTTATAAAGGACCGCTCTCTGACGCACCATTGGAGCAGCAGAAATGATTTTAAGATTGGAAAATTACAATAAAATTTTTTCAAAAAATTTTAAAAAATAGTAATAATCGTTATCCCACGATCTTCCTGGGCAAAAAAATTGTAGAATTGATATAAGTTTTACACAAAAAAATTGAAGAGTACAAACATTTTCAAAAATGAGATTTAAATTTTAAAACTTAAAAATCGTATACTAGATCGCTTTTAAGAATTTATGTGTGATTTTTTTTAAAAAGTACGTAAAAAACCAAAATTTAAAAAAAAAAATTTGAAGTTTGGATCATATTGAAGAAGTTATGATTAAAAGAAGTTTAAGTAAAGAAACAAACTACCAATTTTTAAAAATTCGATATCTTTTGAACGGGTCATCAAAAAAATCTGAAAATTTACCACGAAGGAGTTTTCGAAGGGTATTAAAAACTGTAATCGAATTGGGAAAATCAAAAAAAAAAGTTTTTCAAAGTGTCCGATTTCACATGGAATGCCCCATATACTTTATGGGGTCCTAGACCGATATTTCGATGCGTTACACACGGAATGACAAAGTAGTTGGAGGGTATAAAAACAGAGTTTTTTTTCTGTCAAAAGACGCTAATATTTAACCAATATTTTACTATAAAGTCTGTAAATTAACAGTTTTTTTTTTGTAAAAATCATTTTACAGAGTTTTTTAGTAAAATTACTAAGTAATGTTTCTAGCTGGAAAAGTGCGGTGAACTCTGTTAAATTAGCAGAGTTTTTCTGTAATTTACCAAGGATATTATTTTGAGTGTAGTTTTCCAAATTTTTTTAAATATTGATAAATTTGACAAATTTCTTGGAGTTCTTTTTTTCTGAATATTTTTTTAACCCTTTTACATATATTTTTTTGCAAATATGTGAGGGTTTTTCGTAAAAAGTTTTTATTAAATAATAATAATAAAAACATTATCATGATTTAATTTTTTGGGCAAGAGTACAAAACTCTGCGGCATTTTTTTAGAATTTGTTGGTAAAAAAGAATAAAAAAATCGTTATTTTTTAATGTTAAATGTTATTTTTTTTAGAAAATTTTGTCAACAGTAAAAAATGAATGTTGATGTTTGTTAAAACAAATGAGTAATTACTGGGATGGTTTTTAAATGTTTTATCACTTGTTTTAAATATTTTTTCATTTGTTTTTGCCTACAAAATATTTTGAGTGTATTAGTTTGTTCCAAAGAAATGTTAAGAGGAAAAAATTAATGGGGGTCGGTCTTATAAATGACCCCTCTATGACGCACCATTGCATCAGTAGAAATGATTTTAAGATGGGAAAATTACAATAAATTTTTTTAAAAAAATTATAAAAAATAGTAATAATCGTTATCCCAGGATCGTCCTGGGCAAAGAATTTGTAGAATCGATAGAAGTTTTACACAAAAAATTTAAAGAAAAATCTTAAAACTTAAAAATCGCATACTAGAGCGCTTTTAAGAATTTTTTGGGATTTATTTTTTAAAGTACGTAAATAAACAAAAATTTTGAAAAAAAAAAAATAATAAATTTGGGCCATTATTGAAGAAGTTATTAGTAAAAGAAAAGTCTCAGATTCTATGACATCTGATCTATAGAATGTCTCAGATTCTAAGACATTTTTTTTTTTTTTATAGAAAAAGTCTTGGATTCTGAGAAATGTTTTCAATAGAAAAAGTCTCAGGTTATGAGAAATGTTTTCTATAGAAAAAATCTATAGAGTTTCTATAGAAAAAGTCTCAGAATCTGAGAAACTTTTCTATAGAAAAAGTCTAAGTATCTGAGAAACTTTTCTATAGAAAAAGTCTCAGAATCTGAGAAACTTTTCTATAGAAAATGTATCAGAATCTGAGAAACTTTTCTATAGAAAAAGTCTCAGTTTCTGAGACATTTTTTTGTAGAAAAATTCTCAAATTCTAAGACACATTTTATCTGTAAAATATTATAAAATTTCTCTTGAAAAAAGCTCTCAAAAATGTCACAGAATTTTTCTCAGATTCCGAGACATTTTATTTATAGAAAACTTCTGATACATTTTTTCTATAGAAAAAATATCAGATTTTGAATCTTTTTTTCTATAGAAAAATTCTCAGATTCTGAGACATTTTTGCTATAAAAAATTCTCAGATTCTGATACCATTCAATTTGCAAAATCGCACTATTAGGCGTGGGATAGCTAACCAGTTTTCGATTTCGATCCGCGACACCCTCTAATTTTTATAGGTTCATAAAAACAAGCATGAGCATAAAATGAGGGCGGTGGGGTGCACTATGCTTCGACCCATGGACAAAAGTCAAAAAAAAAATTTTGTCTCAAATTGTGTTTAAGTACAGATTTTTTGAAATATAATAAGGTATCTCAAATAAATATTAACAGAAATATTTTTTTCTGATTGCTTTTGTCACCACGAGAGGGCGCTAAACTCAGAGAATTTTATGCAAAAACTACTTAACAGGAAAATGTTTTTTAGCTGTTTCACAAAAATAATTCTCAAAAATCCATTTTTTAATAAAATGGTTCGAAATTTTGTTTTAAAGTACGTTGATATATTTGTAGTGAGATTAAAATATAGAATTTTGTATATATTTCCAAAAAAAAATATTTTTTATTGCGCAGAAAAACAAGTTTTTTTTTGTTGAAAATCCAAAAATAACTAAAGTTTGATGGAGTGTAAAAAAAAAAAATATAAAAAAATAGATATTTTTTTTTTCTTTTTTTAGTAAGTTTAAACTCTTATCTAACAGCGTATTCAAAAATTAGCGCCTATTTTTTACCACAAATTAGAAAAAAATTAGTTTTTTTAAATGCCTAAATTCATGATTTTTACTCAAATATCATGCATTTAGGAGTGTTTAATATCATTGTGCAACACGATTTTATGTTTTGAAAGCGTAAAAAAGTAAAATAAATGTATATTAATAGTAGATCGAAGAAGAAGAGAAGAAGAAGAAGTATAGATGTACATACGTGTTTTTGGTGAGCTCCGTAAAATTTTGCAAAAAATATCGTCAAAGGCCATTGTTAATGGTAAGGACTGTTGGAATCCATGAATGGCAGTCAGCATCTGTGTGGCAAGAACTCGATTGGTTTTGAACACTGTTTTTTTTTGGTTTTAATTAAAAGTTAAACACATTTTTTTTTTTTTGATTTTCCTGTTGGAAAGTTGATATATAAGTAATAATAAAAAAAAAAACAAAAAAAAAAAAAATTGTTACCGATTGGCGGCTGAAGGAATCAAGTAGATAAATAAATAACAGCTGACCTGTTCTTACAATATACTGGTTTGTTGTATGAGTGCTGCCATATCCGATCACCAAGAGCTGTCAAAATATTTACATATAGTGTTACCGTACCACATATTGTAATAATACTGCATTACCGACTTCACAATTTTGGTTGTTGTCTTAACTAAAAACAGTAATGTCATTCACAAGTAAGAGGAAAATTGGTGAAACATCGCCAGAAAATACTTGTACTAATTTAGTTGGAAATGTTGAAGTTAAAGAGTTGATGAAAATGATGCAAATGTCAATGGAAACAGTGATGGAAGAAAAAATGAAAAATCTGTCTACCAAGGATGATATTGAGGAGATTAAAAAGCAAATTAATGCTGTAGATGGTAAATTTGAAGAACTGAAGACTGAGAATTTAGCGTTAAAAGATGAAATAGAGGAACTTAAAAAAGAAAGAAGCAAGGATCATCAACAAATAAAAAGATTAATTGAACAAGGAAAAAGAAAAAACGTAATTTTTAGAGGTGTCGTTCAACAAGGCTCACCAAAAGAGTCAATAGAGCATATATGTAAAAACCTTTTGAAAATTCCTGATATTCAAATAAGTTCAGCTAGGGTAATTTATACTGCAGAAAATAAAAAAATTAATGTAGTAGCAGAAATGGTAACGGAAGACATGGCAAACACTATATTTAAAAATTTACCTAACTTGGCCGGCTCAACTATCAAAGTTGAAAAAGATTTGGTCGAAGAAAGACAGCAAGATAGGAAAGTATTAATGCAGCTTAAAAATGATATTTTAGATGAAGATAAGTCATTGAAAGTGTTCGTAAAAAATGATTCTATGAAAGTAGGAACAAAGTGGATGTCATGGAGTAAAAATCACCAGTTAGTATGTGGAGAACAAAAAGCAGAGGATGTTTTAATGGAGCTATATGGTGATAAAATTGATTTTAAGGTAGTAAGTCTTAATTATAATACTTTGCTAGAAAAAACAAAACAAGTAAATCAAAAAAACTAAAGAAAAGCAATATATGTAATAGAAAACCTTTAACTGAAATAAATTATTTTAATCTAAAAATTTTGTCTTACAACATAAACGGTCTGGAAAATAAATGTTATATAACAGATTTTTTTACATATATAAAGTCCTTTGATATATTTGCACTATTAGAGACTCACGTTTGCGCAGGGAAAACTGAAAAGTTTAATAAATATTTCGGGGGATTTAACTTGCATTGGAAACCAGCAACCAGAAATAGTATTCATGGAAGAGGTATTGGTGGCTGCCTAATAGGAATAAAAAAAGAATTGAGTAAAAATGGGGTTCGTTCCTCGTTTCAAAATAAGCAAGGTTTAGAGATTGTGCACATATCTTTGAACGCAACAAATATTACGTTAATACCTCTATACTTGAGGAGAGCAACATGGAACGAACAGTTTGATTTGCTGGACTTACTTTTTAAGGAAAATGATATAATAAATGCTATTGTTATTGGAGATTTAAACATAAGAATCGGGTCACTGCAAAAAAATATTGATGATTTATATAAAACTATGTTTAGGGCTGGTACTGAAGAACGTAAATCTAAAGATATTGTAGTTGACGGAAAGGGGAAAGATTTTTTGAAATTTTGCTATGACTATGGCTTAGTTATTACAAATGGTATGACAACTGGTGACGAAGAAGGTGAACTCACGTTTGTAAGTGAAGCTGGAGTGTCAGTCAACGACATTTGTGCAATATCTCAAGACTTGCTAGCATCTGTTGATCGTTTTACAGTAGAAAACCAGACATGGTCGGACCATTTTCCTATATCTTTATATTTAAAAATTCCTAGTGGCGAAGCCAGAAGAGATAATCCAAATCTTTTACCGAAATTGCAATGGAATCCAAGCAAACTGCTAGAATACCAAAGTAATGTAAATAAAGTGTTACACATTGAACGACAACATAAGAATACTTTAGAATTTGGTGATATTACAAATATTATCAAAAAAGCTCACAACTTAACATACAAAGATACTCCTAAGTTTACTCAAAAACAGAGATGGTTCAACGCAAGGTGTTTTTATGCAAGGCAGTCATCGTTCCGGTGCCTAAAGAGATATAGATCAAATGCTAGTTATGAGAACAAAGAAAAATATTTAAAAGCTAATCGGCGCTTTAAGCAAATTTGCGTAGAAGCTAAGTTACAATATTACCAAAAACTAGATTTCAGAATAGATAAGGTCAAAGATATAAAAGAATGGTGGAAAATCGCCAAGGAAATACGAAATGATGACACCACACATGGTATATCAATTTCCGCAGAAGATTTGAAACAATATTTCGAGAACTTATTGAATCCTCTCCAATCATCATTAGATATCCAGTACGCCTTCTTGTATCGGATTGACAACGATCTTGATAAAATAGTAACATTAAATGAAATAAATAATGTTCTCTTAAAAGCTAAGTTAAATAAGGCACCAGGAGCAGACCGGGTTACATATGAGTTTTTAAAGAATGCACCAAACGAACTGTTAGAGGAAGTTGTGAAAACATGTAACGTATTATATGATGCTGGTAAAGTTGATGATTCATTCGTGCAAAGCATAATTTACCCAATATTTAAAAAAGGTGACGATACACTGCCTAGCAATTATCGTGGAATATCGTTCATGAACTGTATTGCAAAAGTCATGATGGGACTACTAACAGAACGAATATCAACATGGGCTGAAAAATACAGGGTACTTAACGAATATCAATCAGGATTTAGGAGAAATTATTCAACTATGGATAATATATATAATCTATCATCTATCATTCATATTAATTTTGATAAGGGCAAAAAAACGTATGCATTTTTTGTAGATTTTAAGGCTGCGTTTGATAAAGTATCCCGAAAAGCATTAATTTACAAATTGCACACAATTGGAGTGTCTTCTAAAGCAGTCCAATTTATAGAAAGCGTTTACAATAATACGAAGTCATCTGTTTGGACGGGACAGGAACTTTCTGAATGCTTCTCTACAGTATCTGGTGTGAAACAGGGTTGTCTGATTTCCCCATTGTTATTTTCATATTACCTCAATGACCTACATGAACATTTAAAAGGTGGAATATTCATTGATGAGTTAAACATCCGGCTCTTAATGTATGCAGATGATATTGTGATTCTGGCAGATAACGTTTTAACGTTGCAGCAAATGATATACAGACTGGAAGATTATTGCAACCTTTGGAACGTAGAGGTCAACCTGAACAAATCTAAAATCATGGTTTTTAGAAAAGGAGGAATTTTGGCAAGAAATGAGAAATGGTTCTTTAATGGCGAAGAGATAAAGATTGTTTCCGAATATTGTTATTTGGGAGTTTTAATAACGCCAAAAATGGTTTTCAGGAAACATATAGAAAACAGAAATCAAACAGCAAAAAATTGTATCAATTCAACTTGGAAAAACTTTTTACGTAAAAATGACATCTCTATAACATCTAAGTGGAAACTTTTTCTAGCTGTGTGCAGATCAGTACAAACGTATGGAGCACAGGTGTGGGGTCACTCAATGTTTGAGGAAGTAGACAAGCTGCAAATCTATTTTGCAAAGAAAATCTTGAGGCTTCCAAATTTTACGCCAACTTACGCATTAATTCTCGAAACCGGTATGGAAAGTGGCCATCTATTTACCCTAGACCTACATTTAAGATATGTAATTAAAACAATATTTGAATATTCCGATGAACGCCTCCCGCATAAGTTGTCAAAAATACTGTTGCATCGCAAATTGTTTTGGGTCAAAGAGATTGACAAAATAAGTTCAAACAACGGAATCCAATTTACGATGAACATTCTTTCTAAACAAACATGGATACAAAACCGGTATAATCTTTTACAAACACTGAAGAATAAGTACTACGAAGATTCTCTATTAAAAAAATCACATTCAGAAAGATTCTACAAAATGTTAGATCCAATAGCAAGTCAAAGTTATATGATAAATGGCTATAGCCAAGATGAATTAATGTGGATATTTAAAGCGAGAAGTGATCTGATAAAGTTAAACGGTAACAGATTTCCAGCAACAGCAATAAAATTGTGCTCTCTTTGTAACATGAGTCAAATAGAAAACATCTCTCATTTTTTAGGCCGTTGTCCAATTTTTCAAGATATTAGAATGATTTATTTCAAAAAGGTTTTACTAGAAGAAACTGAAATTATGAACGTATTAAATGGTAAAGTAATAGATTGGAAATTGTTAGTCAAATATATCAAAACTTGTTTAAGTTATAGAAACCAATTAATTATTGAATTTAATTACTAAAAAAATGTATGTATATCGATAATATTGAAACAGTGTAGCGACTGACGACATCATGTCATAGTTGCGTGTACTTTTAAACAAATTTTTATTTTTGTAATTATGTATATTGCTATTATATTCAAATTGTTAAATTCTATATTCCAAATTTTATGAAAATAAATACTACTACTACTACTACTAGTAGATCGAAATCCTCGCAGAATTTTGAAAATTTAGCTCGAGTTTTTTTTATGGCCCACTGAAGTTTTTAATTATTTTTCAAAGGAGTTCAGAATAAGTAAAAAAAAAATTATTAAATTTAATTTTGAGCTAAATGAGGTTAATAGATGTGCAACGAAATTTGATGACGGTTCTTTTCTTAGAACATATTAACCCTCTATCTCCCATTTTTAGGGGTCACTTTAGTCCCTTTTCCAAATATCGTCGTAGAGCACCACTTACACTTGCTTTTAAAGGGTTAACATGTTCTAAAAAAATTTTCTGCATAGAATTTCATTGTTAGTTGTAAAAGACCAAAAATTCGTGAGATATAAGCAAAATGCTTAAAAAAGTAAGCAAAATGCTTAAAAAAGTAATTATCATATATTGTTAAATTGTGATTCACCACAATTGAAATAATTCGACAAAATATAACAAATGTACTTCTGAGCCTAATACTGTTAATAGCTATCTTCGGTAAAATTTTATGTTTCTTTTTTTTTTAAATATATTAACCCTCTATCTCCTATTGTCAGGGGTCATTTCAGTCCCTTTTTTAAATATTCTTATAAAAAAAAACATTTAAACGTGCGTTTAAAGTGTTAAAACGTTCTAAAAACATCTTTAATCATTCCAAACCCATTAAAAAAAAGGAAAGACTTCAATGGGCCATAAAAAGAACTCGAGCTAAATTTTCAAAACAATTCGTTTTTGGTTTACAAATGGTATACCTTCATTTTTTGCTTTGTCCAATTAAAGATACACTCTGTGACCTCAAATTTGTTGCACAGTGTATTCTATTGAAGCTTTAAGTTACGTGAAATGACTCTTAAATTATAAATTATATTCAAGAAACTTTAAAAAAGTAATTTAGTATTACGCTTTAACCTTTAAACGCTCGTTTTATTAAATTTTATAAAAATATTTTAATTAAGGACTAAAATGACCCCTTAAAATGGGATATGGAGGGTTAATATGTTCTAACAAAAGAACCGCCATTAAATTTTACTGAAGACATCTTAAGACATTTTTTATCTCAGTAGTATTTTTAGTACATTTTTTCGACCTATTTCAAACTACTTTGGTAAAAGCTATTTAACAATATATGATACTTTACAATTTTACTTTTTAAAGCATTTTGATTATATCGCACGATGTTTTGGTATTTGACAACCCCTAGTGAAATTTGATGCTTAACATTTTTGTAGAACATTTTAACTATTAAAACGCACATTTTAGTGTTGTTCTATGAGGATATGTTAAAAAAGGACAAAAATGACCCCTAAAAATGGGAGATAGAGGGTTAATGTATTCTAAAAAAAGAACCGCCATCAAATTTTACTATAGACATGTATAAACATTATGTAGCTCAGAAGTTGATTTAATACATTTCTTTGACCTTTTTTAGACGACTTTAAAAATAAAAATAACTTATTTTCAAAAAAGGATGTTTTTATATTTTCCACACTGCTAATCCGATTTTGCCCAAATTTGGCATTAATTTATATCTTAGGAATATTAATTTGCTTACCAAGTTTTTTTACGATCGGACAATTTTTGTAGGTGTTAAAGCGTTCCAAAGAAAAAGGATATATGGCAGGACCTTGAGTCCTTGCTCCGATTTAAGTGAAAATTTACACACACGTTGCTAGTCGAATGTGTATCAGCATGACTACTTTTTGTAATTTTTTGTGCATTATTGAAGCTAAAATTACATTTTTCAATTTCAGGACACATGGGAGGTAGGCGTGTCCTTGCACCGATTTTTCCAAAAATTCATATTTTTCTTAACTAATATATTTTATGTTAGTGTACCAAATCTCAAAAATATCTGACAACTCCTTCTAATTTTGTCCCTTCGTTACACGGGAACGAAGCACTGTGGGGTGGGGCCATATGGCCCCACATCAGGGTCAAAGTTGGGCGTAAAGAGGTAAAAATCCGCAAAAAGCCCCACAACTGCCATAGAAACGCCCCTGTAGGGGTGCAATGTAAGACAAAACTCCAATAATTTTCCACCCCAAACATTTTTCTTGAACATACCTTACCCGTATTTCCACTTCCTAAGGGGGCTTCCATACAAAACATTTTTAAAAAATGTGTTCCTACCATTCTAACTTACCCTAAAGTGCCCTTAGTGGAGTTAAATGTATGACTGACCTCCATTATTTTATTAATTCCAACATTTTTCGCAAACATACCTACAATGTATCTTTAACCCTTAAGGTGGTCCCCATACATTTTTTTTATTTTTTATAAATTTGTTTTATTAAACCAGCTCCTACCGCCCCTACCGTGCCTCCTAGAGAGGTAAAAATTACGACCAAACCCCATTAATTTTTAGTTACCAACATTTTGTCCGAACATAATAACACCCTATCTCCACTCCCTATGGGGGCTTCCCATAGGGTTATAAAAACATGTATTTTTTAAAAACTAATAAAAAAAATGTATGGGGACCCCCTTAAGAGTTGAAAATAAAGGGTAGGTATATTCTGAGAAAATGATGGAGTTGAAGAAATATTGGGGGTCGATCATACATTTTACTTCTCTAGGGGCATCCTATGGACAGTTAGAGCGGTAGGAGCAAATTTTATAAAAATGTCATTTTTTATGGGGCCCCCTTAGGAATTGGAAATAGGGGTTAGGTATGTTCAAGCAAAATGTTGGGTGCAGAAAATTATTGGAGGTTCGTCTCACATTGCACCCCTCCAGGGGCGTTTCTAGGGCAATTGTGGGGCTTTTTGAGGTTTTTTACCTCTTTACGCCCAACTTTGACCCCGATGAGGGGCCTAATGGACCCACCCCACCGCCCTCATTTTTTGGCTCATGCTTTCTTTTTCGAACCTATAAAAATTAGAGGGTATCGCGAATGAAAATCAAAAACTGGTTAGCTTTCTCACGCCTAATAGTGCAAATTTAAGAAGGGTTTTTTTGTTTCAAAGTTAAAAAAAAAAAATTCATAGATATCCCACTCGCATCCCACTAAGCGACCCCATAGCTCTTTAAGGAAATGACATAAGCTTTTTTTTGAGTCAAAAAAAAGGGCCCAATTTGAGGAAAAAGTCGAAAAAGTTTTGGATGTAAAAAAAAAAAAAAATCAAAAAAATTAAAGAAAGGGCTATCTAAACTACTTATTTGGGACACATTTTGCTAAAAACAATAGGTAACAAGTTACATGGATGAGAATAAACACCTCTTTCGCCAAAATGTAAAATTTCGACACCCTCTAACTCAGACAGTCCTTGACCGATGTCGTTGAAAAATTGTGTCTGAACTACTATCCAATAGGACTAACCTTGGTGCAAATTTCATCACGATCGGAAGACATCGATTTCAAAAGTTGTGTCAGTTGACACGAAAACCTCCATAAAAATAAAATCTGTGTATTTAAGTACCAAAATCATAAAAAACTGATTCATCGATTCGTCGTTTTTGAATTTCAATTGATCTTTAGCTAATTTTGAATCACCCTGTTTTCTAAGTAGCCAGCAAAACTATAAAGATTAGAAATGCATATAATATGAAAACAAAAAAAAAAAACTAAGAAAAATATGAATTGAAAACAATTTAAAATTCTAATGACGAAAAACAAGAAGAAAATCTAAAGAAAAACTTCAAGACAAACAATAAGAAACAGCAGTAGTTTGTAGTAGTTGTTGATTTAGTTTTTTTTTTTAAAGAAAAAGAAGTTCAAAAACAATATAGTTTATAATAATTTCTAAAACAAAGCTAATAAATGCAGGACAATCAACGAACATGCCAACTAGAGCTATGAATGCTAAGAACTTGGCATTAGATATTCAAGTGAAGTGGCAATAATTGTTGAGAGTTTGTAAAACAACGAAGCGAGAACAAAATTTATGCAAAAACTTTTCAAATCATGAAAATTGATAACGATATAGAGAAAAAAAAATATATTTTTTAAATCTAAAAAAAAATAGCTTTTATTACACTGTGCAACACGATTTTGAATCTTGGATGGAACCAACAAAAAAATGGAAGTATAAAGAGCAAAACCCCCTGAAGGGTTTTGAAAACTTCGTTAGAGTTATTTTTTTATGGTCCACTGAAGTTTTTAGTCTTTTTTTTCAAAGTCGATTGGAATAATAATAAATAAATCTAATACTAAAGCTAAAGTTAAAGCTAAAGCTAATGCTAAAGCTAAATCTAATTCTAATTCTAAATCTAAATCTAAATCTAAATCTAAATCTAAATCTAAATCTAAATCTAAATCTAAATCTAAATCTAAATCTAAATCTAAATCTAAATCTAAATCTAAATCTAAATCTAAATCTAAATCTAAATCTAAATCTAAATCTAAATCTAAATCTAAATCTAAATCTAAATCTAAATCTAAATCTAAATCTAAATCTAAATCTAAATCTAAATATAAGGTCTGTTTGTTTACTTAAATTTCTTACTATTTTTACTACAACTGGAAAATTTTGTTTACTTTTTGTACTGAAAATTTCGAGCTGTAGTAAAAATAATAAAAATGAGTAGATTGTAGTAAGGTAAACGAACAGACATATAATCTGTTAAACTAAATTCAGAGGCAAATAATGTTGAAGCCATTGAGGCTCAAAGCGAGCCTCAATGGCTGCTGTGTTATTGACGTTTTTAAACTCTAGAAGTAAATTTATAACATTTTATTGACTTATCTCTCACGATAATTAAAAATTTTACATTCATAAGCAGTTTGCACATTTTGCATGAACTTTTGGTATCTTACAGCCCCTACACTCAAAAAAAAAAAAAACCTTGTCAAATTACTAGCAAAAAGTCTCGTAATCCCATTTTTTTACGATGAACCAACACTCAAGGGATGCCCCTACTAATGCAATGCATTGTGTTGATATCAGGAAAATAGGCTATGAGGAGGAGGAAAGAGGGAGTAGTGTTTGTGTATATTTGACTTGAATTTATCTACGTTGAAAGAAACTGGAAAGACCTCTGCGGGGAGATTATTCCACATAGAGCCAGTTCGACTGATATTTGACAGTTTTCCTTGTTGTTTTAACAAATAAATTTCAATTGAAATTTACATTTTTTTTGTAATTTTACAGTTTTTTTTGTAGTTTTACAAATTGCTAAGATTTTTTACAAAAAAAAAATCTAGTAATTTTACTTGAATTTCTTGTAAGTTTTATTTCGTCAAAAAAGTTGTAAATTTAAAATTGTATTGGTAAAAATCTAGTAAAATTACAAAAAATTTCGTAATTTTTACTAGGAATTCTCGTAAAATAGCAAAAAATCTAGTAAAATCACGAAACCTCCTTATAAGTTTTATCGCGTCGAAAAAATTGTAAATTTACAATTTTTTTTTGGTAAAAAGCTTGAAAAATTACAAAATTATTGTTAAAAATGCCTGCGAACTTTGTACCCTTGCCCAAAACTTTAAATCATGATAATGTTTTGCGGAAGATTTGGGTGTACTTGCAAAGCAAAGTTTTTTTAGCAAAAAAAATGTTATATTAATTTGCTATTCCATGCAAAACGAATTGAAATATCAGTCAAGGACCCCATTAAGTTCATATATTATAGATCCATTTCTAACAATAAGACAATTTAGCTATATGCATCCGTCCATCTGTCTGTGGAAAGCAATATGCAATCCAAACAAAAAATCCTAACATTTTTTAAATGAGTACAAAAAAAAGTGCAAAAAAGGGTTTTTACATTTTGGAGAGTATAAAAGATTCGGCACCGAAGAATTTAACACTAGCACTTGTTTTATGTACATTTGATAAACAAATGGCACATTTGTATGTGAAATGTTTAGACTTGTTGAAAAAGTAGTTTTGGTAAAAAAAGGGGAAAAATGATTTTTGGTGAAAAAAAATGTTTGAAGAAAAAAAATTTTTGTTAAAAAAAATTTAAAAAAAAAATTGATGAAAAAAAAAATTAATAAAAAAAAATTTTTTGATGAAAAGAAAAATTTTTTGATGTAAAAAAAATTTATGAAAAAAAAATTTTTTGATGAGAAAAAAAATTGATAAAAAATTTTTGATGTAATAAAAAATTTATGTAAAAAAAATTTGATGAAAAAAAAACAAAATTATGTAAAACAAGTAAAAAAGTTAAATTCGGCCTTGCCGAATGTAGTGATACCCTCCACAATTTAAAAAAGATTATTGCAAAAAACTTTTTTTAATAGGAAATTTCTTTTGAAAAAAAAAATTTTTTTGAAAAAAAAATTTCCGCGAAAAAAATTTTGGTAAAAAAAATCCGCGATTTTTTTCTTTTTTTTTCAAAAACTATGTTCATACTTGTTTAAATACCATTTGGTGTTCAATTATGTTCACATATGTCAACCAGAAGCCGAATTAAAGCATTATGTATTTTTATGTTATGTTGAATGTACTGAAATTTTTGAGGTATGCTTACATTTTCGTTCATAACTTTTGAACCGCTGAACCGATATCGCTCAAATGCAATACCAAACTTCTCGGGAGAACTTCCAATAAATATGTTATGTTTCAGTCATCTCTGTGCAATATTTTGTCCGAGACAGCATTTTCCACAGACAGACAGACAGACAGACGGACAGACGGACAGACGGACATCGCTAGAATGTCTTAAAATCGATCGGGCATCATGAATATATATACTTTATGGGGTCCCAGATCGATATTTCGATGAGTTACAAACGGAATGACAAACTTATATATAACCTCTTTCACTAAGTGGAGGGTATAAAAATTATGAAAAATTTATAAAAAAAATGTAATCAAAAAAAAAAAAATTAGGAAAAAAAAAAAAATTAGGAAAAAAAAAAAATAGGAAAAAAAAAATTTGATTGAAAAAAAAAAATGATGAAAAAAAATGATAGCAAAAAAAATTAATGATAAAAAAAAATTTTTTTTTTGAAAAAAAAAAAAAAATTTATGAAAAAAAAAACTGTATGAAAAATAAAAATTGATGAAAAAAAAATTTTTTTGTTGAAAAATAATTATGTTACTTTTTATTCACCAGCTGGTGAAAACGGTTTTATTCACCACGAGGTGAAATATTATCCAAGTTAGTAAAATTTTTGGTTTAAAGAAAATGAAAATAGTAATTCTCATTTTCTTTTTCTTTAATTGTTAGCTTACTTATATAGTCAAACTGAGGTGGCGTCCTGCAACTTTTTTAAAATTAGACACCACACTCTAATCAAAATTTGTTGAAATTTACCCAATTTATAGTAGGAAACTGGACTCCTACTATAAATTGGGTAATTTTACTCTGAATGTGTAAATTGAATAAATTGACCACATGTGGTCAATTTAAATAAAAAAGAGGTGAATAAAATATAAAAAAAAAAACAAAAAAAAACATACGGCGCCAGCCAGCATCGAACTCGCCACCTTCTGATTTGAAAGTACACTTCTTAACCACTACGCTACGGAAGCTTATACTTTTATCTGGCGTTTTAGTTATTTAGCATGTGTGTATGTATGTTGTTCGACAATTTTATTTACGCATTTGTGTGTAAAATATTTGAATTAACGGATAATATTTTTAATTTGCTGTGTTTAATTGGTTTGAATTTATTATACGCATTTAGTGTTTATATTAACACATAATGCGTGCTATTCAACAAAAATTTACCCAATTTATAATAGTAAATTTACATGCGTTTTTTAGAGTGCAGCCTAAAAACATTATCATGTTAAAAGCTTGTAAAATAACAATGAATTCTTGTCAAATAGGAGGTGACAAAAAAAAGTTACAAACTTTTCTTTTAATTTTACAAGGTTTTGTTTTTGTGTAGTTAAATTCAATGCGAAAAACTTTTGTACAACATGTTACTATTTTAAATTGTTATCATTTTAACATTTTAAAATAGTTGTTATCTATGCACTGAAAAAAAGACATAACTAAAATTAAGGAAAAAATGTCTTTGAAAATTTATCATGAATTTTCCTAAAATTTAGTTAAATTTAACTTAAAAATGACAAATTTTCTTAACTATAAGGAAAAAACTTTAGTTCATTTATTTATTATTAGTTCATAGTTTTCTTTAAATGGATTTTTTTAATATTAGGAAAAAAATTCTTACTGCCAAAGAAATTTTCCACAAATCTTAGAATCGTGTCTTTATTTTTAAGACATATTTCTTAAAAAACAATTTAGTTCAAGTTTAGTTAAAATTTACTAATTTATAATTTCATCATATTTCTCTTCTTTGAATTGAGGAAGTGTACTTCTTAGAATTTAGTTAATGACTTCTGAGAATTTAGTAAATAACTTCTTTGAATTTAGTTAAAAATTCAAAATGCCGATATCTCGAAAACTAAGCGAGATAGAGCGAAACGGATGAAATTTTCAAAAGAAAGACTACAAAGAAAAATATGGAATAGCCTAGCTCTGCATATCTGTCGGTGTCTCAAGACCCTAATTTTAGATCTAAACTTTGAAATTCCCGAGATTTTATATATGCACATATCTCGGTAAATACTGCCAACACGAGAAAAGGTCCAACGGAATTTTTGTAGCTCTTGACTCGTAGAACACTTCCGCAAAATACCCGAAAGCCCTCCAATTAATAGTTTTTGAGATATCCAGTTTTTAAAATTCTCAAGACCCTATCAGACCTCTTTTTACCGTATCTCAAAAACTAAGCAAGTTAGAGCGAAACGGACACAAATTTTGGGTCAAAATCTATGGGGACCATTGAAGGACCGGGGTCTTGAGTTAACAAGGGGCTGGACCCATGGGGTCCGAACCCATGGGTCCAGGGTCTAGACCCAATCCAGTTTTAAAATGTGAATGAACTAAAGTGTAATATAATTTTTCCCATTTTCTAGTTAAAATTGGCTTAAAATTAATTAACTTTGTTTTCCTTATTTTTGGGAAAATTATGAACTAAAACCAAGAAAAAAAATTTTTGGAGCCAAATAATTCCCTCTTTTCTTAAAATTAAGTTAATTTTCCCTGATTTTAGTTCATTTTTTTTTTTTGTGTGTAAGTTTTCAAACCCTTTTGGGGGTTTTGGTCTGCTAATAGTTTTTTTTTTCACTGAGTAAAATGAAATTTGTTGGACAGTGTTATTGCACTATGAGATTACTATGTAGAGTATTTGAGGATTATTTGAAAATATATGCATTTAAGCAAATAAAAGAAAGCAACAGTCTAAGTAAACAAAAAAATAGTAATGATTTAAAATCTTTTAATCTTCTGTACAAAAAATTTATTTAGTTGTTAGCAAGGACTATATAACCTAATAAGGATTTAGATTCATATTCCGGACTCTAATACTTCACAAACTCAAAACTCTGGACAACCTTATAAGGTTCTACAAATCTTGCACCGACTAGAAATCTTTTATTTGGATTCTCCAGAAACTTTTTTAGTAACCCCACAAATATTTTTTTTTTTTTTCAAATGTTATTAACTGAACAAAGCAACGTCTTAAAATATCTATAATCCAGTTACACTGTGCAACAAATTTTTGGTCGTCAAGTTTATTTTGAATGAGAACAACAAAAAAATATTCAAATTGATTACAAGTAGGCCAAAATCCTCTAAAGGTTCTGACAACTTAGCTTAATTTTTTATGGGTCACTGTAGGGTAATTCCAAAAATTTTCGCCCCACTGTTCGGAAACATGCCTTTGTACGCCACTGAGAATATGGCTCATAGATATCCACGTTTATATGAGATATGTTGCATTTTTGGATTTTTAAAATTTGCTGTAGTTTTCAAATTATCGCGGGTCAAAGTTCGACTTTTTTAGCAAAAGTCAGAAAAATACATGACGTTTAACGTGCTCTACCTTTTTAACTAGTAATCCGATTATCACAAGTAATGGCTCATATGAAAGCTTAATTCTTCTTCTTTTAGGAAATATTTGCAAAAGCATACGGGTTTTTTCAGAAGTGTTGCAAAAATTCAAAAACATTTTTTTTTTGCGAATATTTAAAAAAACACATCTTCGATTTTTTAAAAAAAAAGTTTGGTGATAAACAATACTGTTACGTACAACATATCCAAAATTCAGAGTGGGATCCCAATGGGATCAAAAAATATTCTGGTTTTAGTACGAAGTTTTTAAATTTTACCTTAGAAAATTAAAATTTTATGTTTCTTCAATATAAAAATTTAAATTTTCAAAGAAAATTATACTATTAAAATTTTGAAAAACATTCAAAACATTAGAAATTTAAATTTTCTAAGGGAAAAATATGAGAACATCGTACTTAAAACAGAATATTTTTTGATCCCATGGAGATCCCACTCTGAATTTTGAATATGTTATACAAAACATTGTTATTTTTCACCAGAATTTTTTTAAAAAAAATCGAAGATGTGTTTTTTTAAATATTCGAAAAGAAAAAATGTTTTTGCATTTTTGCATCATTTCTGTAAAAAAAACTGTGTTATTTTAAAAATATTTTCTAAAAGAAGAACCCCAGCTTTCACATGAGCCTAAATTTGTGAAAATCGGGTCATTGGTTAAGAAGTTACAGGTCTTTAAACGTGATGTATTTTTCTTACTTTTGCTTAAAAAGTCAATCTTTGACCCGCCATAATTCGTTAAATACACCAAATATAAAAAAACGATATACGGTACATATATCATATTTATGAGGGCTATCTATGTGTCAAGGTTCAAATTAATCTGAGACACCATTTCCAAAAATGACTAAAATTTGAGCTAAATTTTCTGAAATGGCCCTGTATTTGTTAATTTTTGCTTAAAGGCGGTTGCTATACATCAATAACACAGTGCAACAAATCCCCAAAAAGGTTTTGAAAACATAATTTTTGTTCAAAGACGTTGGGAATACCTTAAAAGAACTATAATAACTAACAAGATAAGTGACCAACCATTATTTTTGAATTTTTGAGCTTTTTTTCTTTAGAAACTGTATGATGTTTTTATATAAGAAGAAAGATTTTTTAATACCTCTTCAACGGTGGTACAACCACACTAAAATTCGGATTTATTAAACATTTGTTTCACGAAAATGTGTAAATTTTGGGAGGGTTTTTTATGAAGACATATACCTACGATATCCACATGAATATGAAATAAACTTTATTATATCCAAGTCTACACGCATATTTGCTATGGACGATCTTCGTGTATATTTGGGAGTTATCGTAATTTTCTCGAAGGATCATTTTTTTTTATAAGGTGAGAACTAAATTTTTAAACAAAAAATTTAAGAAAATGTGAAGGGAAAAAATTTTGAGATTTGTTTTTTAAAATATTTCTTGGACGTAGGAAAATCCGCAATTTTTTTGCAAATTTCAAATAGCGATACACACAAAAAATCATTGGCTAACAATTTTCAATTAAATCTACTGATCAACAAAATTTAAATGAGTCAATCAATGTTTTAACTAAATTTTTTTAGTATTTTCTTTAACTGTCGAATTACAAATTTTCAACATACCAGCTTTTTTGTGCTTTAGTTTGTTTAAATAGATTTTTTCAAAAAAATTTAAAATAAACGGGTTTTACTTTTTTTTATAGTTGGTAACATATTGGAAAGCAAAAAAGATGATTTTTTTGATGATTTTGTAGAGTTGTAAAACCGATTTCCGAAGTATTCGAAAAATCGATTTTTTCCTATTTTTCCGGTTTTTCGAAGTATTCGAGAAACCGATTTTTTGGTCTCGAATAATCGACTTTTTTATACTTTTTTTTTGTTTTTTTTGCAGTGATTGACAGTCATTTAGTAGCCATCTCAAAACTTTGAAAAACAGTTTAATTATACCTTAAAAAAAATTCAAAATCCTGAATTCAAAGAGGATTTTGACTAGATACTACATCATCAAATTATCAAAGATCTTCCATATTTGATCTGCTTTACAAGGCATTACTGAAAAGTAATGGGCGTATGATACTTGCTTTTTTAAGTAGCTAGTTGCTAACTTTATTAGGGTTTTTCTAAAAAAATTTCGGTAGCTTTAACAAAAAATTTTAAATTTATCGTAATTCCCATAGAAAAACCCTAATAAAGTTAGCAATTTGTAAATTAAAAACCCAACCTCAGCGATTAGTGAACGTGTTTTTTCAGTATCATCCACTATAAAAACGTAGTCGAGAAATCGTATGTTCCCAAATCATTTGAACTGTATCCCTTTTTTTTAATACTATTTAATGCAAAACGGCTGTGCCGAATCTTTTACACCCTCCAATATGCAAAAAATAAATAAAAATTTTGTAAATGCGTTTTTTTTTGGGAGGTGGTGTTTGGAATGGGTCATTGGTGGACACCTTGGTATTTTTCAAAATGTTTTCAAGTTCATTTATAATTCTTTTAGCGCTATAGTAATAACATTTTTTTATTAATTATACTATTTTTTTATATACACGTCCACAAAAGGGGACGAGCTGAAAAAACTAAATTTTTTAATCCCATGGGTCCAAGTGATAGATTTTGAACTTCTTTTACCATAAAAATGTTTCTTTTGTTTTACAAAAAACATGTTAAAAAGTGTCGTTTTTCAGAGGTTGGTTTAGTTTTTCGAGGGGGAACTTTTTTCCTCTGATCCGATTTTGTCCATTTACAAACGTAGCCCGCCTATGACCATGAGACATATTTGTGCCAAATTTCAAGGGTCTATTTCATGGCTTTTATACAGACGGACATGCTTGTTTTGTTTTAATTTTTTATTAAATAAATAATTTTAAAAAACCGAAAAACCAATTATTCGAAAAAATTTTCAATCAATCACCTATGTACATACAATTTGATGATTGGTATAAAAATCTTTTTAATTGGAGGAATTTCAATCAAAAAATTGATTGAATCCGCGTTTTTGTTGATTGAAATTCATTTCAAATTTTTTCTGTGTATATTTGATATTCGTGTTCAGCGAATCAAAATAAATATGATGTACTAGAAGTACTTAAAAAGTAATTGAAAAGGGGGGCACGTGCCCCCTGTGCCCACCCCCTGTATACGACCATGCCCTGTTCCGTTCCGATTAGCCCTATGTGGCTTTCATTCCGTTCCCAAAATGCGCTTACATGCGCTAAAAACAAAAAATTCTTTGCCTTCTTTAGAAATATTTTTTTGCTTAATGACCCTGCATTCCAAATTTAAAGTTTCCAGGACCATTATTTCAGGAATTATAATAAGTACCAAATTACACTTTTTTACCCCCCTTAGAATCGGAATTTCGAACTAACATTGTAATATTTTTTTGTAGGACCTTAATTTCAAAAAATTTGGAAAGTACCAAGGTACATTTTTTACCTCTTTTTACCCATAGGAATCCGAATTTCCAGAAAGTATTTTTTTTTGGGAATGTTTTTCCGTTAGAGGATCCTACATTACAATTTTTGAATTAATAGGATTTTTTTTCAGAAAAAATAAAAAATACCCAAGTACTCGCTTTTTCACCCCCCTTAGAATTGGAATTTCGAAAAAGTAAGAATTTTTTCCGTTGTTGGAACCACCATTGCAAATTTTAATATTTTTGTAGGACCTTAATTTAAAAAAATAAAAAAATACCAAAGTACAATTTTTTACCCCTTTTTACCCTTAGGAATCCGAATTTCCAGAAAGTCCTTTTTTTGGGAATGTTTTTCCGTTAGAGGATCCTACATTTCAAATTTCAAATTAATTGGATTTTTTTTCAGAAAAAATAAAAAGTACCAAATTACTCGCTTTTTCCCCTTTTTCAACCCTTCGTTTTTACGCCTTAATGTCAACATTTCCAAAAACCCAGCCTTAGCGGATATGTATTCCGGGAGGTGAAACTACAATCCAAATTTCAAGACACTAGCTTCAGTGGTTTGTTCTGTGGGATGATGCGTGATTAGTATGTCAGTCAGTCATCAGTCAGTCACGTAACTACTTTATATATCGTGAACCTATATTCAAAATATGGCAACTCAAATTTGACCGAAATGAATTTCCGATGGTAAATAGCTCACCTATGCAATACCCATCTGTGGTAAAAATTTCAGAGCAAAAAAATAATTTTTTGTCGTTTTAAATCCATTTTTGTTGTTCTGCTACCTCAAAGTACATATTTTTTTGGTGAAAATAAATGCCAACTCCCATTGTAAATTTCCAACAATTTTTCAAAATTTTTTTTAAAAAAATTAGACTACATATCTCATTGCATTTGTCATGCTGAACACGAATCTGGTAAAGATTTTGATATCTAATGGCAAGTTTTCGAGATATTGCTATTTTGAAAATATCGGTAAATAGTGTTTGCAAAAAAAAAAAATTGCTTTGTAACTTTTAAACTATTTATCATATTGAAACATTATGAGTGGGGAAAATAAAGTCAATGACAAAAGCTTTCAAAATAGCTAGTTTGGAATGACCCTAATACAATACAGCGTGAGTTACAGAGTGCCAAAGTTGACCACCCTGAAATTAAAAGGCTTTCGGAGCTAGTAACTTTTAAAAATATGCAAAGATTTTTAGTTTTTTTTTAGTTTTTGCAATTACCGTACTAAGGATAACAAAATCCAAAAAAAAAATAATAAAAATTTTAAAAAAAAAAATGTATTTTTATTTTCCGACAAAATATGCCAACTCTAAAAAAATATTTGTTTTTTGATATAGTAATAAATGCCATCTCTAAAAAATACGCAAACAAGTGCAAAATATGAAATTTTTGGCATAGGTACACTCAAAAAACAGATATTTGACAGAGTTTTCTGTCAAAATACAGATTTAAAGAAAATACTTTGTATTTTGTTGTGATAAAAAACAAAGTTTACTCTGTTATATTACTTTTTACTTTGTAATCATAATTTTACAGATAATTAACAGAGTTTTCTGCTAAAATACAGATTTAAGCAAAATACTTCGTATTTTTGTATAACCAAAAAAGTTTTGTGTTTTGAGTAGTTTTTGTTTTTGTTACCAAACATCAAAATTTTATCTGTAAATTTTTTTTTATGAAAAAAAGTTGAAAAAGTAGCAAAAAAAGTTATCAACATTTTTTTTTTTTCAGAAATCTTATAAAAATTTTACAAAATAACATGCATTTGACTAAACTCTGTAAATTTACAGAGTTTTTTCTGTAAATTTTTTTTTTTTGCATCAAATGTATTTTACAAATATATGTAAATTTACATAGTTTTCTTTGCTAAATGGAGGTTTATTTAACTAATATTTTACTGGAAACTCTGTAAATTAACAGTTTTTTTTTGTCCAAATCATTTTACAGAGTTTTATAGTAAGATTACAGGGTTTTCTCTGTAAAAAAGCTTTCATATTTAACCAATATTTTACTATAAACTCTGTAAATAAACCGATTTTTTCTGTCAAAATCATTTTACAGAGTTTTTTAGTAAAATTACCAAGAAATGTTGTTAGCTGGAAAAGTATGGTGTACTCTGTTAAATTAGCAGAGTTTTTCTGTAATTTAACAGAGTTATTATTTTGAGTGTAAAAATTATTTAGAATATTTAAACCATCTTATGGAAGGTACATTGTTTATTTTTACAATAATATGCGAAATAACTATTTTTTTAGCTCTCCTGAAAAGTAACCTTTTTAGAGTTGGCATTTATTGAATATAGTTCGACGATATATCATGAAATCTTTTTTAAATTTCAACTCAGTGAAACTGAAATAAATGTTTAAAAAAACCGGCGGTTTTTGGAATTTAGAAAAACTGTAAATGCAGTTTTGTAAACAAGACCTTGAACCATCACTGAGCAATGTTTAAGGATTACACCACTTTATCCGTAAAAGTTACAGAGGGTTAAAGTTGAAAAATCGATAAAAATGGCTTGAAATAATCCATAGTTTTTACCTTCTTTCGCTTTTTTGTTTAAGTTCTCCTTATATTTCAATCTTTTCCGGCATAACACAAAGTCAGTACATATAAGCGATTATTTTAATGTTGGCTTGATAGATGCTTCGTCGCTTGGTAAGAAGTTATAAGACGGTTAAGTTTTGAAACCAAAAATTAAGAGTTTTTAAATTTTCGAGGTTTTTTGATCAGGGATTTCGGCCCCCTCTTTAAAATGAAAAAAGTTGAACTAGAGTTGGTAGCTGTTGTAATTTTTAACATTTTGGAATTAATCCCGTTAATGTGCCACGAATAGTTAAGGAGTTTCAGCAGATCAAAGTTCGAAAGAAAAAACGTAATTTTTTTAAAATACCAGTTTTTCGCGAGGCACATTCGCGGTTTCATTCGAAATTTGGTGGACTCTTGCGTAAACCGAGTTTTTTAGGAGTTTACATAAAAAAATCACTGGCGGGTTTATAAAAAATAAATTGCAAAAATTTTATGGCAATTTTGAAAATTGTGCGAAATTTGCAAATCTGTTTCCAATTTTTTTTAGTAGCAATAAATGCATCATGTTCATTTTAATACACGAAAAGACGTGCCTTAACGAGTAGAACTGATTTGCTTTTTGACTTTTTACTTTAAGCCATTCTGAGCGGAAAGCGCGATGATTTTATCTAAACCTGTTTTGATCTGGCACATCCAAGGCTTTACACGAAATCGGTTGAAATTTTTTTTAAATGAAAGCCCACTTGATGTGTCATCATAAAATCAGAGGCGGGTTAAAAAATTTTGATGATTATAGATTTTTTGGACCATATTAAATTTTCTTGTTATAAAAAAGCATCACCGATTTTTTTAAACACTGGTTCAATGATACGATTTTCTGTGATTTTTTTTTTTTTTCAGTAATACCAACGCGCATTGCCTAAATATGTTTTAAAAAATTGTGAAACTTTTCTTTGATAGCGAATTAATCGCGATTTTAGGTACCTAGATATTTTTTTTTAAATCGTTTGGTCATTAAGGGGTTAAATTTATATCATATATTTTAGAAGAAATGATATATCCTGGCATGTTTTAATAACGCATGCAACAAATGTGTAGAAAAAAAATCTTTAAAATAGTTTTAAGATTTTTTAAAACCGCTAAATCTTAAAACCGCCATAACTTTTGACCCCCTTGCGCGATTTACTTGACGCGAACTAATTTCTTATTCTTAAATAGCTTCTAATATTTATGCCAACTTTCATCGATGTGCCATCAAAACAAAAATCAAATCTTTTTTACCTCAAAATTTAAGTCTTAGCCGGAACTCCTCATATAGATTCCAAATAATATATTTTAATTTTTAATTTTTTAAAATTCCAAAATTTTTGTGGAAATTTTCCAAAATTTTAAAACTTTGATTAAAGAACGCCATGAATTTAAATGGTCAAAATTGTCTCAAATTAATTTTAAAATTTAAGTTTAATTTTAAACTTTAAAGACTGTGTCAAGCTCTATTTTTAATTTTTTTTTTAATTTCTTAAAAGTATGAAAAGCCTGTAATTTTTGGGAAATTTTAAATAACAATATCTTGAAAACCGTTCGACCGATTTTATTTTTTTAACCCGTTTTCAGCGCATATGTTTTTAAATTTAAAAAATCCAAAGGTTTGATCGCCGGGCGCCACGGGTAAATGTAATCCGATTGGCCTTACATTTGTGCCACTTACGGGTTTAGATCCAGAAGAATAAAAATTTGCCCTAACGTTCAAAATCGGAATTTTTTTTTTTTTGCCACACAAGAAAAGCTGGACTATATTTTTTTGGAATCAATTAACTAGGTTTCTTAAAACTCTTTGGAGGTTTTGGTCCACTGTTTGTGAACAATCATTTTTTGTCTCATTGAAGATACAAGCAAGGACCATAGAAATATATATATGGGGCATTCCATGTGAAATCGGACACTTTGAAAAACTTTTTTTTTAGATTTTCCCAATTTGTTTACAGTTTTTAGTACTCTTCGAAAACTCCTTCGTGGTAAATTTTCAGATTTTTTTGATGACCCGTTCAAAAGATATCGAATTTTTAAAAATTGGTAGTTTGTTCCTTTACTCAAACTTCTTTTAATCATAACTTCTTCAATAATGGTCCAAATTTCAAATTTTTTTTTTTCAAAATTTTTGTTTTTTTACGTACTTTCTAAAAAAAAATCCCAAAAAATTCCTAAAAGCGCTCTAGTATGCGATTTTTAAGTTTTAAAATTTAAAACTCATTTTTGAAAATGTTTGTACTCTTCGATTTTTTTGAAATTTTTTTGTGTAAAACTTCTATCAATTCTACAAATTTTTTGCCCAGGAAGATCTTGGGATAACGATTATTACTATTTTTTAAAATTTTTTGAAAAAATTTTATTGTAATTTTCCAATCTTAAAATCATTTCTACTGCTCCAATGGTGCGTCATAGAGGGGTCCTTTATAAGACCGACCCCCATTAATTTTTACGTCTTAACATTTCTTTGGAACAAACTAATACCCTATCTTCAATTTCTAAGGGGGCTCCCACACAAAACGACATTTTTTTAAATTTGCTCCAACCGCTCTAACTGCCCTAATAGTGCCCTTAGAGCAACCAAAAGTATGACCGACCCACAATATTTTTTTTGTCCAAACATTTTCTCACCTACCCTCTATCTTTAACTGTTAAGGCTTTCCCCATACAATTTTTTTTTATTTTTTAAAAATTTGTTTTATTTAATCAGCTTCTACCGGTCCAATGGTGCGTCCGAGAGGGGTCATTACTGAGACCGACCCCCACTTATTTTTACCCTGCAACATTTTTTCAAAATATACCTACGCCCTATCTCCACTCCCTAAGTAGGCTCCCATACAAATAACAGTTGGAGCAAATTTTATAAAAATGAAATTTTGTATGGGAGCCTACTTAGGGAGTGGAGATAGGGCGTAGGTATATTTTGAAAAAATGTTGTAGGGTAAAATTAAATGGGGGTCGGTCTCACTAATGACCCCTCTCGGACGCACCATTGGACCGGTAGACGCTGAATAAATAAAACCAATTTACAAAAAATAAAAAAAATTGTATGGGGACCGCCTTAACAGTTAAAGATAGAGGGTAGGTGTGTTCGGAGAAAATGTTTGGACTAAAAAAATATTGTGGGTCAGTCATACATTTTGTTTCTCTAAGGGCACTATTAGGGCAGTTAGAGCGGTTTGAGCAAATTTTAAAAAATGTCGTTTTGTGTGGGAGCCCCCTTAGAAATTGGAGATAGGGTATTAGTTTGTTCCAAAGAAATGTTAAGACGTAAAAATTAATGGGGGTCGGTCTTATAAAGTACCCCTCTATGACGCACCATTGGAGTAGTAGAAATGATTTTAAGATTGGAAAATTACAATAAAATTTTTTCAAAAAATTTTAAAAAATAGTAATAATCGTTATCCCACGATCTTCCTGGGCAAGAAATTTGTAGAATTGATAGAAGTTTTACACAAAAAAATTTCAAAAAAATCGAAGAGTACAAACATTTTCAAAAACGAGTTTTAAATTTTAAAACTTAAAAATCGCATACTACAGCGCTTTTAAGAATTTTTTGGGATTTTTTTTTAGAAAGTGCGTAAAAAAACAAAAATTTTGAAAAAAAAAATTTGAAATTTGGACCATTATTGAAGAAGTTATGATTAAAAGAAGTTTGAGTAAAGGAACAAACTACCAATTTTTAAAAATTCGATATCTTTTGAACGGGTCATCAAAAAAATCTGAAAATTTACCACGAAGGAGTTTTCGAAGGGTACTAAAAACTGTAAACAAATTGGGAAAATCTAAAAAAAAAGTTTTTCAAAGTGTCCGATTTCACATGGAATGCCCCATATATATATTTCTATGGTCCTTGATACAAGTTCGTGTAACACAGTGTAATCAATATCTCGACTTGTTGAGGATCAAATTTCTACATTCCTGAGATTTAATTCGCCCTAATAATTTTATTTATATTCCTTTTAGATCCCTTTATTGAATTCTTTACTCCCAATCACCGCAAAGTTCTGGAAGAACAAGATAAAGAAATACGTAAACGAACTGGTCTTAAAGGTGCTGCTCCCGGCGGTGATGAATGGGTGTATTTGAATACCTACTGTAGAGTACCCGAAAAAATGATAACCGGTTTTTGTGAAAGTACACAAGAATATTGCCCTGCTAGCCCGCAAGGACCACCAGGGCCCCAAGGTCCTAAAGGCCCCACAGGCCCACCAGGGTTACCAGGAATACCCGGGCCGAAAGGCAATAGAGGGGATGTAGGTTTACCGGGACCGGGTGGTGTAGATGGTGCAATAGGGCCATTAGGACCTAGGGGACCTAAAGGAGATATTGGAATACCGGGAAGACCAGGATTGGATGGCCGTGATGGTGTACCCGGTGAACCGGGTTTGGATGGTGTACCAGGTAGGGCTGGATCTGATGGTATACCCGGTAAGGATGGTATGCCCGGAAGAGATGGTAAGGATGGCGTACACGGAAAAGATGGCAGAGATGGTGCTCCAGGACCTAAAGGATCACAAGGACCACCGGGTGAAAGAGGTCTAAAAGGTAAGTAGCAATTAAGGAAAACTTAATAAACAAAAATGTTTTTTTTAAATCTGTTTCTTATGGAATTAACAAACGAAATTAATTAAAAAAAAACACTTTTAGAACATTTGCATTCATTGTTTTTCTTTTTCTATATCTTTTTGTTGAGGAATTTCATGTTTCTTTTTATTTATTAAATCCCATAACTAATGACCCCAACCTCTTAGACTTTCTTGTTTATATGTTAATGTTAAGCGACGTGTTCTCTCCATTGAGATTTATGGTTTCTAACTTCTAACTCTACCATAGCCATAGCCAGACCAGGCAGCAGCAACAGTAGCAACTTGTTTAAATTGTCTGATAGTGGTGTGGGAGAGTAAACAGAAAAAGAAATCAAGTACTTTTTATGCTTGTACTGGCACTTTTCACTTACTTCCTCCCCAGTCGTTTAACAAAAACACTGTTCAATATTAAAAAAAAAATCCAATTGGACCAAGGACTAACTTCTCGTTTATTTGCATTTACTACTACAAGTAAATTTTGGCGTTCGTACGTACGTACTTACATATACTTTGACACACACTTATAAGGGACGAATGCTAACAAAAATATTTTGAAGTAACGGTTTTTTTCGTGTAATTTTTTTTCAAATTTGCAATTATTGATAAATTCTACAGAAAATTTATTACTACCCAGCAAAAACATGGTAATGAGTTGTGAAAAGTAATCATTACCAAGTACATTATTTATAATGAGTACCCATTACCATTAACATTATTTTAAGCCCAAAAGTAACTAAAAACTTAATAAAAATTACGCAATTTTTAAGTTTTAGTTAAAACAAGTTAAATTTTAAATGTTTTAATTAACTAATTATTTTACTTCTTATTGGTAATGGGTTTTTACTCCTTATTAGTAATCCGAGTCAGTAACTAATTATTTATCTCCATACTCTTCACTAGTTATTTTTGTCTCACGCCCTTGTTAAAATAATTAGTGTTTCATTCAATAAGTAACTACTGATTAACGTCTGTTTCGGATTACAAAACCCATTACTAGTAATGTCAATTTTTGCTGGGTATTGATAACAAAAAATTTTTATAGAAAATTAACTATTATCGGTAACAAAAATATGTTCTATAGAAAATTTAAAATTATCGATAACTAAAAATTTTCTATAGAAAATTTGCTATTATCGATAACAACAAATTTTCTATAGAAAATTTACTATTATCGATAACAACAAATTTTCTATAGAAAATTTACTATTATCGATAACAAAAAATTTTCTATAGAAAATTTACTATTATCGATAACAAAAAATTTTCTATAGAAAATTTACTATTATCGATAACAAAAAATTTTCTATAGAAAATTTACTATTATCGAGAACAAAATATTTTCTATAGAAAATTTTCTATAGAAAATTTGCTATTATCAATAACAACAAATTTTCTATAGAAAATTTACTATTATCGATAACAACAAATTTTCTATAGAAAATTTACTATTATCGATAACAAAAAATTTTCTATAGAAAATTAGCTATTATCGATAACAAAAAATTTTCTATAGAAAATTTACTATTATCGATAACAAAATATTTTCTATAGAAAATTTTTTGTTTTCGATAACAAAAAATGCATAGAAAATTTACTATAATTGATAACAAAAAATGTTCTATAGAAATTTTACTATTATCGATAACAAAAAATTTTCTATTATCGAAAACAAACAATTTTCTATAGAAAATTTGGTATTATCGATAACAAAAAATTTTCTATAGAAAGTTTACTATTATCGATAACAAAAAATTTTCTATAGAAAATTTACTATTATCGATAACAAAATATTATCTATCGAAAATTTTTTGTTTCCGATAACAAAAAATGCATAGAAGATTTACTATTATTGATAACAAAAAATTTTCTATAGAAAATTTACTATTATCGATAACAAAAAATTTTGTATAAAAAATTTATTATTACCGATAACAAAAAAAAATTTCTATAGAAAATTTACTATTATAAATAACAACAAATTTTATATTTTTTTACTATTTTATTTCTATAGAAAATTTATAATTATCGATAACAAATCATTTTCTTTAGAAAATTTACTTTTATCGATAACAAAAAATTTTCTATAGAAAATTTACTTGATGGAAAACAAAAAATTTACTTTTATAGATTACAAAGAAAAAATTCTATAGAAAATTTACTATTTTCCATAACAAAAAAAATTCTAGAAAAAAATTTTCTATAGAAAATTTACTAATATCGATAACAAAAAATTTTCTATAGAAAATTTACTATTATCGATAACAAAAAATTTTCTATAGAAAATTTACTTTTACCGAAACAAAAAAAGGTTCTATAGAAAATTTAGTATTATCGAAACAAAATATGTTCTATAGAAAATTTAATAATATCAATAACAAAATTTTTTTTATTAAAAATTTACTACTATCGATAACAAACAATTTTTATAGAAAATTTACTATTACCGATAACAATATATTTTCTATAGAAAATTTTTTGTTTTCGATAACAAAAAATGAATAGAAAATTTTTTGTTATCGATAACAAAAAATATTCTATAGAAAATTTAATATTATCGATAACAAAAAATTTTCTAGAGAAAATTTACTATTATCGATAACAAAAAATTTTCTATAGAAAATTTACTATTAGCGATAACAAAAAATTTTCTATAGAAAATTTACTAATATCAAAAACAAACAATTTTCTATAGAAAATTTACTATTATCGACAACAAAAAATTTCTATAGAAAATTTAATATTATCGACAACAAAAAAATTTTCTATAGAAAATTTACTATTATCGATAACAAACAATTTTCTATAGAAAATTTGGTATTATCGCTTACAAAAAATTTTCTATAGAAAATTTACTATCATCGATAACAAAAAAATTTCTATAGAAAATTTACTATTATTGATAAAAAAAAATTTGCTATAGAAAATTTACTATTATCGATAACAAAAAAAATTCTATAGAAAATTTACTATTATCGATAACAAAAAATTTTCTATAGAAAATTTACTGTCATCGATAATAAAAAATTTTCTATAGAAAATTTACAATTATCTATAATAAAAAATTTTCTATAGAAAATTTACTATTATCGATAACAAAAAATTTTCTATAGAAAATTTACTATTATCGATAACAAAAATTTTTCTATAGAAAATTTACTATTATCGATAAGAAAAAATTTTCTATAGAAAATTTACTATTATCGATAACAAAAAATTTTCTATAGAAAATTTACTATCATCGATAACAAAAAATTTTCTATAGAAAATTTACTATCATCGATAACAAAAAATTTTCTATAGAAAATTTACTATTATCGACAACAAAAAATTTTCTATAGAAAATTTACTATTATCGACAACAAAAAATTTTCTATAGAAAATTTACTATTATCGATAACAAAAAATTTTCTATAGAAAATTTGGTATTACCGATAACAAAAAATTTTCTATAGAAAATTTACTATCATCGATAAGAAAAAGATTTCTATAGAAAATTTACTATTATTGATAACAAAAAATTTTCTATAGAAAATTTACTATTATCGATTAATTTACTATTATCAATAACAAAAAATTTTCTATAGAAGATTTGGTATTATCGATGACAAAAAATTTTCTATAGAAAATTTACTATCATCGATAACAAAAAATTTCTATAGAAAATTTACTATCATCGATAACAAAAAATGTTCTAAAGAAAATTAACTAATATCGATAACAAAAAATTGTTTATAGAAAATTTACTATTATCGATAACAAAAAATTTTCTTTCATCTATAATAAAAAACTTTCTATAGAAAATTTACAATTATCGATAACCAAAAATTTTCTATCGAAAATTTACTATTATAGATAACAAAAAATTTGCTATAGAAAATTTACTCTTATCGATAACAAAAAATTTTCTATAGAAAATTTACTCTTATCGATAACAAAAAATTTTCTATAAAAAATTTACTATTATCGATAACAATAAATTTTCTTAGGAAAATTTACTATTACCGATAACAATAAATTTTCTTAAGAAAATTTACTTTTATCGATAACAAAAAATGTTCTATAGAAAATTTACTATTATCGATTACAAAAAATATTCCATAGAAAAATTACTATTATTGATAACAAAAAATTTTCTATAGAAAATTTACTGTTATCGATAACAAAAAATTTTCTATAGAAAATTAACTATTACGATAAAAAAAATTTTCTATAGAAAATTTACTATTATCGATAGCAAAAAATTTTCTATAGAAAATTTACTATTGTCGAATTAAAAAATGTTCTATAGAAAATTTACTATTACGATAACCAAAAATGATCTATTGAAAATTTACTATTATCGACAGCAAAAAATTTTCTATAGAAAATTTACTATTATCGATAACAAAAAATTTTCTATAGAAAATTTTGTATTATCGGTGACAAAAAATTTTCTATAGAAAATTTACTATCATCGATAACAAAAAAATTTCTATTGAAAATTTACTATCATCGATAACAAAAAATGTTCTAAAGAAAATTAACTTATATCGATAACAAAAAATTGTCTATAGAAAATTTACTATTATCGATAACAAAAAATTTTCTATCGAAAATTTAATATTATAGATAACAAAAAATTTGCTATAGAAAATTTACTCTTATCGATAACAAAAATTTTCAATAGAAAATTTACTCTTATCGATAACAAAAAATTGTCTATAAAAAATTTACTATTATCGATAACAATAAATTTTCTTAGGAAAATTTACTATTACCGATAACAATAAATTTTCTAAAGAAATTTTACTATTATCGATAACAAAAAATTTTGTATAGAAAATTATCGATTACAAAAAATATTCCATAGAAAAATTACTATTATTGATAACAAAAAATTTTCTATAGAAAATTTACTGTTATCGATAACAAAAAATTTTCAATAGAAAATTTACTATTGTCGAATTAAAAAATGTTCTATAGAAAATTTACGATTATCGATAACCAAAAATGTTCTATTGAAAATTTACTATTATCGACAGCAAAAAATTTTCTATAGAAAATTTACTATTATCGATAGCAAAAAATTTTCAATAGAAAATTTACTATTATTGATAACAAAAAAATTTCTATAGAAAATATATAGAAATTATCGATAACAAAAAATTTTCTATAGAAAACTTACTATTATCGATAACAAAAAAATTTCTATAGAAAATTTACTGCTATCGATAACAACCAATGTTCTACAGATAATTTACTATTATCGATATCAAAACATTTTCTATATAAAATTTACTATTCTCGATAACAAAAAATTTCTATAGAAAATTTACTATCGATAACAATAAATTTTCTATAGAAAATTTACTATTATCGACAACAAAAAAATTTTTATAGAAAATTTAAAATTATGGATAACAAAAAATTTTCTATAGAAATTTTACCATAATCGATAACAAAAAATTTTCTATAAAAAATTTACTATTATCAATGACAAAATATTTTCTATAGATAATTTACTATTATCGATAACAAAGAATTGTCTATAGAAAATTTACTATCATCGATACCAAAAAATTTTCTATAGAAAATTTACTGTTATCGATAACA